>CM021101.1:380049307-380393822 GCA_007115665.2 Sequoiadendron giganteum
TTACAGTACAAGTCTGATGTCTTTGACTCATTTCGAGTCTTTAAGACGTTTGTGGAGAAGCAATCTGGTCTTTCTATTTGTCGGATACGCACAGATAATGGGGGGGAGTATGTGAACCAAACTTTCAGGGATTTTTGCTCTGAACATGGTTTTCAGCATCAGTTTTCAGTGCCCTACACCCCTCAATAGAATGGTGTGGCAGAGAGAAAGAACAGAACACTTTGGGAGATGGCTAATTGTATGATACAGTCCAGGTCCATGGATTCGTCTTTTTGGGCAGAGGCAGTCAATTGTGCCAACTATATTCAGAATCGGATGCCTCACAAGGCAGTTCGACATATGACTCCTAAGGAGGCTTGGTCTCATGTCAAGCCTGATATATCTTCATTCCGAGTTTTTGGTAGTGAAGCATGGGCATTTGTGCCTGACGCTCAGAGGAGAGCAATGGAGCGGAAGAGCCGACACCTCATTTTTGTTGGCTACTGCGAGGATGTTAAGGCATACAGGTTGTTTGACCCTGATTCCAGAGAGGTCCTGTTTCGACGGGATGTCCAGTTTGATGAGCGCCTTCCTGCAGTAGATACCCCACTTCCAGAGTCTACTTCACTTACCACTACTCCCTCCTCTCTTCCAACTTTGTTTCAGGATGATGAGGATGATGATCTTAGTGATCCCCATTTACCTCCACCACAGGATCCTCCACAAATGCCTAGATGGGCTCGTGTTACAGTTGATGCTGCAGGATCTCTGGCTGGTGACCCTTCCACTTCCCGTCGCACCCGGTCTCATATTGCGGGTTCTAGTCTTCTGAGTCATGCTATTTGTGGTGATCCTCAGACATTTGGGGCAGCGACAGGACATACTGAGTGGGACAGTGCTATGGAGGAGGAGTATTCTTCTTTGATGAAGAATCATACTTGGGATCTTTGTTCTCTTCCTAAGGGAAGAAAGTTAGTGCGATGCAAGTGGTTGTATCGTACTAAGTTTGCTGCTGATGGTTCTATTGATAAGTACAAGGCACGTCTTGTTGCGAAGGGTTTTTCACAGGTTGAGGGTATTGATTACACTGAGACATTTTCCCCTGTCGCCAAGATGAACTCTATTCGCCTTGTCTTATCCCTCGCGGCTTCTCAGGGATGGCCCATTTTTCAGATGGATGTGAAGAGTGCTTTCTTGCACGGTGATCTTAGTGAGGAGATTTACATGGAGCAGCCTCAGGGATTTGTGCAGGATTCCTCCTTGGTTTGCAGACTTCGACGTTCTTTGTATGGTCTCAAACAGGCCCCTCGGGCTTGGTATGAGAAGATGGACTCCTTTCTGCTTTCTACAGGATTCACATGCTGTCATTCCGATCCTACAGTCTACATTCAGCATCTTGAGGATGAGGTTTTGATCCTTGTGCTATATGTCGATGATCTTCTCATCACAGGTAGCTCATCTTCTATGATTCAGGATGTTCAGCGCGCATTGATGGAGCAGTTTGAGATGACAGACCTGGGTCTATTACACTTCTTTCTGGGTCTGCAGATTGTTCAGTCACCTGCTGGGATCTTTGTTTACCAGCAGAAGTATGCTCTTGACATGCTTCAGCGCTTTGATATGCTTGCTTGCAAGCCTGCTCCCACACCTTTTCAGTCGGGTGTTACTTTGTCTACCTCTTGCACTTCGCCTTCAGTGGATCCTACATTGTATCGGCAGTTGGTTGGCAGTTTGTTGTACCTGACACACACTCGTCCTGATCTCTCTTTTGCAGTTGGTCTAGTCTCTCGGTTCTCTCACGAGCCTCATGAGAGTCATTGGCAAGCTACCAAGCGCATTTTGAGATACATTCAGGGCACACTTATGTATGGCATTCATTACACATTAGGGGCTCCTCACATTGTTGGCTACACTGACTCAGATTGGGCTGGTGATGTTGATGATCGGAAGTCTACTTCTGGCTTTGTCTTTTGCCTTGGCTCTGGTCCTATCACATGGTCGTGCAAGAAGCAGAATGCTCATGTACTTTCATCTACAGAGGCTGAGTATAGAGCGGCAGTGCATGCTAGTCAGGAGATTTTGTGGCTTCGACAGTTGATGACTGAGTTTGGGTTTCCTCCTGATCATCCCATTGTTCTATGGTGCGATAATCAGAGTGCTATTCACATTTCCCGTAACCCGGTGGAGCATCAACGCACTAAACACATTGAGCTTCATATGCATTTCATCCGTTAGCAGATTCAAGATGGTGTTCTCTCTTTGGAGTACATCCCCACTGACGCGCAGGTTGCTGACATCTTCACCAAACCTTTTGCATCTCCGCACTATCTTCAGTTGCGTTCTATGCTTGGGGTGATGGAAGTTGTCCTTGGGGGGTCTTGTTGAGGCCTTCCTTCCTTCATGTTTTTTTTTTGCATGTTGTTGTATCTCTCTTTGGGGTAGAGTTTTTCCCACTGGGTTTTCTCTATTTCCCCGTTTTACAGAGATTTCTTTGTAGTTGGGTACCTGATCAGGCCTTGTTGCCGGGACCCATTTTTCCTGCTTTCTTAGCTGTGCTAGGTTTGCTTCCTCCTGAGCTTCACTTAAGGGGGGGTGTTAGAGTAATAGTTCATTTGCCTTTATAATTAAATCTCTTCGGTTTAATTATTAATGCTAACTATTATTCTATTCACTTAAGCTTGTCATTTGTAGGTGCATTATAATTAATATGTTTATTAATTATTAAATGCACAAACCTAGCTTTCTCCGGCTTTAGGGTTTCTCACCTTATATGCCGCTTTTGTAATTATTGTAATTCATCTTTTTGGGAATAATAATTCTGCTCTCACTCCGCTGAGATTTTCCAAACCCTTGCTTCTGTCTCTTTGGTCTCCATTCAGCATTAGGTATTTTGCATGCAGGTGTTCTTGGCGAGCTGTGGATTTGCATTTATCAAATCCTACAGATACACAACTGCCAATCATTCAAGGTATGTTGAGTTGGTGATTTGATTGATCATAGTTGAGGGTTTTATGTCAAAGAATCTTACAAAGAATTATTTCAAGAAGTTGGTATTGCTTCCACTACTCATTATGAGTTTTAGAGATCTAAATTCAATCATAGGTGCACAATTCATTAAGGGTTTGACATGGTTTAGGGTTGAATCATTGGGTAACATGTTTTCTTTAAAACCCTAAATAAAAGTCTTTGTGCAAAGTTTATATTAGAGTTTATTTTTGATATATTTTTCAAGTTGAATGGATATGATTGGTTAAGAAGTATTTTAAGTGACAATTAAAAGGGTTCATATTCATCAAGTAATCGGTCCCTTCACTAGTTAAACAAGTAAAGCAACTTCATTTTATCGTTTCATATGATATCAATGGTCACTATTTAATTGTGTTAGAGGCAGGTTTCTAAAATCAAAGGTTCTCATTCAAACTTGAGAACAACTACTTTCCAAAGCTTTACTTTGACGGGCATTAGGAATTTTAACAGTCACTTTATTCTAATATTGCTTGAATATGAACAGATCTATAGATAATGGTATGGTTCCAATTTGAAGGTATATGTTCTTTTTGAATACTAATGGTTAGGAGTTTGAATGGATTTTTAGTTGAAGAACGTTCATTATGTTCTTGGTTGAAGAACTATGTTGAGACAATGAGGATATGAACGGTTTTTAGTTATTAAATAAGCATGGTCTAGCTCGGGGTTGTTGTTCAGAAAAACAATGTTTCAATTGCACTGTCAAGATAATTCACGGTGAGGGTTTATAAGACAATGATTCAATAACCTGAACAAATATAAACAATTTGAGAATAGATTTGAATGATAGGAAAAAAGGGTTAAATGATGTTTGTAATTGCATACATGTTTTGTATCTGACTTGCATAGATAAATGTGCAATAGAAGATTACTGAAGATTAAAGAACAACATATGAATTTATGTTGTAATGTTTTGAATGTGCCAATATTGTTGTGATTGAATTTTAGTGTTGTCAAGGATTGTTGATTATCATAACAGGGGATATGGGTGTGTGTGAAGAAGTAAGATGAAGTCTGATGAGTTGATTATTCTGAGAACTATGGGAGTTTTATGAAAACCATGATTATTGAAGTTCAAAGGAAAAGGTCTTAAATTATGTTGGAGTTATAAATCATAATAGGGAAATGGTCTAGTAAAAGTTCTTTTGAGTCATTGTATCAAAAAGAAAGGTGTAGTTAATTGCTTATCATAGACAAGTGTTTGTCATTCATATCTATTTGTTCATAGTGTGTTGAAGAGGAGTTTTGCAGAGAGTTCTTTGTCCATGTATGTGAGGAGGATTAAATGCTAGATTTTTACATATAAAAGAGGGAGATGGAGTTTGTAGATTTGATGATGTAGAGATGGAGCAATGAATTGTTTGGAAATAAAGTAACCCTTTGATCTTTTTTACTTCTTTTGATGTTTTCCAATGATGCATGGTGATTTATTTGTAAGACAATGAGTTTTACCAGTGAGGCATGATATTTGTCAATGAGCCATGAGGATTTTCCAGTGAGGCTTAATTGATTGTCAGTGAGGCTTAGTTAATTTTTAGTGAGACTTGTTGTATTGCCAATGAGGCATACAATTTGTAAACAACGAGGCTTTAGCCAGTGTGGCTTAATAAAGAAAATGTTCAAAGTGGTTTTTTCACCCATTTAGGGTTTTTCCACTCATAAATCTTGTGTTTTGTTTCTTCTTGATGGTGTGTCACTTTAAGCATGGTTTATTTTTCTTGATTCAAATATTATGTTCTTATTTGCATATCTTTGTGATTTTCATAACATACAATATCTAGAGTCTTTAAATAATAAAGTGTGTTAAGTTTTGAAAAAAATAAATTGACCATTGATTCACCCCCCTCTCAATGGTCCTGTACTCCAACAAGTGATATCAAAGAAGTAGGTTCCTTGCACAAGTTTAATCAACTTAGGTGATCCTGGTGGTGGAGTACAATGAAAAAAAGTAAAAGAAACAAAGGAAAAATAAATACCCAACAAAATACTAAACAACAAGCACCACCTAAACTAAGTACAAAGGATGATGGAAAATTAGTTATAAGAAATGACTTAAAAACTGAAAAGGATACAATGTTAGAAGATGATTTTATAGTTGATAATGTTGAAAAAGAAGGAGACCACTTTATGAGTGATTATGAATAGGAGTATGATGAAGATGATTGTGAAATTGATATTGAAGATGAATTTATTTGTGCCCTTGATGAGATTAAGAAATTCTGAATGGAAAATAAAAAATTAAAGGTTTAGCTTCAAGAAGAAAAGGTGTCCAAGACCAAAAAACTTTCAAACCTTAAAGAAGAAAAAAAATTGGTCATATATTTGAATGTGCAAGCTGCATAAGTTAAGAAAATAGAGGAAGAAGTCAAAATCAGTTTAAGGAAAAAGAGGTTGATTATGAAAGATATGAGTTAGAGATAGTTTCTTTGAGAAAGGAACTAGAAAAAGAATCTTCCAAGTTGCACAAGAGTATTCAATTTGAAAAGATCATTGAATGCTTAAATGAGATGTTAAGCAATAAAAAGTGTCATAATGATAACTAATAGTTTAGGTTTTGAAAAAGGGAAAAGTTCTAAGGTCAGAGAGATTCCTAGAAATAAAATAGATCTAAACTATCTATTTGTTTCTCCTAAGATTGAAGACAAGAAGAAGACAATAGAGAATACCTCTGCAAAAGCCAACAAGAACAAGATCAGAAAATCCTTTCATTCAGAGCAACATCAAATGTCCAAGTTTGATTATTCTTGTTATGAATTTGGTCATAGAGCAAGAGAGTGTTGGATGCATGAAAGTAAATCTGGATGGAATAATAATTATTATGAATGGTCAAATAGAAGAAGTAATTCCATATATTATAAATGCAACCATCTAGGTCATACTGTAAGTTTTTGTAATTCACAAGTCATAAATGATGTTTTTTGGATTCTCAAGAAGATATAATTTTTTTACTTCTCATGTGGGTAACAAGATTATATGCTATACATGTAACAAGTTTGGACACAAAGCACAATATTTTAGAAGTGATTTAATGAAACTAGTTAACCATCTCAAGAAGACATGCACTATGAAAGTGTGGAGAAGAGAACAAGAGAAAGAAAAGATAGAGCCTATGCTTGTGCATACTCCACAAGAAACATCCATAATTGCATAAAGAATAGTATGAGTTGAGGGGATCTGATTTTTGATGTATCATACAAACCCCATAGACAAAAACAAAGAGGTTGTGTCTTTGTAGTGATATTGGTAACTTGGTAACACTAAGTTCATGTGGACAATCACCATGAATAAAAAACTAGATAGTGGAGAGTTTTATCTTGAACTAAGGTAGAGATTAAATGGAGGTAATATAAGACACCATATAAGGACAATAATTTTGAAAGGTTTGTTGAGATCACCATTCACACTCCACATCAAAATGCATAATATTAAGGCCAAGATGGTAAGTGGACAATAATTCTTGCACTTTCCATCCTTTGTCAACAATTAGTATCTCTAGTTAGCCAGTGAAGTATTTAGTGAGAAAATGAAGGTCATTCGTTAAGGGTTAAAATTGCATAAGTTTTTGATGAAGATACTATGACAGTGCTCTACAAATCAACATAATATCCATATAAGTGCAGCATATGTACTCATGACTATGCACAGTTTGTATCATTTTTTTCTCATCTTAGTGGTATTCAGTGGAAGATTTTACATAACATGTTTGACAAGGTCAAAGATATTGATAGGGACATGAGAAGAGATCTAGTAGATAGTATTGTTATTAAAGTATTGTTAATTAAGTCTCAGTAAGATGCAAAGTGATCTTGATCTCACTTGGTCTTCTTTTGAAGTTTGGGGTTTAAGGTCAAGGTATGATAGGTTGATATATCCTTTGATCTTAGTGACAAAGACAAGGTTATTTCTCTTTCTTCATGACAAAATATGCTCCATATGGTAGTGTTTTTAGTTGATGCAAAATATTCTATTGATAGTGATGTATTGTGATAGTGCTAGTGCTTTGATAGTGTCTCTACATTTTGATTGGACATTGTTTTGATATTTTAGCTTTAGAAGTTAATGACAGTTCTTCCTTCTACACTTAATTTTTTGTTAACAGTAACTTCTCCTCATGAAAAGTGACAGTTTGAAGTTATACTTTACCACTGCCTCAGTCATTCATTTAATAGTGGTCCCTTGACTTGTCAAGCATTATTTTGCAATTATATTTATGGTGCCAGTGATTTGTTTTTTCACGGTGTTGTAGTGCCTTACAAGTCTTCAGTTGTAGGGTAAATAATGTATGGATCAGTTGCAAAATGCTCTATTTTTTCTTTGTCCTCTTATGATGCAAAGTGAAGTACATGCTCGGTGACCATTCAATTATTTTGGTGCAATGACCTATTACCTTGCATAATGATCAATTGCATAATGATGCATTATAATCTTTGATAGTAGGGTATGGTAAGAGTGTTAGTGTACTTACAGGTGATCACAAAGTATTTCAGGTCAAAGTTTGCTAGTAATATTCATTACTTTTAAACTGTTCACAAAGAAGTTTTTTCCTCGAGACAATCTTAATGCATGAGTATGGTGATAGTATAATGATAGTGCATAGACAATATACATCTTTGTTTTGTAATAGATAATCTCTGTGAAGTTTTAATATAATAGTGAGTTTCCATGATGTTCCAGGTTCACAAGAGTGACAGTGGCATCTCAGTCAAAGTTTTCAAATAATATTCATTATTTTTTGGATTGTTTATGCATGCACAGTAATATCTACAAAAGTATGTCACTTGCAGAGGGTGTAAATTATGTAGTCATTGTTTGTGGAAATACTTAGGTAGATAGTTAAAGAGTCAACAATCCTAGTATAGTGCCCCCAGGTCCAAGAAATAGTGAGGTACCAACATTTGTGAGATGGTAAGGCCCACTTTGTACTAGAGTAGGGTGTCTTGATGTTGATAGTGGTATACTTTCTTGTGATACTTATGATAGTGAGCTTCTCTCTTTTCGGAATGTTTGTCTTACATGTTGCTCATTCTAGTGTGTAGTGCACTTAGATAGTGAAGGACAATGATTCCTTAGTTAATGCTAATGAAACCTTGCTGATAATATTTTCTTGAGATAGTTTCAGCCTTGATGGCTTTGAGACAGTAAATTTCCTTGAGATAGTGACTTGATTTGAGATAGTGAATGTATGGTATATGAGGATAGTCTGCAGTAGTCTTCATATTTGTTATGATAATGATATCAATTCTCTTGGTGCAATGATCTTTGACAATTGTCAAGTAATTTTTTTCAATGGTAGTGTTATATATATTGATGTGTTGCTATTGTCGAATGCAGTTCATTGCTTTTGTTTTAGTGGATGACGTCTCAAATCTTGTTTGTGACATTGGTCATATGACACTGGGTGCTTATAACTCTTTACTTTCTTGCTTATGAAAGTGTTCATACTTGCTTGATAGTGACTTCATTACCTTAACAATTCCTTCAATTATTATTCATGCATGGAGTACCTATGGTGCACTACTTGTTACTCATTCATGAGATATGTCGATAGTTTTACAATGTTTGATAGTGATAAAACTCTCAGCCTTCGGTGGTATTACCAAATTTTTATGACCTACTCAAGCTACTTAGTTGTAGGGTAAAAATCTTGATGACAGTGTATTTTGTTGATAGTCAAGGTAGATCTATTTTGCAGGGAGAGTAATGCTATATATTTACTTTTGCATCTATAGCATCAATAATTAGTGATAGTGATATAAATTATCTTTTTGATATGCAAATGTTTTCATTCATTATGCACATGATTTTATGGTGACACTTTGCTCTTGCACATTTTCATGAGTTTCTTTGTCATTGTTGTCAAAGGGGGAGAAGAGAAACTAGGTATAAATATAGAAGTTGGTTTTTCCATCAATGAAAAAGGGGGAGTTTATTGCTAATGTTGTTTGTCATTGATGTCAAAGGTCATTGATGCAAAGGATGCCATTCAAAGTTTCACTTGATGTAGTTCATTTTTTTGTTCATCATGCAAAGACAAGGTAGGAACAAATGCCAAAGATAGGTGCATGAGATGCCAAAGGTGACAATGGGTATTTGTTCACTATTTTCCAAAGGAAATGGTGTTTGGTTTTGTAACTAAAGAAATTTCTTGCATAAGTCAAGTGTACTATATTCCATTCATTGATGCTAAAATTGATGCTACTTATGGTGAAATAGGTCTTTTAATATGTAAAATTTATGACAAAATTTCAAGGTGTTGATGCATAAGTTCATTAGGTACATATTCATTGTTGCTGATACACAACTATCAATCATTCAATGTATGTTGAGTCAGTGAGTTGATTGATCATAGTTGAGGGTTTGATGTCAAAGAATCTTACAAAGAATTATTTCAAGAAGTTGGTATTGCTTCCACTACTCATTATTAGTTTCAGAGATCTAAATTCAATCACAGGTGCACAATTCATAAAGGGTTTGGCATGGTTTAGGGTTTAATCATTGGGTAACATGTTTGCATTAAAACCCTAAATAAAATTCTTTGTGCAAAGTTTATATTAGAGTTTATTTTTGATATATTTTCAAGTTGAATGGATATGATCGGTTAAGAAGTATTTTAAGTGACAATTAAAAGGGTTCATATTCATCAAGTAATCAGTCCCTTCACCGATTAAACAAGTAAAGCAACTTGATTTCATCACTTCATATGATATCAATGATCACAATTTAATTGTGTTAGAAGCGGATTTCTAAAATCAAAGGTTCTTATTCAAACCTGAGAATGTCTACTTTCCAAAGCTTTACTTTGACAAGCATTAGGAATTTTGACAGTCACTTTATTATGAAATTGCTTGAATATGAACAGATCTATGGATAATGGTATGGTGCCAATTTGAAGGTATGCATTATTGGATTGTTTGAATGGGTTTTTAGTTGAAGAATGGTCATTATGTTTTGGTTGAAGAACTATGTTGAGATAGCCAAGATATGAAGGGTTTTTAGTTATTAAATAAGCATGGTCTAGCTCGGGGTTGTTGTTCAGAAAAATAATGTTTCAATTTCACTATCAAGATAATTCACAGTGAGGGTTTATAAGATAATGATTCAATAACTTGAACAATTATAAACAATGTGAGAATAGATTCAAATGATAGGAAAAAAGGGTTAAATGATGCCTATAATTGCATATAGGTTATGTATTTTCCTTGCATAGATAAATGTGCAATAGCAGATGACTGAAGATTGAACAACATGTGAATTTATGTTGAAATGTTATGAATGTGTTAATATTGTTATGATTGAATTTTAGTGTTGTCAAGGATTTTTGATTATCATAACAGAGGATATGGGTGTGTGTGAAGAAGGAAGATGAAGTCTGATGAATTGATTATTCTAAGAACTATGGGAGATTTTTGAAAACCCTGATTACTAAAGTTCAAAGGACAAGTTCTTAAATTGTGTTGGAGTTATAAATCATAACGGGGAAATGGTCGAGTAAAAAGTTATTTTGGGTCATTTTATCAAAAATAAAGGTGAATTTAATTGCTTGTCATTCATATATAGAAGGTTGATACTTTTCATAGACAAGTTATTCATATCTATTTTTTCATAGTGTGTTGAAGAGAAGTTTTGAAAAGAGGTATTTTTCCATATATGTGATGAGGATTAAATGCTAAATGTTTACATATGAAAGAGGGAGATGGAGTTTTTAGATTTGATGATGCAAAGATGGAGCAATGAATTGTTTAGAAACAGAGTAACCCTCTAATATTGTTTATTTATTTTGATGTTTGCCAATGAGGCATGGTAATTTTTCTATAATAAAATGATTTTTTCTAGTGAGGCATGGTATTTTCTAGAGAGGCATGATATTTGTCAGTGAAACATGAGGTTTTTCTAGTGAGGCTTGATTGATTTTCAGCGAGGCTTGGATAATTGCTAGAGAGGCTTGTTGTATTGCCAATGAGGAATGCAATTTGTAAACAACAAAGCTTTAGCTCGTGTGGCTTAATAAAGAAAATGTTCAAAGTGGTTTTTTCACCCTTTTAGGGTTTTTCCACTAATAAATCTTGTGTTTTATTTCTTCTTTATGGTGTGTCACTTTGAGAATGGTTGATTATTCTTGGTTCAAATGTTATGTTCTGATTTGCATATCTTTGTGATTTCATAACATACAAGACCTAGAGTTTTTAAATAATCAAGTGTGTTAAGTTTTGAAATTAGTTTTATTTGACTACTGATTCAATCCCCTCTCTTAGTGGTCATTGATGAGCCTATCTTTTGGTCTTAATTTGGGTAGAATCCATAGCTTATTTGCTAAAGTTGACATGGAATTTGATAGTTAAATGTTGGTATTTTTATAATGTTCCCCTCAAACCATAGACATTGGGTTTAATTCCATTTCTACCAGTTTTAATGACATTATCTATTATGTGGACTATCTATATTAATTTTGCATGTGGTTGATGAGTTTACTTTAAGGTGGTTTTAGATGTGCAATTATTATGCATACTAACATTGCCATGCAGACACATCTGAGGATGCTAATTGGAGGAATGCAGCCGCCAGCTGGTCATTACTGAGGAGGCATTCAAAGGTCAACTGGAGAACGACGATGGAGATTCCCCTTGACAGTCGCATGTAATTGCCTTATATTGATCTCACACGATGTTGAGAAGCCGTGGGCATTACTACAATGATTGAGTCTACGTTTGGACTTGCATGTATGACCAGATTCCCTGCATGTGTAGCCACCCTCCATTCTTTTCTCTGCTTTCCCTAAATGGCATCCTCCCAATTAGTGGAAGTTGACTGCCCTGTTTAGTGGGTTGGATAAATAAGGTTCAGATTCTATTGGTAACTAGTGGCAACCCCCATGTCCATCCAAATATGGAGGATATCCATCATAGTCTTGGGGCAACTCTCCTAATACTTGGCACAATTATCAAAATTTTGCACCTTAGTGGCAGAAGGCTTAGGGGAATTGGCAACAGTTTCAAGGACCTTGGCAGCCACCTCCAGGAAACTAGCAACAAGAATCTAATGGAGAGGTGGAAAACAATGGACAAATCAGACAACCAGTTACATGCGGCCACCTTCTCAACCCCAACAACCTGCTATCATGCCTCCCCCTATGAATCCCAACCCAAATGTGCCTAAACCCACTCAGTTACTAGCTCAGCCCACACCTAACCCAAATAATAAACCACAACAACAACTTGTATACTCTGCTGATCCAAATCAATTTCATGCATATGTTGTGAGTTTAAGTGAGATATGTTTGTGTTCAAGAACCACTCTGTCAACTCCTTCCACACCTATCATCATTGAGCTTCTTGTGCAAGAAGAAGAACCTCTGAATGTTCCCATTCAGCCTGGTGTACCTACAAATCCTAAACCGATTCGAGCCAAACAAATGGCACAACAACCACCATTCCCCTAGAGCTTGGAAGTTGTCAAACAAAAGGAAGACAAGGAGGACACCACTTTTGACATTCTAGACCAGCTGAAGCATATATGTGTCCTGATACCCTGATTCTCGGCCATAAAAGATGTCCCTATATATGGAAAGGCAATCAAAGAAGCATGCCTCAAGAAGTCGGGGAAGAAAAAGAAAGACCCAACTATAGTTCATGTAGTAGAACAATTGGCTGACATCATGTTTGGAAAAGTGACTATCCCCAAGTACAATGATCCAAGTAGTCCTGTGGTTGAATTTATTATCAATGGGACACACATAAAGAATGCTTTGATTGAATTGGGTGCAACAATAAATGTTATGACTAAAGACATCCTGTAGCAACTAACCATTGTGAGTATGAGATCCATTCCTACTGTCCTACAACTTGCTGATAGTTCCACTGTTAAGCCTGATTGTATAGTAGAGGACCTTGTGGTGATTCTAGATTCTTGGGAGTATCCAACCAACTTCATGATTCTTTCTCCTAAAGCTACACTAGGTGGGTATCCTATCATCCTTGGAAGGCCATGGTTAGCAACAACAAACACTTATATTGGATTTTGGTCAGGTGACATGATAGTTCTGATGGCAAGAACACAAAAATCTTGTTCTCTATTCTCATGCTCATCCATCCCATGCTGAGGATAATCTTGTATAGCCGCATGTAGGTGAAGAGGCCAAGGAAGCTAACTCTGTGATGCAACTTATGATGTTAGGTAGAAGCCCATTCCTTCAACTTCAAGATGAAGATGAAGTGTTATCTAATATAATTAAGAACCATTGTGAGATAGAGGAGGTGCCACCCTCTCATGCGTCTAGTTCTATTGATCCTATGAAGACACTTCTTCCTACTCTACCTGATCTTCTTGCAACCACTATTTCTGCAAATAGACTTCCTATAGCCACTCTTCCTACAACCACTCTTCCTACAGACAAACTTCCTGCAACAACAGGTATGTTCCACACAATGTTTCCATATGAACTTAAGGTACCATGTATTAATGAAACAACTATGATAGAGTGAAATACACAAGTATAGGTGTCTGAGGGAAGATGTTTGAAAATTAACAACAAATTGGGAGAAAAACAATAGTTGTCACTGATAAATTTTTTGAAGGCCCACCATAATGCATTTGTATGGGATTACCATGATATGAAAGGCCTAGACCCCAAGATTTTCACCCATCGGATATATATCAAGGATGATTGTCAACCGATCAGGCAGCCACAAAGAAGAATCAACCCTACATTAAGGGAGATTGTCAAAAAAGAGCTACAAAAGTTGCTAGATGCGGGTTTTATCTATCCTATCTCAAATAGCCAATGGGTGTCCCCATTGGTGATTATGCTCAAAAAGGGAGGAAAATGTTGAGTCTGTATTGATTACAGAGAACTCAATGTTGCTACTAAGAAAGACCATTTTCCCTTGCCTTTTGTTGATCAAGTGTTGGACTTGCTTCCAGGAAAGTAGTACGTCTCTTTCCTTGACGGATTCAGTGGCTATAATCATATTAAAATTGTATCTGAGAACAAGGATAAAAAAACCTTCACATTTCCATGGGGGACATATGCCTATTCAATACTTTCCTTTGGTTTATGCAACACACCTACAACCTTTCAGAGAGTAGTCATCAACATATTTTTAGATATCTCACTTGACTGCATGGAAATCTATATGGATGACTTTACCACCTATGGTGCAAATTTTGATGAAGCATTGGAGAATCTTAGGAAATTCTTACAGATATGTGAAGACCAAAATCTCTCTTTAAATAGTGAGAAGTACTTCATGATGATGCAGGAAGGTGTAGTTCTTGGCCACCACATTTCCCATAGAGGAATTCAGGTAGATCCTGCAAAAATTGAGATAATTACTAATCTTCTTACACCCGCAAAACAAAAATATGTTAGGAGTTTCTTGGGACATGAAGGATATTATAGGAATTTCATCAAAAACTTTAGTAAAACAGAAGCACCCTTGTATACTCTCTTAACCAAAGATGTTGAATTCAGTGGACAAAAGATTGTGCCACAACATTTTCTGACTTAGGCAGCCTTGAATCATGCTCATGTACTTAAGGGAACTAATTGGGAAATTCATTTTCACATCCACACTGATGCATCAGATTGTGCTATAGGAGAAGTCTTAGGACACAAAGAAGGAGCCATTGAAAATTCCATTTATTTTGTCAGCAAAAAATTACAAGGAGCTGAATTCAATTATATAGTCATAGAAAAAGAAATGTTGGCAGTAATCTATGCCCTAAAAAATTCAAGCACTACATAACAGGCTACCAAATATTTGTGCACGCTGATCATACAACCATCAGATATCTTATGAACAAATATCTGATCTCGGGAAGGTTAGCCAGATGGTTATTGTTGATACATGAGTTTGACATAACCATTATGGACAAACTAGGGAAGGCCAATGTTGTTGCAAATTTTCTTTCTAGACTGACCACATCAGAAGACAATCAGGCCATAGATGACTCATTTCCTGATGAGAATCTATTTTATATTACTATGCACACACCCTGGTATGCTAACATAGCTAATTACCTTGTGACAGGGAGAGTTCCTCCTCACTTCTCTCCAAAAGAAAGAAGAGTGCTCATTGGAAAGTCTTTCCCTTTTACATGGGTTGTTGGATGCTTATTTTATACTGGACCAAATCATGTTATGAGAAGATGCATGAGGGAAGATGAGACATATGGCATTCTGCATGCATGCCATGATGAACCCTGCAGAGGGCATTTTTCAGCCAAAAGGACAACAATGAAGATTTTGAGCACAGGTTACTATTGGCCTACACTCCACAAGGATGCGGGAAGATATACAAGAAAATGTGATAGGTGCCAAAGAATGGGCAGACCAACCAAATTAGATGAGATTCCACTCTATCCCCAAGTTGTAGTCACTCCCTTTGACAAGTGGGGATTAGATTTTGTTGGACCCATTGATTCCCCATCAAACGATAAGTCTTATATCCAGGTATGCACTGATTATGTAACTAAATGGGTAGAATTCAAGGCTATGAAACATGCCAGAGACAACAAAGTTGCATAATTTATTTATGAAGAAATTTTCACATGATATGGAGTGCCAAGAGAAATAGTAATTGATCAAGGTGTAATGCCCTGCCATGAGACCCTAAAGGAAGTTGCAACTCAATGCGAAAGCGTATAATTTTTTTTTTTAAAGTGCATTATTAACAAAGAAGATGCACAACACTTCGCAACAACCTCTAAGGTAATGTGACAAGATTACATTAATTACCAAAATATACACACCACTTGCACATATAGCATTTATTAAAATATTAACCATACATTTAATTTCACATACTTATAAAGCATTAAAGATTCTAACACAAGAATAAAATATAATAAGTTCCAGATTACATTATCTTAAAAGTGGATTACAATGCGAATTCCCGGAATGAGGTAGATCAAACCTAACTATTACAATTACAAGATTCCTCCTCCTAAACAAATGAGGGGAATAATAATAACAAGAGTTATACTGAAGTAAAGAGAAAGCCTAATCTAAAGAATGAAACCACTGTGAGCTCTCCACTGTAAAACCATGCAATGCTATCTACAAATCAAAGGGGGACCCAATGACATAGGGTGCACGTTCCTCCCAACCAAGTGGTACCCGAAGGCCCACCCCCTGTGCTAGGAGACAGTAACACGGATACAAGGACAATCCCTACAACCTCTAGTCATAACTAACTCCACACAAAACAAAACCAACACAAGTGCAACACTAACTCAAGATTACATTGAAATCAGAGTTTAACAGTATGACACTCCAGTAACCTATACATACAACTAACCTAGGAGAAATGTCACTCAAGGTACATGAGTTACCCGTCAGATCATTCCAGATCTCGACCCCCATTGAGCTTCACCCTCCTACGGTTATCATGTGATTCATCACCACTCCAAACTAAGGAGGTACAAAATATCCAACAATCCATTCAAAGAAGACCAAACCATTCCTCGTTCGTGGAAACCAGGTGACTCACTGAAGACAACAAACCTTACTACCATAGAGAACTACAAAAGACAAGACCATGAAATGACAACCCTCAAAGTTAACATACTCCAATAGGAAGAATTACAATAACTTATCTAATACCACTTTTCAATTACCCCTAAATACCACAAAAGATATCTCAAACACATCATACCAGCATAATAGTTTAATGTTTACAATATTCTAATTTATCACAACCTTGCACACAATCAACAAAATAACTTATAATAATTCGCACCACTCAATTATCCCAACTTAACTAATAAATAAAAAAGGCTCTTCCAAACAGAGATAACATCACACTAACTTTTTCCTTAATTTCATCAATTTAAAAATAATAGAACCTTTGTTCCTACTAACATATTATATATATTTTAAATATCTATTCCCGCAATTCACTTAATTAAATAATCATTTCCTCTTATTGCATATAGGCAATCAACACGATAATTAAATCTAAGATTTGGATTTACTAAATCTTTTCACATTCAGCGATAAGCAAGAATAATTAAACAAATTACATAATTTTCTCTAATTTAATAAGAACCCTTATAAAGATGAAGGAGAAAATTCAACTATCTAAACTTCATTTCCACGATTATTTAATAGAATAATACTTTTCCCCCATTAACCAAAAATACTCATTTCTCTAATAAACTAGATTATGCATAAAAATCATTTTCATCTATATCTTCAATTGTAATAATCAAAATAATAAAACTTTAATAATATTTTCCAAAAATAAAAATAAATAAATAAATATATATATATATATATATATATACATATAAATATTATATATATATATATATATAATATATTTAGTATTAAATAAGATGCAACCATCAAAATCCACATAAAAGCTTAAAGGAGACGAATTCAATCTCGTGGTTTTTAAGATGGAACCGCTGAAAGTCAAAAGGAATGAGAGTGCCGGTTGTACTATGTACAGTCCGCCACCCCATACGGATGGGAGGGGGTAGTGCTCCCTATGTGGCAATGCATCTCCCGGCAATGCTTTCCCCATTCTAGCACCAACCAAAATAACAAAACTCTTTTCCTTTTAATTTTTTTTTTATAAAAAATACGGAATTCGTAAATTCCAAAAAAAACACATTTCCAGAATATTAAACAATAAAAATCGCCATACGGTGATTTCGTTATTTTTAAATAAAATCAACAGTTTATATATATAAACAAAATTTTCAACATAGTAAATAATTTGGAAGATTTTTTTTTTTTTTTTTTAAAGATACATATCTATAGGAAAATATATTTAACTGGGCAACAAATTTTTCCTCAGGGAAATTTTCACAATAACAATAATCATTCCAAATTTATGAGAGGGATTTCAATTCAATCTTATAAAAGGAAAATTGCACAGATTTCCTCATAATCAAATTTAACAAAAATTCTATAGGAAAATTTAAACAAATCCCAAAAGATTTTTAAAATCTATTTCCTCCAAATTTACACAGAGGTTTTCAAAAACTAAAACTAAATTCTTAAATCACAGATTGTTTTTCCTCTGAGTTTTTTTTCAAACAATTCAACAATAACGAAGCCTTACAAATTTTGAAAACAAATTTAAAGTTTCTACAAACAAAACACAATTTTTTTTTGCGCAAGCAATCTTTCAATCTCCATTAAACCATTTTAAGCAAAGCTTCTACAAAACTAACTTTTGTACAGACAATCTTTCTCAAACAATTAAATAAATAAAATAAAACTTGAAGGAACCTGTTTTCTTGAAGCTTGAAGAAAATAAAGTTGAAGCAGAGCCTCCCCTTCAGAGATCAATTTTCAAAGCTTCTCCCAAACTCACCACTTCCAGGAAGATGCAAAAATACAGAAAAACCCCCAAGATTCTTGAAAACCCCTTTGGTTTTTTTATCAATTTTCAGCCAAAAACCTCTTTCAAAAATAATATCTTTTCCTCTCCAAAAATCTCCTCTGAAGAAACTTCTCTCCTTTTTTTCCAATTCAATTCCTCCCCAAAAATAATATCTTAACCAAAAATAATTAATCAATTCTACTCACACACATGTCACATTCAAAATATCTTTTCAACAATCAGATCTTTTCTCAAAGCCTTTTGCATGTTGAAATAATTTCTAATTACAATTTAATTCCAAATACTAATTTAATTTCAACATAAATTTAGTAACTTCTAATTCCAGTTTAAATTCCATTTTTTAACTTTCTAAATAAACATATTTAATTAATTACTTAATAAATAAATTTAATCCAATGGATTAAATTTAATTTACTAAATAAATTAAATTAAATTAATTAATTTAAATACAAAGCTTCTATCAAAATGTCTAAAATTAATTAAATAAAAATCAACATTATATAAAGCAATAATTTTAAACATTTATTTCCATAATCAAGAATCCTTCATAATTAAATAATATTAAAACAAGCACTCAAAGACCCAACAGACTCGATTGATGACCCACTAAGGCTAGGGTGTTGACTTGACACAGGTAGCCTAGCTACTATCTCCCAATCATCATACCGTTGGGTCGACACGCTCAAACCTGTGAAGCCAGGTGGAGTCGATGTCATGTACCTACAAACCTGTATCCAAGGCATCAATAGCACATGCATATAAAATCATTGTAAAATACACCGTGAAGAGGAAATCACAGAATCGCAGGGCACTCGCAACGAAGTGATGTAATCATGTCCCCTTCACCAATATAGTATCACCAAACTGACACTTCCATCAATAATAAAATTCATAAGCATTAATCATGTCATAATAAACCAACATTATTCTTAATCAAATCATGTCAAGTATAACATCAAGGAAACTACATATTATCACACATAGTTCATATTACTCAATAAGAAATGATCAAATAATAAAGCATCTTAATCTAACATAAGAGAAAAATAGAGGGGTGTTACATTATGTCGCTCTAAAATTAATGATCAAATAATAAAACATCTTAATCTAACATAAGAGCAAAACAGAGGGGTGTTACACAAGGAGCTCAGATTACCTCAACAATTTTTATAACACTAGTCAATGAACATAACATAAGGCATAGGAAATCTAATCCTTATCACCCCCAGGCCAATGGAAAAGTTGAGGTGAACAAAAAAGAGATTGAAGTCATCCTAACCAAAACAGTGGCCATCCATAGAAATGATTGGGAAAAAAGATTATCAAAAGTAGTTTGGGCCTACAGAACCACCTGTAAAACTACTACAGGCTTCACTCCATTTGAGCTATTGTATGGGAAGACAGCTATGATGCCTATTGAATTCAAACACAAAACTCTTAGGACTGCAATAGACTTAGGGATGTATATTTTTGAGGCACAAAAAGAAAGAATCATGCAACTGAGTGCTTTAGATGAGATGAGAAAGATAGCTTTGCACCACACTGAAGTCATGCAGAATCAAAGAATCAAATGGCATGACAAATTTATCAAAGAGAAGAAATTTCAGCTAGGAGACTAGGCGTTGCTTTATGACTCACGATATCAGATTAAATGGATCATGTTAGATTAAAATTACTAGTGAATGGTCATCATCTCATATTGTATCATAAACCGGCTTCCAAAGAAGAGTTCCTACAGCAATTCAGCCAACCTGCAGCACCCGAGCTTCCTGTAGTGGACCTAGTGTCCCTTCTTCTAGCTAATTAAGGTACATAATTGTCATAATAAAGACTTCTACTTTTGTATAAGTCCATTTCTTCACCCATCCACCCATCTGCCCATCCATACCACCTTTCTCTCTCTTCCATCACTTCATTCCACCTCACGTCATTCCACTTCATCATTATTGATTGCTCAATTTATTTCCTCAAAAGAAAAATGCTACTTTCTCCACGATATTTATAGTGTATCCTCCATAAATTCAGGTATGTGTGCATTAATTACTATCTTAATTACCTTTTTAGTGCATTCATTTAATCGTTGTACAATTAGTATGGACTTTCACATAATTTTCATACCCCCTATCAAATCACTACTACCATCTTGCATGTGTGGACACATGTCCAAATTTAGGTTGGGGGAAAGGAAAGATGCAAGTACATTGCCCACATGTCAGTCCATGATTTGTTTGCAAATCTATCTAAGCTGATTTCAAATTTGAAATGAGGGACGACTCGTATCTATGATGTGACACTAAATTTCTGTCGCCATTCCTTTTCATTATAACTCCTTTTATTACCTTGTCTTTGCCATTATTGACCCTGTCATAATCTTGAATTGCAAAGGAAGAAAGCAAAAAAGGAAAATTCAGTCGACATTGGTGCAGGACAATTTCAACTAACAAGTGTTGCAGAAAGGAATTTGTTCTCAGATAGGAATTACAAGAAAATAATTCTATAGAGTGACAGTGATTAGAGAAAATGGGAGGCATAATAATTCGAAATGAGCCTTCAACTCATGATACCTTATTCCAGGATGCACAATGCCTGACTGAATTTCGGAATTGTGGCTAGTTGGACTACTTCCTAAAGTTGGACGGTCTTGATGAAGGCATTACACTTGAGTTCACCCAGATATTCTTAGAGGGAAAAGCTACAGTTAAAAGATTGGAAGTTGTGGCAACTGAGGAGAGAATTATAGAAGTTACAGGGTTACCTGCTGACGGTGAGCATTACCTTATTTCTAGAGACGCCAGGTCAGCAAGGGCCATATTCACAATACATGGTGACCCTCCAATCAACATAGATAAGCAGGGTGCCAAAAGAACCTCTCAACTCAAACCATGGAAGCAGACAGTTGTCTACATTATTAGGTACCTCACTTGTGAAGGTCGATTGTCAAATTTACAATTAGTGCATTTCAAACTTTTGAGTCACATGAGGCATGGAAGAAGGATGAATGTGCCTAATGTCTTATAAAACCTTCTCTCCATCATGGTGTTTGAAACAAAAAAAGGTAGGCACAAATCTATCTCACACCATTTACTTATTAAATTGTTAGTTGAAAAATCTTTGCATGATGTAGCACCTGAGATGACCTAGGAGGAATTTGTAAATGCCAATCAATTTAGACCTAAGAAGCCACAACCTAGGGCTTTACCTCAAACACACAGGTCTAGTAGGAGACTAAGCATGAATGAATCCACCCCTTATGCTTCAACCTCTGGTGTTGGCTCTGGCACGAGTTCTCCTACAACAAAAGGGGTCATAGACATTAGTTCCTTTGAAACAGGGCACTTTGGAAAATAAAAATTTTCAGCAGACTCTGATGATGATGTTCCACTAGAAACCCTAGCAAGAACTAGGGCACAAAAGAAGAAGGAAAAGGAAGAAAAAGGAAAAGCCAAAACACATCATGTGGAAAGAGAGGTGTTGAGCCCTAAAAAGAGAAAGGTCAACAGTATTCATCCTCTAGCCAAAAGAAAATATGAAAGCCCTCTCAAGAAATCAAAACCAGCAGTTGATATTCCTTCATGGAAAAAACCTAAGCGTGGAAGTACATCACATAAGAGCATGAAGGCTTCAATGGGGTATGAAAATGTCAAAGAAAAACATATATTCAAAGAGGTATAAAAAATGACCTTGGTGGAGCTTGTTGTCGTTGCTAAGGAAGTTGAAATTCGAGAACATAAGGAAAATCTGGAGTCCTATAGCAAGACCAAGAATTAGATCAGGAGTTCTTGTAGCAACTATAGGAACAAGAAGAAGAGGCCATGCAACAAGAAGTGGGAGAAGAAATCTTGCCTCCCCAGCCTGAGCTAGTAAGATAGCCTAAATCTATGCAAATTGTTCTATATGGGGCGCAACCATCAACAAAAACCCTGGTAGGAATTCATAATCCTCCTAATTTTTCAGTACATACAATAATTTTAAATTTATGGAAAGAAATACAAAGGTGAGAGGAAGAATGGAAAAAGGAAAAGTGAAGATTGAAAAGGGAAATTCAAGAGAGGTATGAAATTATTGAAGAAAATAATGGGGAGATTGCCTCTCGAAAGGATAGGGCGGGCAACATTGCAACCCTGGTGCCATAGATTTTAGAATGTAGAACACCTCCTAGATTTTATGCTCTACACTTGAAGGAAAAATATCTCTCTTTTCAATTGTCAAAACACATCTCAGGTTTGAATCCCTCAATTGAGACCTACACTGAATTTTTCAATGCTTATAGGATTGCCTCCCCTGAAATGAAAAATTTGTTTTGTGAGTTTTATTTACATAATTTTGTTGTAAATCAAGACCAAGACTAGAACCCATTGTTGTATGTTGGAGATATCCAACTAAGAGCATTCATGTCTTAGGTGCAAAATTAGATTAGTTGGGGAGAGCAATACAATGCTTATAGGAAGATGGAATCTAATATCCCTTTGACCATTAGAGCAAAATCAAGAAAACCCAAAGATATCTACAGAGACTGGAACAAAATGCTTTTTAGGCCTAGTTATGGTAACAAGATTATGCCTTGGATTGAGGTAGTTTATAGTGAATATGAGGTAAAGACAACAACAAAAGAGGACACCATGAAAGGATATCTATCACAAAGATGGAACACTTTGACTGATGAGCTGAAACAGATTGAACCTCATTCCATCCAAAACTATCATGCAGCAATAAAGAGGATTGAAAGGTGCATTCAACTTGGGAGAGCAAAGGGCCGAGAGTGGCTTCCCTTGAATTTTCAGCCACCTATCCTCTTATGGCCTATTCCAAATTTCAGATTCTACCATTATGACATTGTTGAAGAAAGGAAAAGATGGAAAAGACTTGAAAGAATGGGAGGATTCTACTGGGACCTTGACTCGCACTAAATAGACACTGATATTGGACAACTATCAGTTGTGAATTTTAGAGCTTTGACCAGGCAGAAAAATAGCTCTTCCTTTGTTGGAGGACCCACAAAACGTTAAGTTGGGGGGAGTGATGAGCCTAGATTTTGGTCTTAATTTGGGTAGAATCCATAGTTTATTTGCTGAAGTTGACATGGACTTTGATAGTTAAATGTTGGTATTTTCATAATGTTTCCCTCAAACCATAGACATTGGGTTTAATTCCATTTATGCTAGTTTTAATGACATTAGCTATTATGTAGACTATCTATATTAATTTTGCATGTGGTTGATGAATTTGTTCTTTAAGGTAGTTTTAGATGTGCAATTATTATGCATACTAACATTGCCATGTAGACACACCTGAGGATGCTAATTTGAGGAATGCAACCACTGGTTGGTCATTACTAAGGAGGCGTTTGAAGGTCAACTAGAGAACGATGGCGGAGATTCCCCCTAACAGTCGCATGTAACCACCTTATATTGATCTCGCACGATGTTGAGCAGCCACAGGCGTTACTACAGTGATTGAGTCTATGTTTGGACTTGCATGTCTGACCAGATTCCCTACATATGTAGCCGCCCTCCATTCTTTTCTCTGCTTTCCCTAAATGGTGTCCTCCTAGTTAGTGGGAGTTGACTGCCCTATTTAGTGGGTTGGATAAATAAGGTTTGTATTCTCCTTCTTCAGAGTTTGAGAGTATAAAGGTTACCAAGTTGCTGATGTTGTATCTGATAGTTTGCTAAGCATTTCCAGACATGCTACTCTTTTGTAATTTCCTTTGTGAATGAATAAGATGACGTTCTGAGTTGAGCATTTGAGTTTATATTAGTTTTAGAGGATACTCATCCAAGGGGGGCCACTTGGTGAGTAATATGTTCCTTAGTTTATTTAGATTAGTTATTAGTTTATTTTTAATGCTTAGTTCAAAATTTGGCCCTGACTGTTCCTGCATCCACTAGAATTCCATTTTGTGACTGTTCTTGCAGCCAAAGAAGACAAAGTAGTTCCCTATTTTTTATTCATATTTTCATTCATGTCATGCATGTTCAGCTTAGTTTGATTGATGAGTGATGTTCAACATTTACTTTGTTCCTTTCCATGCAATTTGCTTTCAGTATTGAATCTTTCTTAGCTGTAGAATGAAGATGACTACTTTGAAGTTCCTAGTGCACATATTGTACTAACCCATTTCAAGTTCATGTCCCTGGGTTAAAAATTTAAATGTACCTTCACAATTGTTAAAATAGCTATTTAGGTTAGATGTACAATATTTGAATCACAATTGTAAAGGCTTAGTTATTAAGATCATTGTAGGAGGCTGACAGTCATGTACTCCAATAAAAAACAGGTGGCTTTTGGTGGTCGGGTGGATGGAAATGCATGTGACACTCATTTACTTTGAACTTTAGGGTTGCCCCTCCTAGGATTTAGTTCCTCATCAATCTTTATCTATTACAATAACAAGTAAAGACATTAATATATAAAAATTACATTATATAAAATTATGCATTTAATAAAATATTCACTTACCGCCACTAGACGATCTCTCTCCTCAAGTGAAAGATTCACATGCTCATATTGTGGCATTCCCAAGTCCTACAGAAACCATCCAAATATAAATTAAACTATGAATCAATAATCATTTGATTTTTCACTAACAACTATAACAACGAATGTAATTTGAAATTTACTAATCTGCCTCATACCCCTGTGAGAGGCATCAAGCTATCTATTGCAAAAGAACACACCTTCCTCTGTTACCCTGTCAACATCTAGAGGCGATTTTGCTTTCATCATATGAAAATAAAATAAATTATTTGATCATGAAAAGTAGAATAGCGATTCAGGTCGTGGCTTATAATGTATGAGATAATGAACAAAATTTTGAGTACTTATTGAACTAGATATTTCTTACTATTATGCTTACTATTTTCCCTATCCATATCTTGTCTGAAAGAACCTTTTTTAGGATTTTATCCATAGCAGCAATGCAATCAACTGCTTCATAAAATGCTTTGGTAGACATGTACAAAAAAATGTGGTAGCATAGAGAAGGCAGTGAACTGTTCGAAAAAATTCCTCAAAGAAATGTGGTCTCATGGTGATGGAATGCCATGAATTTTTTTTTTCATGGAATTCCATCACCATGAGACCACATTTCTTTGAGGCATTTAAAAAAAAAAATTCATTTCCTTCTCTATGTTATTATGTTGGGATGGGGTGGATGGTATAGTGTGGTCTTGGTTATGAGATGGAGGGGGATCATGAGATGAAGAGTGATGGGTGTTTTGATCATGAGGGGAAGAGGATCATTAGATGGGGTGGGAGGTGTACTTTGAGACCGCATTTTGAGAGAAATCAGACAATGGAGTGGAAGAGGTACTTTGATCTGGACACATAAGGGTGTCATTAGATAAAGTGGGGGAGAGGGGATTGTGAGAGGGTGGATGAAGGGATATCTTTCTCTTGATATGGAAAGATATCACTAGATGAGATGGAAGGGATATGTTGTTCTTGATTATAAATGGGATCATGAGATGGAAGGGGATCATATGATGGAGGAGAAGGGTTTCCTTGATCTTTATATGGAGGGGAATCTATATTAGCATGCTTTGGATTAGGAGATGGGCATAGTTCATTTGATATGGATGGTGTCATGAGGGAGGAAGTTTTTATAGACTCTTCAACTTGGATAGATGGATTAATATGGGATTCATTTAAGATTTAGGGTATTAAGGCTTATCTTGATGTGGGGGTGATGAAGGTGGATGCATGATATGCGAAGATTACACCACTTTGTTTTTGCATGGGGAAATAACCACCTTTGCAAATAGTCCTTGGAGGAAATTATTATGAGAGACATGGGATGAATTTCTTGGTAATAGTGGGGTGATGTGGATTTTAAGGATGTGGGATATGAAAGTGGAATAAGAGGTGGAAGCTTCCATGGATTGGTAAATTGAGGATGAGGATGAGGACCTTGAAAAGTATTTGGGGGGAATTTTGGCTAAAGGCTTGGTTTCCGTCGTCAAGGGAAGGGGAAGGATAAGTAAGAGGAGATGGATTAGGATTGGATGAAGGTAGGGAGGATGGAAGATTAGCACTAATACCAAGGAGACATCTAAGCATGGAATCCTTATAATTATGGAAGTAGTACATGAGGATAAAATTAGTGATGGTGGATGGGGATATGGATGGGACTTGAGGGGAGATTTGGATGGGGGATTGGTGGAAAATTGGAGCATTTTTTCTATTGAAAATGGATTCAAGGTGATCCACAATGCTCTCATCATCGATTTGGGTTGGTTAAAAAGGTTATCCTCATCATCATCGATATGGTTGGGGTTGGTTGTAATGGATGAAGTTGGATTAGGATAGATTAGGTTGGAAGGAGGATATATTAGATGGTTAGACATGGTGGAGGATTGATTGGAAGAAAGATTGGTATTGATTTTGGATGAGGATGGAAATTAGGATGATGGATTAGAAATGAACTTGGGGATTGGAACAATAGGATCTAAGGATGAAGATGGAGGATGGGATTACATTTGGGGATCTAATCCAATACCTTAAAATGATTCTATTTGATTAAAGAGGATTATCTATTCTTAAGGTAGTGAGTTGTTTGAAAAATTTCCTCAAAGAAATGTGGTCTCATGGTGATGGAATGGCATTCCATCACCATGAGACCACATTTATTCAAGGAATTTTTCAAACAACTAATTGCCTTGTCTTGGTATTTCTTGTTATTATGCTTTGATATTTTTTTTCCAAGCATCCATACTTTGTTGGCAAGCACCTGTTTTAGGCTTTTAGCCATAGTGGAAAGGAAGTGAGCTGTTTGATAAAATGCTTTGCTATACATGTATGTAAAATGTGGTAGCATAGACAAGGTGGTGAGTTGTTTGAAAAAATGCCTCAAACAAATTGGGTCTCATGGTGATGGACATCACCATGAGACCACATTTCTTTAAGGCATTTTTTCAAACAACTCATTTCCTTGTCTATGCTATTGCTTACTATTATGCTTTGATAGATTTTTTCCAAGCATCCATAGATTTTTAGTTATGCTATGTGAAGTAATTGCATCACTTCTTATGTTGACTTTCTAAAAAACTATATTGTAATTGAAATTTTATCATCTATCAACATCTAGTTATTAGTTATGCAGTGTGAAGTAATGCTTTGAGTTTGAAAGATGTGCAATGCAATGTGTAGACACTCAAAATTGTCCATGTCATAATATTACCTAGTCGATGCATGACCTTGCAAAACATCTTGTAATATTTTACCATAGGTCATTACACTATCCCACTTATCTCATTTATTCCACTAAATCACCTTCCCAATTAATTAAATAAATCTCATTTATTTAATTAATTCCCCCTTCACATATCTCAAAATAATTCAAATTAAATATTCGAATTAATCCCTCACTTATTGTCACATTGCAACATGTGTCACATGACTACAACTCTTCACATGCATAAATAATTTAAATAATTTTATTATTTAAATTATGAGATTCTCACTCACATCTTATTTTTAGCCCCATTCATTGTGCGCTATAAGCATCTTTTCTTCCAAAATAAAGAATAGAATCCCACTTATTTCCTCACATCCTAATTTTGGTCTCATGTCATAATCCACTTAATGTGCGTCATAGACACTAAAATAAACTTTTAATCCTAGCCATACATATCACAAATTTGACTTCTAATCTTGGCCATTGAATCAAATCAGCTTTCTCCTATAAATCAAACCTTCACAAGCCATTTGAGGAGAATCTTCTTTCAGCATCCTTACTCTGCCAAAATTTCTATCTATCTATCTATCTATCTATTTTCTTCTATTATCTTCATCATATCGTTATGCTGCAAAAATGAGCAATCAACATATCAACATTCAAACCTTCAAAATCATGCATTCTCATGCAAATGGAGAAGAGCAATGGAGATAAATCAATTCAAGCTTGGAGATTGGTTTGCATTTGCTTGTTATTTTTATTTTCATGCTTGTTTGTACTCTATTGTGCTAGTTAGGGTTTTGATATCTTGTTATTCTAGTTTTATATCTAATTTTCCCTAATTACATTTGGTGAACCCGACGTGAATCCTTTGTTCTAACTTGCTTTTTGCAGGTTTTATTATTTTTTTTGTTGCAGATTTACTAGTTTCTGGATGAAACCCGAGGTTTTACAAATTTCATCATATCTTTCAGATGGCTATGTACTTCTCTACAATATTTTTGCAGAAGCTTAATAATCATCTCAACAGACTACAGTAAAGAAATTGAAGGGTTATTATCATTTTTTTAGGAGTTATCACTATTTTATGTTTTTTCATAAAATCAACTTTCTGGCCGCAAATCAATGAATTTTTCAGAAATATTTACATTTTTGAAAATACCGTGGAATTTTAATGGGGGTCTTGGTTTTACAGATTTAATTTAGAAGTCACATATAATGCAAAATAATCAAATCTTTGTTTTCTATATGTTTTTCACAAATCCTCATTTTCTGGTGCAAAACAAAGAATTTTTCTGATTTCTTTACATTTCTGGAAAGCTCTTAGAAAATTAGTAGGGGTCTCTTCTTTGGTTTTTTATTTTTCAGATCCATAATATCTTCAAATAATCGAATCTAATTCGGTTATGTTAAAAACGTGTATCTAAAATTGAAATTTCTTGATGAACTTTTTATTTTGGCTGCATTATAATATCATTTTTTTATTTTGCAGATGATCATAAGGAGCTGTAGTAGTAGCAATATCAGTCATACACATAAAATTGGAAAGTGAAAATTTTTGGGTGCACTCATTCTATCATCTTTATCTCTCATTTAATCAATCAATTTTGTTTGCAAAACACTTGAATTTGGAACTTTAAAATGAACATATTATTTGCAATCACACTTTGAAATTGGGCTTAAAAAGAATCATTCTCTTTCAATCACAAATATTTTCCTTGGGTTTAAAAAAGAACAAGTGCTTGAACTATTTTACACACATTTCAATTTTCTAAAGGAAAATTAACAATTGCGAGTGTGAATCAAGTGCATGTGTGATAAAAAACACCTCACTTGATTCGCTTTTGTCATACCTTTCATAGGAGGCCTGCTAGGGGATTTCATCACCCCTAGGGATTACCTCAATCAAAGTGTGAATCGAAAGACACGCTTCTTTGAGAGTTAAAATCTTATCACTCTTGGCTAAGCCCCAAAGAACTTTATACCTTTGGGAAGTGAAGGTGAAGGGTGGGTTACCCCTTTCTCCCGGCTGTGTGGTAGGATTTATCTTTCAAATGATCCCTAGTCAACCTCGTGCATCCTAGCTTAAGACCTAATTGGCCATACCCACTTGACTAGTTCTAGGACTTGTTGATGTGTCTTCTTCAAGTGCATGCTTAATCATCACATTCATAATTTCAAATTCAAACTTGATTATGTGTCTTGCGTGTGTGATTCATGTGTGTACATGTGTAATCATTTGTTTGAAAATTGCCATATCAAGCTATAAACACCAACACATAAACATATCATTCTAATCATCCTTTTTTCTAATCACATTCAAATCAATTTCATCCTAATCAATCCAAGTCATTCAATCTAATCATTTCATCATCATCATCACCCTAATCCTAGTCAAACACTTGCTAAAATGGTCCTAATCCTTAATGATCTTAGTCACAAGTCCAATGTCATACTTCGAGGAGCCCTTTCACCTAATCATGATGATAATCTAAAACCATATATCCTCCAAGGTGGGTCAAACTTTGTTCCCAGTGATGATGAGAATTTTGTAGATCTTAGTGATGATGAAAACTTTATAGAAATCTTAGGTCACCTTAATGATACTTTTGACAAGGGAAATACCACCATAAGTTTGGAATCATACACCATTCCATCTACTAGTCCTCCATCACCATTTAATAAAATGCCTATTTCAAAGCATACTAGTCCTACACCAACACCACCATCCAACTTCTCAAGCTCTAATCCATCAACCAAAGAATCCTTTAATGATTTTGTCCAAAGACTACTAGCATGGAATAGACCATCCCCATGTCAAAGAATCATTAATGAGCTTACCAATGAACCTTTGAATGTCATGCCTATTATTCTAACTCCATCATGTGGTCCACAACCTATTGATCTTAAATGTCCAAGTCAAATTCCATCATCCCTTCATGTTGTTGATCATAAAGAGCATACCAAGGCTATTCTAGAGCCTTCCACTGCCATTTCCACTCAAATCCAAGAGTTATGTCAAGAGAATTATCTTAAGCATGAGAAAACATTAACCTCTCATTCTAATCAAGATCTGGGCCCTTCTAATGATCCCACTCCTAACATACTTGGTCCTATTCATGATGAAGCTTCCCTCTATGATCTAGATCCTACCTATGATCAAGAAGGCCCTGATGATCCTCTTATCCAACTTTATGCATTCCGTGGTCAAGATCCTATCACTTCACCTATCCATGAGCAAAACACATCCATTGCTCCTATATACCCCCTACCTAGTCCTATCCATGATCCTGCATTATGCACTTGTCATGTTGAGACACATGCCTCCCAAGTAAATGTAGAAGATCAAACCATTAGTGTGGATCTAAACGAACATAATCAAGATCCTAATGATCCTTCCACATCCACTATCAACCTCATTTCAAATCCATCCGCATGTCCTATTGGTCTATCCATCTTTATTCATGAATGTTCCTCCTTAGAAGAACAACAACCTTTATCCACTTCACCTTCTCCATCTAATAATGAACTCAAGTCTAGTGTCCAAAGCACACCTAGTCACATTGTCCATCACATGCTTCAAAACATGAACTACCAAGGTAAAGGTTTAGGCCTTCATGAACAAGGTATTTTGGAGCCAATCCATGTCAAGGTCCCTCCACACTCTTATGGCCTTGGATATACACCCCAAGGACACCAATCTAAAGATGTTGGTACTTCCTCCATCCATCATAAGTTCTCTTTCCACCATAAATCCTATAATATGCCAAAAGCATATGTTGACATCCCTCATCCATCATCCTACAAATGTCAAAAGCATGTGACCATACACCTTCCACCATCAAATTTTCCACCATTGCTTCCAACTCCTAATATCCATCCATCTAATATACCTCCACTACTACCAACACCTAATATCCCCATTATCCAATCCCCTTATCCACCTATCCATAAATCCTCTAAAAATCCTAATCATGACCAATCAATGCACACATTGTCTAAACATGAAGCTTTCACTCATTCCACCATACCCATGGGATTCAAAAGCAAACATTTTGATGCCTCTATCTATAAATATCTATAAATCAAAAAATATGAAGGGTCCCCATGCCCTAGAATACAAAAGCAAAGAACCAAAGAAAAATCCATCCAAAAAGCAATATAAGATCATACTTTCAAAAGAAAAGTCTAAAAACAAAATGGTTTGGGTACCTAAGAAAAAGGAAAACAAGTCAAATCACGCATCTACATCTCAAAAATTCCAACCATCCACTTCCACCTCACATTCCCACTCTATTCAAGAATCTCATATTCCATCCCACAAGAAAAATAAAAGTCATAAAAATACTAAGTCTATGTGGGTACCTAAAGCACTTCATCACCCATCTCCTATCTTACAATCTCCTATCTTTTCTTTGAAAAAAGTAAAAAAGAAAAAAGAAAAAAGAAAAAGAAAGAAAAGAAAAAGAGTAAAGAGAAATCCCTTCATCCAATGGTGAAAACCTGGTAAATAGGTGCCTTGGATAAGTACCATGATGAAAACCTAGCAAACAGGTGTCATGTGTAGGTTTATCTTCTATGTCACTTACACTTGGGGGCACTTTGTCTCATCTGCACTATCTATCCTATCATGTCATTTTTTATCATATCATTTCCATCCTACCTACCATCTTTATCCATCATACCCATATACTTATCATATTGAGTCCATTCATCCTCTTTTCCTCTTTTTGATCTTGAGAAAAATATGGGGCAAAATGTTGAAACATGTTTTGGATATCTTTTGATATACCTCATCCTTCCAAACAAGCCTATCATTATCCTAGTGTCATAAGCTTTGTCATGAAGAATCCTAAGTATTGTACCTAGAATGGGGCATGTTATTCCTATGCGACATAGTCTTTGGAGATCACATCCTTGCCCTCTTATGATGCATACATCCATTTCATTCACTATGACCTATCCTTTTTTATCCATCCATATATCATGAGCCTTTTGTCCCTTATCCTATCACCCACCCTTTCATCCATCAATCCCATCTATCTCCTTGCACCTAGACTTGGTTTTCCCTTGTCATTGGTATCTAGCAAAAAGGCTACCCAAATTGTCATCCATTGACATCTCAAAACATTTCAAAAATCCAAAAAAATCACATAGGCCAAAAATCCAAAAAAAATCAAATATTCCAAAAATCCAAAAAAATCAAAACATTTCGAAAAAATCTAAAAAAATCAAAACATTTCAAAAATCCAAGCAATAAAATCAAACCAAATCACTTCAACGCATCAATTCAACTTCTTCAAATCAATTTTTTCATCAAATTATCTAATCACATCACTTCTTCTAATCAAATCCATTCTTCTAATCAATCACATCACTTCTTCTAATCAAACCCATTCTTCTAATCAATCTAATCATTATCATCAAATCAAATCATTTCTTCATCAATCCAATCAATCAAAATCATTCCAAGTAAATTATTCCTCAATTTAATTCAACAATCATCATCCAAATCTTCAAATCAAGCATCTTCAATCCTTCCAAGCAATAATCCAAATGCAAGTCAATCCTTAATCCATACCAACGAAGCTAATCAATCTTGCCAAATTATCCAATCACATCCTTTGGTCTTGATCCTAATCTTGTTGTAAACCCAATCAATCAGTCAATCATCCTTGTGTTGATCTAGGGATATATCGTTCCCCGCAATGACAACACTCATCATCATCATCAATCAATCAATCAATTATCCTCGTGTTGATCTAGGGATATATCGTTCCCCACAATGACAACACTATCATCATCATCAGTCAATCAATTAATCATCGGTTTACAGCTTGACAGGGGCAATACCTTGTTTGTTTTTGTATCATTTGTGCATGCTTGCTTGCTTGCTTGTGTGTGTTATCATTTTAATTTGCAGTTGCATCAAATCTAAATCACTCCCAACTAATATTCATATCTTGTATCTAGACAAGGTTGTATTATGTTGGGGCATGAGACACAACGTCACCTTGGTCCTTTATACCTTGGTGCATAACGTCTAGTGCTATATCAAACATATGATTGCTCACTTTATTGCAGCATAGCGTGTCATTTTTCTTTTTGTCTACTTCTTATCTTATATCATTCATCTTATCCCTCCTTTATCGTCTCATTCATTTCGAGAGAATATTTGTGTTTGTCCAACCCACCTATCCTCTCGAGGGGGCATCATCATCATTATCATATCCTATATCATCATTCCATTTCTTCATATCTTTTGCATCATCATATTCTTCTATCATCCCTTTTCTTCATTCATCTTATTCCTTACTTCCTTAAGTGGTTGGGGCATCAATTTTTTTTTCCTCTATCCATACCTTAACTTCTTTGAAATGATGTAACTTGACATAAATCTCACCATCTCAAACATCATCTCAAAGAGGGGCAAAATGTAGACACTCAAAATTATCCATGTCATAATATTACCTAGTCGATGCATGACCTTGCAAAATATCTTGTAATATTTTACCCTAGGTCATTACACTATCCCACTTATCTCATTTATTCCACTAAATCACCTTCCCAATTAATTAAATAAATCTCATTTATTTAATTAATTCCCCCTTCACATATCTCAAAATAATTCAAATTAAATATTTGAATTAATCCCTCACTTATTGTCACATTGCAACATGTGTCACATGACTACAACTCTTCACATGCATAAATAATTTAAATAATTTTATTATTTAAATTATGAGATTCTCACTCACATCTTATTTTTAGCCCCATTCATTGTGCGTCATAAGCATCTTTTCTTCCAAAATAAAGAATAGAATCCCACTTATTTCCTCACATCCTAATTTTGGTCTCATGTCATAATCCACTTAATGTGCGTCATAGACACTAAATAAAATTTTAATCCTAGCCATACATATCACAAATTTGACTTTTAATCTTGGCCATTGAATCAAATCATCTTTCTCCTATAAATCAAACCTTCACAAGCCATTTGAGGAGAATCCTTTTTCAACATCCTTACTCTGCCAAAATTTCTATCTATCTATCTATCTATTTTCTTCTATTATCTTCATCATATTGTTATGCTGCAAAAATGAGCAATCAACATATCAAATACTTCAATCCTTCAAAATCTCGCATTCTCATGCAGGTGGAGAAGAGCAATGGAGATAAATCAAATCTAGCTTAGAGATTGGTTTGCTTTGCTTTCTTGTTTTGATTTTCATGCTAGTGTGTGCTCTATTGTGCTTGTTAGGGTTTTCATATCTTGTTGTTTTAGTTTTATATCTGATTTTCCCTAACCACACAATGTAATCAATGATATGAATATAAACTACACAAATTTATTAAGTACAATTCATTAGTTAAACTCTTTATTCTATTACCTGAGTGAAGGTTTGAACTCCATTGCCATTGGGAGGTGTTGTGAAACCTCCAATATTAACCTATTCAACATCCACAATCATATATTAGAATACCATTCATATAACAATTATATTCACATATAATATTTATAATTTTTTACTAGTTACATACCTCGGTAGTAGATGCAAAGGAGTAATAAACACGTGGAGGGGCGATGAAAACAGTATGAACACTATGACCCTAAAATTTTATTACAATCATTAAACTAAATTAGTTAATCTTGCATTTCAAAAATGAAATTTAATAAATAAAATTCAATGAACATGCTAACATTTACCCGGGTATCGAGGCTAAAAGCCTCATTCAAGATGACATCTGCCATCACCAACTTGTCAACTGCAGATGTATCTTGCTCACCAACCTCCTAACTATTTGTGGGGTCATGTGTATAGGATAACCCACAAACCTAACAAATATGGGGTGGAACCCTACCCCTTGAACTCTCCTTTGGCTAATGTTATAGTGCAAGACTCACACGTTGGATGATACTATGGGTTAGATAACTAATAGAATGCAGAGTGTCCATCTCAACACTCTCCTTCATGAAGGAAGGGATATAATGTGCTCATAAGCCAGTCTAGTGAGTGCTCATCTCACTTTCCACTAAGGATCAATATGTGCACCTGATCTATCCTGTGTTGGCCCACTACCTCTCCCTAGAAAGTCCTGCATATCAAAATAGTTGGGGATTGTGTTGAGGACAAACTCACAATAGAGTTTCCTCAAGAAATATTGGGGGACCTCATTATTGTTGCATGGAGGATGGTCAAAAACCATCCACCACCTCTTCAAAAAAAATTCCTTTATCCCTTGGTGGTTGCACCGATGGATAGGAAACATCTTTCTTGTAAGGTCAAGAGTTTGATTTGTACGTGGGTTAGTTAATAGTGAACACAAGTCATATTTTGTATTTTTTTTATTTTTTACTTGTTTATATGATAGTTTATCTGCATAAAAATCTTTGCACTCCTGCCTCTTATCCGCCCAATCACTTAATTGCTTGCTAATTGCATCTACATGTGTTAACATAGCTTGAAGTGAATTTGCAAGTGTGGTTCTTTCTAAGGTTGAACTTTCAGGATCGTTCAACCTTGCAATTAACTCAATTTTTTTTTGTTGTTCTTAATTTCCCCATTAAATTTTGTTGAGTTCCAGGAGGATGTTGAGGAATTGTTGTAGGAGTTTGTAGTTGTGGTTGTTCATCAAGTTTTTAAGTGTGTTTTTTCATGAGGAGGAGAATCACGTGGATTTTCAACCCTTGATAATTAAAGAAATTAACATAAAAATATATATTAAATATACATATTTAACAATAAATTCACAAAAAAAACAATAAAATCTTACTCCTTGCATCTTCTTATCGATGTGGCAACATTCTAGTGAAGAAATAACAACAATCCGATGAATAAAATTGATGAATTTGAGGTCTCCACAACGCGAGCACGCCCTGGAAGAATTTGTAGGCATGAATAAAAAAATACGACAGTCTAAAATGATTTGGATTTTTTTTTTTTTTTTTTTTTTATAAAGACTCATAACACACTCACATTATAATGTGAGCACTTTATAGGCTTGGTCACACCAAGCCATAACACGAGCGTGTTATAGCTTTTCAAAAAAATTTAAAAAGGGCCACTTTTTGGCCCCCCAACTTTTTGCACCCACCCCTCTATGTTGTTGTTTCATGTCTTACAAATTTGGGAACATTCTTATATTTTCTATATTTATCTTCCCTCAGATTTTTTAGTGTTGATTTTCTCCACAAGTTTAGTTCTTATGTTGATTCAATGGTAGTGCATCCTGATGTGTAGGATAAAAGTGTTTTTTAGTTTTAGGTGGTTGCAGTAGTGGTGTTGGATATTTTGATGATGTGGAATATTTTGGAATGTTGTGGAATGTTTCTATGTGGTCCACGTGGTGTTTCTAAACTTAGAGAAGCATGCATGTGGTCACTTGTTAGTTTTAGTGTAGGTTTGGCCAACTTGGGTGCTAGCACTATTTGTGGAGGTTGTTTGTTGTTTTTGGAAGCCTAGTGATGCATGTTGGTGTAGATTTAGGTCCTAGTTAACCCTTGGCATGGTTTTCCTTCACTTCTTTCCACTGTAGAAGTGTTTGGTGTCAACTTATTTCGGTGTTGCACGTTTGAGGTGCATATGTTTCATTGAGGCTGACCTAATTGACATTATTTAGGTCATGGATGGTATAAATGCAAGATGGAGTTTATGTTGAGGTGTGTGGAAAGTGCTAATAATGTGAATATGATCAAGTGTGGTGATATGAGTGCAAGCTTAAATTCCTATGAATCTAGATGCAGTGAGAAGAAGGTGTCTACATTTTCAGTTTGCTTGAAGTTATTGGAGGTAGTGAGCCAAAGGTTGCAGATGGCATAAAGTTGCAGTGGTGGATTTTCCTATTGTTCTAAGATAGTGAATCTCCTTACAACAATTTCTTCTATTCTTCTTTCTTCTTGGTAGTGAGCCACTCATTAGTGAGCCTTCTTTTTTTGGGTAGTGAGCCCTTGACAGTGAGCCTAATTATATTTAGTGTTATTATTCATATATATGTGAGCTATTCTTCACCATGTTTTTTCCAGACTTAGGGTTTTCCATGTAAATCTGGTGTTCTCTTGTCTATGGTTGTGTTTGCATTATTGTTTCACATGTTTACATTCTGCTAATGGTTAATGAGGGTTTAAAGTTTGATAAGGGTTTGAAAGTTAATGAGGGATTGAATGTTTTAATGTACAACTGATTCACCCCCTCTTAGTTGGCTTGTGCATCTAACATAATCTTCATTTGTTCCTTAACTAGAGCTCTCTTCACACATTCACCTGCTCCATCATCCTCACCTTTTCCATGCCCAACTTCAAAAAACTCCAAAAATGAGGTACACCCCTATGTACATGCATCGTACTCAACCAATAAAGCATACGAGCATTCTTGAATTTCCTTGTACATTTATTTGAACAAATGAGATTTCAACCCATTGCAATATATGTTTCCTATAAGAACTCAACAAAGTTTTCAAAACAATGTTGCACAAACTCTAACGAATGAGATCTATCATCACTAATGTAAAAATGGTACTCCCTAATTATCTTCTTGTCCTCCTCTGTACTGTCAGGGACATGTCTATATGTTATGTGGACAAAAATAGCAACTTGAATAGAATTGTAATATTGATATTATACCTCATTTTGTAGTTTACATGTATTTTTTGGTAAAATCGACCACATATATAATAGTTCCAAATCGGAAAGAGTCCTTAGACATCCTGAATTGTTGATCCAACCACTGCAACTTATGGCTATGCCTTGCATACTTGTAGAAAATATTTTTCTTAAAATCAAAAATAAAATCAGCAATAATTACCTCTCTTGTAACCAAATCGCATCTAGAACCTTCATCTCCACTCTTCAAACTGTATTTCACTGCCTCAAATATTTCTCTCAACAATTTTGTTAGCAAAATCATGTTCACTTCCCTCATGAAAACATGTTACAAACTTTGATAAACCACCACATTGCAAACACTTCTCATTTAAATAATCATTTTTTTATAAAAAAAAGCAACCATCACCTCTAACACATAAAAATGAATCTAAGAAGTCCCTGGATGACTTCAAAATTTTCATTGTATGACACTTGATAGGGAGGTTGGGTGAATCAATCATTGATTCATGCTCTAGGTCCTTCTTGGAAGACCACTAGGGTATCTTTTCCCACCCCTTGCAACCTATAGGATCTCTTCTATTCCTAGGATCCCCTGGTTCTCTTTGTCAGCCCACCTATCACCAAAATTCTTCTTACCAAGCCATAACTTGATACCATCTCATTACCTAGCCATTCACCCTTAAGCTACCTTAAAGGTCAGTTACCTCCAATTCTTGAAAAGAACTTACAAAGGTGTGGAGGTGTTTCCAAACATTTCATTCCATCCTATTTGGGGCATTAGGGATCCACCAAACTCCATTTGTAGGTCGCTTTCACCAAACCCTCTAAATTGGCCTAATAGGCTACTAGCCCTAATTAGGTCTCCTAACCTGAGAGATCGAGACTTTTCTCAAAGTCTTTCCACAACAACCCCCAATCTTTCCTTGGGATTCCTAGTCCACATTCCCAAAACTCAAATAATTTCAGGGTCTTGGGTCCTCAACTAGCCATACCATACCTAGTTGAAATTAGGTAAAAATCAGGGTTTTAGGCCTTTCTTGACCTTCCCGCAACTTGCTGAGTTCTTCCCTTATAAAAAGATAGGTGGAGTTCCCTCCTCTTCACCATAACTTGGTAAGACCCATGCCTACCTTCTCTAATTGGAATTTTGTCTTGAAAGTGTCACCTCTGCAAATCAAGTGCTCTGCACCATGATCTTTCCTAGCCGGACTCTCCTCTAGCTCGCCTAGGATAAGACTTCACCATTAGCTCCTGCAGTATCAAAGATCCTAACTCCTATAGTATATACATCCATGGAGTCTAGTCACCAATACCAAGGGGCTGTACCACTTGTACGGTGGGAAAGTGAGCTAAACTTCCATGTTTTTCAAACTGTTTGGTTCAGACCAGCAACAGTGAAAACACCAAAACAATAACAAAAATGCTTGAAGCTAAAAAACTAAACTATCCACTACCACATAGTATTCAAAGAGTAATTAAACTATCCTATGCATGAATTACAGTATAGAAATTAATCCATTAAAGATCACTGTAACACCAAGAACAAGAAATTACACATTTAAACATATATGCTCCTTTCTTTCAATTCATCACTTCTACTGATCACACAAACTTCTAACCCCTCTTCTAGGTCGAGGCCAACCATAAATAGATATCCAAAAATAGTTATTCCTCCCCTTGGTCATGCCATTTCAATTACATTGTGGCAAAGTTGCAAAATCCACCATTTTGCAACTTTTGCCAATTTCTAGTAAACTGAGCAAATGAGTTTCTAAACTCATCCAACATTCCTCAATTACTATCCTAAAGATCAAGACATGTTCCTAAGCCTCTAACTCTATCTCACCTACAAAATGGTCAACATGACCTTCATTTAAACATATCCAAAAATGCAAAAAAATAGATTGCCTAGTGGTCCGCAATACAAAGTGTTCCAAGTGTTCCTAGACAACCTATGGGTGCTCCCGCACCATTCTCCCTCCCTCTGCACAAACACCAAGGAATGTGAGGAGAGATCAGAGATACATCAATACCCTAATTTTTGAACTGAGCTTCTTCCACCCACGTAGCCTCAGACTTTGGTTTGTCCTTCCATTTGATGAGATGCTCCATGTACACTCTATGCCTTGTAGACTTCTTCACTCTGGATTCCAAGATCCTCTCTACTTGCAGCTTGTCTCTAGGAGGTAAGGCTATGTTACTCACATCCCTCAAGACATCCATACTGGTCTGACCCATGTTAGTGACTACTCCTTTATACCTGATCAAATCAACCACATTAAACACTGGTGAAATGCCTAAATCTATAGGTAGCTCCACCTTGTAGGCATTCTTCCCATACTTAGCTAATACCTTACATGGTCCCACTCTCTTCATTTGCAACTTAGTTTATGTTCCTTTTTGCAATCTGGATTTGTTGAGATGGACCATGACATAGTCCCCTACTGCAAATTGTAGATCTTTCCTAGACATATCCACCTTAGTTTTCAACTTTAGAGTAGCCTCGGTGATTGTTTTCTTCACCTGCTCCTGAATCTCCTTCATGGTTTGAGAGAAATCCTCGGCATGGCCACTCCTATGCTCCATAGCTCCTAGATCCCTGAGCTCACACACACCTCTTGGTGCATTCCATACACTATTTCAAAAGGACTCTTCTCTATGGTCCTGTTCACACTGTCATTGTAGGCATATTCAGCCTGTGATATGACCAAGTCCCATGTCTATCCATACTCCTTGGTTAGGCATCTTATAAGGTTACCTAAAACCCTATTAACCACCTCTATTTTTCTATCGGTCTGAGGATGGTAAGCTGATCCAAAAGACAGGTTGGTACCTAATCTGCTCCATAGAGTCTTCCAAAAATGACTCATGAACTTCACACCCCTGTCTGAGACAATGCTCAAAGGAAATCCATGGATCCTTACAATTTCTTTGAAGAAAAGGTGAGCAATATAGCTAGCATCATGGGTGGTCTTGCAAGGGATAAAGTGACTCATCTTATTGAACCTATCTACCACCACATAGACACTATCAAACCCTGTCTTAGTCTTAGGGAGACCTACCACAAAGTCCATGCTAACACATTCCCAAGGTCTATTGGGAATGGGTAGAGGTTGATAAAAACCTGCATTACTAGCTCCCCCCTTGGCTTTCATACAAAATACACATTGCTCCACATACCTTCTGACATCCCTTGGCAACTTGGGCCAATAATAGAACCTTTGCACTAGTTCCATTGTGTTATTGATACCAAAATGACCACTAAGACTACCATTGTGCTTCTCCTGGATGAGATTCTCTCCCATTGAACCTTTAGGAACAAATAACTGATTCCCCTTGATCAAAAGTCCACTTTTCAATGTATATTATGAGAATTGACTATGAAAGTGATTCTCAAAATCAGAACACACCTTGTAGGCCAGTCTTCATCTTCCCCATAGAGATTCTTGAAACTCTCTATTCCAATGCTCTTTATTTGTATCTCTTGCACTATCAACATTCTTCTACTTAATGCATCTGCCACCTTGTTCAACTGTCCCTTCTTGTGCTTGATGGTGAAAGTGAAGGCTTGGATGTATTCCATCCATTTCAAATGTCCATTGCTCAACTTCTCTTGAGTGTTGATGTAGCTAAGTGCCTAATTATCAGTAAACACAACAAACTCTTTAGGTAGGAGATAGTGCCTCCACTTCCTAAGTGACTATACTAGAGCATATAGTTCTAGGTCATAGGTAGAATACTTCTTCTTAGCTTCATTGAGATTTTCACTAAAGAAAGCTATAGGATTGCCTTCCTGGCTTAGAACTCCTCCTACTGCAATTCCACTGGCATCACATTCCATAGTGAAGAACTTATCAAAACTAGGTAACAAAAGGATAGGTTGAGTTGCCACTTCTTGTTTTAGTTTCTCAAAACTCTTCTCAGCTTCTAGTGTCCACTTGAATGTAGTCTTTAGGCCACCTTTGATAGTATCAAGTACTGGTGCACATATGCCACTAAATTTCCTATAAAACTGAGCTAATCCATGAAAACTTCTTACCTCTGTCCCAGTGATTGGTGTAGGCCAATTTAGGATAGCTTCTACCTTGCTTGGGTCCATCTTCAATTATCCTTGGGATACTACAAACCCCAAATACAGAAGCTCTTGTTTGAAGAACTAACACTTCTCTAGGTTGATGGCTAACTTCTCCTCTTGCAATCTTCTAAGAACCAGCTCCACATGATTTAGATGTTCTTCTACTGTCTTGCTAAAGATGAGTATATCATCTAGATATACCACCACAAATATCCCTGTGAAGTCCTTAAGCACTTCATTCATGAGCCTCATGAATGTGCTAGGGGAATTAGAGAGGCCAAATGGCATAACTCTCCACTCATACAACCCATTAGTTGTCTTAAAGGCTGTCTTCCACTCATCTCCATCCTTGATTCTGATCTGATGGTATCCACTCTTGAGATCCAACTTGGTGAAGTAATGAGCTCCTCCAAGACAATCCATCAAGTCCTCAATTCTAGGAATAGGGAACCTATACCTGATTGTGATTTTGTTTATAGCTCTAGAATCAGTGCATAGTCTCCACTTACCACCTTTCTTGGTTGCTAAGATCACTGGTACTGCACACGAGCTAATGCTCTTCCTAATCAATCCTTGATCTAACAACTCTTGCACTTGCCTACTACTTCTAGGTTCTGATCTGGTGTAAGCTTGTAAGCTGCTTTGTTTGGAAATGAAGCTCCTGGTATGAAGTCAATCTGATGACTAATGGCTCTCTTCAGAGTGAAGGTTGTTGGTGTTCCATCACTAACTATGTCCTTGAATTGTTCTAACAACTTCTGGACTGCTTTCGATATGACTATTTTTTTGACCTTGTCTTCTTCCTTGGGTTGCACCATGACCACATATCCTTCACCTCCTTGATGTAGGGTGTTAATGAACTCCTTACCACTACTTAATAAGACACTAGGGATCTTTGACTATCCTTCTTCCTCATCTGACAGTGACTGCAATTTGAATGTCTTTCCATCTTTCTTGAATGAGATAGTATTTTCCTTTCCATCATAGATGGCACCTTTGACATACTACCATGGCCTACCCAATAGAATATGGCATACATCCATGGGTAACACATCAAAAATCAACTTATCCTTGTACCCTCCAATGGAGAACTCCACCGTTGTTTTCTCATTGACAAGTACACTCTGCCCTTTGTTCAACCATGTCACCTTGTAAGGGTTAGTGTGGGGTACTTTCTCCAACTTCAACTTCCTTACTGCCTCCTCGGAGATGATGTTATCAGTTGAACTTGAATCCAAAATAACCTTGCACACCTTTCCAAGTACTTTGCATCTTACCCTGAATAAGGCTCTCCTTTGCTTTGGCTCCTCCTTGACTAGTTGTCTGATCAAAACTCTTCTAAACATCAGGCTCTCCCCCATTTCTAATTCAATGTGACTAACCTCTGGTGATTTGGTACTCATGGTGTCCTCTTGAGAATATGCCACTCTCTTCTCTATATTTGATGAAGATGCTTTCTCCGAGCACCTATAAGCTAGATGTCCTACTTGACCACAGTTGTAACACTTCATACTAGCAAAGTATGAGTTAATCCTACCTGCTCCTCTCCCTCTGTTAGAACCTCCTTGAGATCCTCTACCTCTATTATAAACTCCTCTAGAAGGTGTTTCATTTCCATGCTCTGTGAGTTTAGACTCTCCCTGATTTATTTGTTCAGTCCCTCTACCTTGGTATCCACCTCTATGTCCTCTTTGATCTCTGCCTTTACCTCTACTCTTAGAAGCCTGGTCTTGTTTCCTCTTGCTCCTCTCTTCAATCTTTATGGCCAATTGGTAGCATTGGTGTACTATCTTGGGACTTAGAAGAGTCATCTCCTCTTGAATGTTCCACTTCAAACCGTTAAGATACCTAGCCACCTGAAGACTTTCATCTTCTGAAACATTAGACCTCATGCAAAGTTTTTGAAACTCCTCAATATAGGAATTCACATCTTGGTCTCTTTATCTCAAGCTCCGTCTCTTCTTATGCAACTGAATCTCATAATCATCTGGAATGTATGCTTATCTCACTTTGGCAACCATTCCCTTCCAAGTGGAGATAGGCTTCTTGCCTTCCTTTTCTCTCTCTGTCTAAATGAACTTCCACCATGTCAAGGCAGAACCTCTCAATCTTGATTTGGCCACCTTCACTTTCTATGCTTCAGTGACTCCATCACACTCAAAATGGTTTTCCACGCCCTCTATCCAATCCATGACTAGATCAGCTTCCAATTTCCCACTAAACAGTGGTATGTCTTCAAGTTCTTTTCCACTCAAAGCTTTCAATGCCTTCAAGAACGGTTCTTCTTGCAGAACAGGGTCAGGTTCAGGGGTCTTATCTTCCTCTACAACCTCTTTACTCTTGGGTTCCCTGCCTTCTAACTTATCACTGACCTCATCGGTCTTGGTTTGCACATTACTCAATGCTTCCTCAAGTTGTGCTAGTCTTTCCCTTAGTCTCCTATTATCTTCCTCCTAATATTCGACTTTCTTGGACAGCTCTACATTTGTCACCATGATTGTAGAGCCACAAGATTCAAGATCTGACATACAAGATTCTATCCCAAATCTTTTGTCACTCTGATACAAATCTGATAGGGAGGTTGGGTGAATCAATCATTGATTCATGCTCTAGGTCCTTCTTGGAAGACCAATAGGGTATCTTTTCCCACCCCTTGAAACCTATAGGATCTCTTCTATTCCTAGGATCCCTTGGTTCTCTTTGCCAACCCACCTATCACCAAAATTCTTCTTACCAAGCCATAACTTGATACCATCTCATTACCTAGCCATTCACCCTTAAGCTACCTTAAAGGTTAGTTACCTCCAATTCTTGAAAAGAACTTATAAAGGTGTGGAGGTGTTTCCAAACATTGCATTCCATCCTATTTGGGGCATTAGGGATCCACCAAACTCCATTTGCAGGTCGCTTTCACCAAACCCTCTAAATTGGCCTAATAGGCTACTAGCCCTAATTAGGTCTCCTAACCCGAGAGATCAAGACTTTTCTCAAAGTCTTTCCACAACAACCCCCAATCTTTCCTTGGGATTCCTGGTCCACATTCCCAACCTTCAAAGAGTTTCAGGGTCTTGGGTCCTCAACTAGTTGTACCATACCCTAGCTAAAATTGGGTAAAAATCAGGGTTTTAGGCCTTTCCTGACCTTCTTGCAACTTGTTGAGTTCTTCCCTTACAAATGGATAGTTGGAGTTCCCTCCTCTTCACCATAACTTGGTAAGACCCATGCCTACCTTCTCCAATTCGAATTTTTTCTTGAAAGTGTCACCTCTGGAAATCAAGTGCTCTGCACTATGATCTTTCCTAGCCAGACTCTCCTCTAGCTCGCCTAGGCTAAGACTTCACCATTAGCTCCTGCAATATCAAATATCCTAACTCCTACAGTATATACATCCATGGAGTCTAGTCACCAATCCCAAGGGGCCATACCACTTGTACGATGGGAAAGTGAGCTAAACTTCCATGTTTTTCAAACTGTCTGGTTCAGACCAGCAACAGTGAAAACACCAAAACAATAACAAAAATGCTTGAAACTAAACAACTAAACTATCCACTACCACACAATATTCAAAGAGTAATTAAACTATCCTATGCATGAATTATAGTACAAAAATCAATCCATTAAAGATCACTGTAACACCAAGAACAAGAAATTACACATTTAAACATATATGCTCCTTTCTTTCAATTCATCACTTCTACTAATCACACAAACTTCTAACCCCTCTTCTAGGTCAAGGCCAACCATAAATAGATCTCCAAAAAAAGTTATGCCTCCCCTTGGTTGTGTCATTTCAATTTCATTGTGGCAAAGTTGCAAAATCCACCATTTTGCAACTTTTTCCAATTTCTAGTAAACTGAGCAAATGAGTTTCTAAACTCATCCAACATTCCTCAATTACTATCCTAAAGATCAAGACATGTTCCTAAGCCTCTAACTCTATCTCACCTACACAATGGTCAACATGACCTTCATTTAAACATATCCAAAAATGCAAAAAAATAGATTGCCTAGTGGTCCGCAATACAAAGTGTTCCAAGTGTTCCTAGACAACCTATGGGCGCTCCTGCACCAACACTCCTACAAAATTTCATTAGTATTCATAGTAGAAAAAATATAGCATAATAGTTCATGATACATGGAAAACTCTAGGTGGTATTTACAACAACATGTATTACAAATATTAAGAGGAACACAATAAAATGGCTTATAGGATTCAAAAGACCTTTGTAGTATTTGCAAATTTGAGTGTGTTTCACAAAATTGTTTGTACAATATTGTTTGGCTACATTGCAAGAAATTTTTAGGATGTGGTGTGCGATCTCAATTACCAATTCTTAACTTTAAAACACCTTTTTCATTTGGTGATACTCTAGATTGAGAGTGCCAAAATTGTTGAATTTCATTCTTTATGTTATCCATTAGCTTCTTATCAACACATGGAAGCCTCCCACTAAAAGACCATGTATCATTTTGAAGAGGACTATCGAGTCATCCTCTTCTTGAGGGTGCTCTAGAAAATGTTTTATGATTTATGTTTAAATCAACACAAGCTTGCCTCATTAAATGGGCCTTAATCAAATGATGGCTTACTAATGAGGTTGTGATTAGTCTATGAGAAGCTCTCTTATCTTTTTCCTTACTAGTCTTTCCAATAAAATTTAGAGCATTAAAAATATTTTTAACAATAATGTTTGACTTTTTGAACACACAAATCTTCAATTTGTTTAATAATGGTCTCATTTTGTTAGATTTTAGCAATTGTACAAAAATTTAACATTGTTTGGTTAATGTCTTATTGGAAAAGTATTGATTGAACATTTGGGTAGCCCACAACCAAACCATTCATGATGACCTTTTTCCACCAAGTTTATCTATTATATTCTCATCTATTTCAAGTAGCTATTTTGGGGTTCTTAAATGGCTTCATTAGTACAAAAACAACAATATATGACTAAAAAACTACTAAAAACTTCCTATAAATGACTAAACTTGGTCACGTGACCATTAGTAGTTTATTACCAATCATTTATAATGCGACCAAATTAATGACTAAACTAGTTTTAGTCATTTATTGGTTGTTTTGATTGATCGATTTGGTACTATATTTAGTCACATGTTCAATCATTGATTTAGTCAAATTTGGTTGTATATTAAGTCATATATTTAGTCATTGATTTAATCAGATTTAGTCATATAGTTAGTCACATGACCATTAGTAGTTTATTGCCAGTCATTTATTTAGTTATTTGATCAATTTCATAGTGTTTTTGTTCACTGATTTATGTCAACTGGTAGTATATTGATACGTTGTTTATTAATTGCATAATCATTATATTTAGTCATATTTATTCACTACTTTGTCAATTGGTAGTATATTTAGTCAATTGGTAGTTTATTTAATTATTTTTATTCACTAAAAGTGTTGGAAACGAGACAATTTTTTTGAGGTTTAAACATAAAACACAGAAAAACATAATCAATCATTAATTTGCACATAATGAAACAGCTATTAAGAAGGCAAAATACTAAATTTTTATTTAGAAAAGGTATTCTTATAGCAGATACAAGATTTAAAAGTGTCTTTTCTTTGAAAAAATTATTACAAAGTGTGTTTCTCAGTGTTGTGACTGAGAAAACTAAGTTACAAACATTTATCAATGGACGAGCATCTGGAAGTCTTGCTTCCATAAGCAAGTTCTTTGTCTTTTCAGCATCATAGAAGTTTGACTCTCTAGTTACATGTTCCACCTCCTTGATTTGTCTAGTTTTGGTTGCTGCTTCAATGCATTTGAAGTGAATGCTGGGATCCTCGCTACCAATGAAATTGAAAATACAATTTACCATAGTAGTAAAATATGTTAGTAATAAGAATAAATGAGAACATATTGAAGAGAATTCTCTATTTGGAAAATAGATAGAAAAAGTGCAAAAATATGCATATGGAACTAAAATCTTTGAAAATATTGTATCCATATCAGAGAATTACCTTGATTTCAGCTTCTTCAACTATTAAATCAGTTTCATACCCACGAAGAGTCTGTAATGCACCTTCAAAAGCTGCAGCCATGCCTATCTTAGCCTACTCTCCACTTGAACATATGTTCAATAAGATAATAGAATACAAAATAAAATAAAGATTTTAACTAATGAATTGTAGAAAATAGATTTTTGTAGTTTATATTCATATCGTTTATTACATTCATTGCATTACACATCTTTCAAACTCAAATAATTACTTTACATTGCATAGCTAATAACTAGATGTTGATAGATGAAAAAAATTTAATTACAATGTAGTTTATTACAAATTCAACGTAAGTAGTTATGCAGTTACTTCACATTGCATAACTAATAACTAGGAGCATCTACCAATTGTATTATCTTGTCATGGAATTCCATGAGACCATATTTCTTTGAGCCAATTTTTCAAACAATTCACTGCCTTGTCTATGCTACGACATTTTTCATACATGTCTACCAAAGTATTTTATCAAACAGTTTAGTGCCTTGCTGCTATGGCTAAAATCCTAAAACCATGTCAATACCATGCAAATGGAATTCTACTATGGTTTATAATAAACATTATAGAAACCACTACTTTCTTCAACCATGTAGAGATATAAGCTTGTGCTTCCAATCAACCAATAAAAGCGACACTCAAGTACCAAGGCTCAACTAAGAAACATATTTTTTCACTAAACCAATGTAGCTAAGTTGATTTTATAGCCTTAGTTATTATACCACAAATCCATAGATTGGATATCCTCATTGAAATAATATCAAATAAATCAAAAGAAGTCGTTAACATTTAGGTATAATGTTTGAACAAAGCTACATCTAGTTCATCTTCATCATCAATTGATTCACCACTATTATCAGATTTTGCTTCATCTTCACATATTATTTTGCTTGGTAATGCATCTTAAAGTTTTTTCAATACCCACCCACTACATTTAGTTGCCTAAAAAAATCATAACTGATCTGATTAGGATCTAGACTAATCGCATAATTGAATGCTTAATGTTTACAATCTTTAAAATCCAAATTACATAAACGAAATTAACACATTAACATGGTTAATTAAGCGGAAATAATAAAGTGAAAAAAAATAGAATGTGAGAGAGAAGGAGAGAGAAAATGCAAACAATCTAATAACGGATTTCGCCACAATCATGATTATGTCTCCGGGTCCGCTCCAATGGAGTGAGACCGATCCGATTAATCTCCAGAAAAGGATTACAAAAGGTCTTCCACCTGTTACAAGATTTCTATCTCCTTGGACGATAATGAATTACAAATAAATCCTTCAACAAATGCAACAAGCTTAACTAAGCTTCAAATGCATAAGGATCAAATTCACTATCACTTGGAAATATTCTCACAACTCTCTCAAAAATTCACTTCCAGCACTTAGCCAAAAAATATCTTCACCAAAAATTGCTTAATCTCACACCCCCCATACTACCCTTTTTATACAAAAAATTTACCAAATATGGTTCATAACCAATTGATTTTCAAATCCCCTTTACATAGAAAATATTATTAAAAATCCCCCCTTATTTACATAGGGATAACCTCCCCTTAAAATAACCCATCCAATTTTACATAAAATCTTCACGGATGGCCTCTTTTAATTTTATTCCATAATCTGTTCAGATTTATTAGGAGATCTTAATAATTCACCTTTGAATATAAATGGGCTTGATTTTGTTAAGGATTTTATCCTTAATTATAGGGGGTGAATTGGTTGGCAATTTGTTTTTTTTCTTTAAAAATAATGTTTAAGTTCCACTTAAAAAGGGGATCTCTCAACCACATGTATTTTTAAATATTAAAGGGGTTTTATCCCATTTAAATAGGGGTAAATTTGTTTTGTTTTAAATTAAGACCCCACCTAATTTTTCTCACGTAGGCCTTAAATTAAGGCTTTTAAATGGGAGGAGTGGTAGGCTTTTATATTTATTTATTTATTTTTTAAATAAAGCCATGTCCAACAAATTGCCGCCACATGTAACTTCGGGAAGCCACCATGTGTCACCTCATGATTCATCCATGTCAGCATGATGACATCATGCTGACGTCATCATTGTACCTTCAAGTCAACTGAGCTTTGACCTTCCATATCTCGCACATACGAGCTTTGATTTGCGTAAAACAAACACCGTCAGAAAGCTCTTGTCGAGCTCTTTGCGTTGACATAAATTTTGACCACTTTTGGTGACATCAAATTTTGACCTTTTTTCTTGCCTTGGGCCCTAAGTTGACCAGTTGTTGACTGAACTTTGACCGGCAATAACTTGGGCTTCGTAGCTCTGTTTGACTCCATTCAAGTTGCGTTAGAATCAAGACATTGAGCTCTTTCTAATGGTGCTAAAATCTAGATTATTAGAGACACTTCAATTTTCGGTGAAAATATCCCCCGAATCAGGCCTCCCCACTGAAGAACTTTTGGACCTCCAAAAGTGGCATTTATTCAAACATCAAGTGAGGACTTGGCCTCCCCACTTGTCTTGTATCATTTGTACATCTGTATACCTAGCTCACAAGCACAATGAAGACTGCAACAATATTGTTGAACATAAACATCATTCTATCACTTCCATAAGCATCTACATCAACTGTTGTAGCCACTAACCAACAAACATTGACTAGCATCAAGCTGAACAATAATGCAGATATGAAAGAGAATAAATCAACAACATATCGATCTCCCACAACAGAAACATTTTTACCCAAGGGTCCATCAATGCTTTCAATCACCATTCCCTCATGTTGTACTGTGGGTGCATCCTGCAACATTTGACCCTAGTTAGCTACTCCAAGTTCATGTCTAGAACCACCTGTACTGACAGACATAAGAGTTAAATCTTTACTTGCATTAATCACCCTCTTTAATTGCCCTGTGTTTGTAAAAGAATGATCAATCTTAATCTTGTGAGAATGTACAATATACTGAATGCCATCTTTAAACAAATGATAATGATTCTTTTCCCTATAGAAAATGGCTTTTCGATCATAGAGATAAGGGCTACCCAGAACTATCCCACAGATATCTAGTGGAACCACATCAAATTGTACCTCATCCACAAACTTACTAGTGATTGCGAATTTTAAAGTGCATTGTCTTGTTACTTGCAACTTATCATTCTCGCAAATCCATCCTAGTGGATAAGGTTTCTTATGCAATGTAGTTTTCAATCCCAAGTTTCTTACAACATCTTCAGAAATTAAGTTAACTTGAGAACCACTATCTATGAGTGCATCAACTTTAATGTTCTTAGCAACAACCCTTAAATGAAATAGCTCATTCCTTTTCTTATCTTCAGAGACATCATTAAATTTAGAAGTAGAAGCACAACTATCAAAGGAAACACTGGAAAGAGGAGCTTTACCTTTCAAACCCATAGCTGTTATCTTAGCTTCATCATTAGAATCGGAACCAAGATCCATAACAACATTTGAAGACTCCTTCTTACCTTTATGTTTTTGATTATGTTTTTGAGCCCACTTAGGTTTCAATTCGGGATGCAACTGCCAACAATGATCTTCATCATGACCCTTCCTATCACAATGAGAGCAAGAAAATTGGACATCCTTCTTAACTGTAGTTGTCTTCTTTCCTTTCCCTGTCTCTACAATTAGATGATTTCTTTACAGAGTTATCATTATCAAACTTATCAATAAAAGAACCCTTTCCTCTTGACTCTAAGTGGGTAGCTTGGACACAAACTTCATCCAAGTTGTTAGGATTCAAAACCAAAATAGAATGCCTAAGGTAGGAAAGAAGACCTCCTATGTATTTTAACAAAGCATCCTGAGTGAGCAAAGGTACATTTAAAGCAATAGCCCTTTTCTTGAATTCATGGGTGTAATCTTGGATAGTTTGGCCTTTCCCTTGCCTAAACATTTTCCAATCCATCATTAACTGTTGCATATGTCCTAGGGGATAAAACTACTTCTTAAGAGCATTAACAAACTCTACCCAAGTTAAACTGACTCTACCATGCTATGAAATTTTTGCCTTAGTTTTACTCTCCCACTAGGTTAAAGTTGTACCTCCTAACCGAAGAGTAGACAATTGGATCCTATCAACATCATCTAATAGGTTTTGGACTCTACAATAGACTTCAACTTGTTGAATCCAATCATCCAATTTTTCAGCATTTAGTTCACCACAATACTTTGGTAAGTCAAATTTTACTTTCAATTTGATTTTAGGCTTATGCCCACTCTTAAAAGGATTAAAAGAAATAGAATGAGGAGAAGATGGAGAAGAAGGAGAAGAGGGAGGAGAAGGAGAAGAGGGTGGATCTGGTTGTTTGTCACCATCTCCATGATGTTTCCCTTTCTTGTCTTTATGATCTTCTTGCTTCGACGAACCTCCTTCAAGTTCCTTCCGCTCTTGTCTTTCTTGGAAAAGTATGTCCAGCTTAGCCTTCATCTCGAGGAATTCTCTTTGAAACTCCTGCTCACTGATTTCTTCAGGAATCTCCATTCCAGACATAGACATCTTTGGAAAAGTTCTTCGCTTCCCGATCTCAGGATCAAATTCTTCAAGCTTGCCTTCACCCTTCTGAATCCTAGATCTCGTTAGCATTCAAAAGAACCAACTGCAATAATAGTCACCAAAAGCTCTGATACCAATAACAAACAAAATTTAAATCAATCTTTTATTTCAATTTACCATGCTAAATCAATGTAAGCCTAAGAAATAGTTAAAGATGGTGTGAAAATGAATTCAAGCCTATAAAGAACAAATAAAAGACTGAGCAGCTGGTCTGTCTAACCAATTTAAAAGATAAGAGAACAAGGCGGTTTGAAAAATTTACTAGTAAGGATCAACTTTACTAGTTTAAATAATATTGACCAACAAAACAACCTTTGACAATGTGTTGAGAACAATATATAACCCATACAAGTTATTAACTCTGATTTTGAGGGAAATATTTTCTAGTTGGCTCCTAAGTATTTTCTAAAGTATACTTTATCACCAAACATAGGCACTACAAGAAATAATTATATAACAAAATAAATTACATTGAGAGTAATAGTTTAAGTCACCTCAACTTCAGAGTTCCATATCAAAAATCATAAGCTATTTATCAATAGGAAGAAGATATATGAATTTACAACAACTAGAAAGTAATTACCTGGAGAAAGAGATTTGTGATGACATTGTAATCAACTGGACAACCACCCTCCATTTGAGACATCATCAGTGCAAATTTTACAATGCCCTGCAAAATTTACTCAACAAATAAACTTATCACAATATGAACACAAACATATGTTTTTGTGCATTAAGAATAATAATATGTGAGAATTATAGAATTAGGCATTGGATTCAAACTTATCCCTGATGATGGATCCTACAAAGAAATTCAAAAGGTTGAACAACATAAATTTAATCCAATTGATTCTAGAAGACAAACCTAGTAACACATTGTGAAGAGCCACTCAAAAGTTTAAAAACTAATGTAGTTTTTAGGAGACAACAGTGCAAAGATTGCAGGAATAATTACTAACTCTATTTCAAAACTCAATAGTATAGTCACAAATACAAGAACAAAACATAGAGAACAAGAGCTTGCCTCTTAGCTTCAAGCCTTCATCTAGGTTGTGTTGACTAACAACCACACTTAACAATATTCATGTACATGACTTGAGGAAATTTAAACAAATTTTATAACAAAAGCTACACATAAACACCATTCTAATCTTGATAGTGTTGGCCTACATCCATACTTATGTACATGACTTGAGAAAATTTAACCATGTCAACTATGCCAAGTTTTGAACAAATGCAAATTGTGCACAATAGGCCTTGTCATATGCTAATTATATTATTTTTACATAAAATTGTTTCCTTCATCTCTTTTGGAAATTTAAAGTTTTGATTGCATAGGAAAACAATACCACCAAAAAAATAGAGAATATTGCTAGGACTATAGTTGTAACACCCAATAAGTCATGTCAAAATCCAAAGTAATCTTTCAAAAAGTGTTTTATAGATTGGGAAGGTTGTCCGACTACGTTGTTTTTTTTGCTCAAATCACCATACTAAGTAGTTATGAGACCATTTAGAGTCCAACCAGTTGGGCTAATCCAATAGTACCACACCCACCATCCAAATTTTTTTTGCACCAATAAAATTGTAATTAGCAATTTGACGATGAAAAAGTGCCTTTGTAAATGGTGACCATATGTAGGTAGACTAAAAAGATGTAAAGCAATTAAGTTGAAAAAGATCCACCAAATGGAAATTATTTTGAACTGGATTAGAACAAGAGTAGTTCAAAGTAAAGTAACAAATATTTTTGTACAACAATTATGCACATTTCAATAAAGTAGAGGCTAATTTTTCTCTAAAATATCTATGCAGAAGTAGGCAAGTGTGGTGAGGTCCAAATAGTAAGGAGATTGATGAAAGATAGGGGAATTAAAAAGATAGCTACATGTAGTTGGATTGAAGGGCATAAAATGGTACATGATTTTTTTGTAGGAGATAGATCACATCCACAAACATGGGAGAGCTATGCAAAATTGGAGAAATTGGCTTAGAAAATGAAGGCAATTGGCTTGGAAAATGAAGGCAGTAGGGTATTTCTAGATTCAAGAATTTTACTTAATGTTGTGGAATAGAAGAAAAAAGAATCATCTATCTGCCACCATAGTGAAAAGTTAGCAATTAAATTTATTTTGTTAAGCATGGCCCTTGGTACAACTATTAGAGTTGTTAAGAACCTTCGAGTATGTTCTGATTTTCACACTGCATCTAAATCCATCTCCAAGATTGTTGCAAGAGAAATTGTTCTTAGAGATGTGAACCATTTCCATCATTTTAAATAGGGACAATTCTCTTTTGGAGAATATTGGTGATGCTAAATGAAACAATCTGAAAAATAGACATACATAAAAATGTCGAAGCATAGACAAGGCAAGAAAAATGTTTCATAGCTTTCCCACATTACCGTTGGCATGCCTTCAAGAGTTTGTGGGAGAGTGCGGGTTCCTACTCTCCTGCAAACTCTTGAAGGTATGGTAGTGGTAATGCAAGAAAGACCTCACATTACCTTGTATCTAGGATTTATGAGTTATGTAGGGTTCAACATCTTTCCACAATTTTTGCATTGATCACCATGTGCATCCTCGTATCTACATTGACATTCAAGGCAAGTACTGTGTACAAACCTGTCTACTAAAAAGTGGTTGCATGTATCACAATATAGCTACACAATCATTGTTGGAAAATGTTAAAATGACAATGATAAATGCATCACATATTGAGATTACTGCGTTGAGAATAAATATGTCAAACGAACAAAGTTAAGTGTATCACATATTGTGACAACTAATAACACAAATTAAATAAATTATGCTCATTTGTAATTATGAGTTTTTCAAAAATTATCAACATTTATGAATACTCCAATTGTTAGAATAATTGTGCTATTATCCAGTTGTTAATAGTAGAATAGTTATTGGGTTAGGAGTTTAGTTTGTTTTAGTTAAGTAAATGAGGTGCATGGACACTTGTGCATGATAAATCAGTTGAGTGGTTAGTTAGCTTTATTTGTTAACACTGTGCACTATCTGTTGACAATGAAAGTACAACTAATAGTAGTTAGACTTGGTCTTGGTTATCAAATTAGTTAAGTCAGTATACCTAGTTCTTACTAATGCCAAATTTTGTAGTCTTCATGTATAGTCTATCTTGTTATAATGAGTCCAAAAAACTAACAAGCACACTTAAAGATTGATAAGGTGCACATAAAGGTTATTAGGGATACCTGAAAGTTGAAATGTTGTTTGACATGCAATGATTTCTAAAGCACTGACAATACAATTTAAATATTTTTAGGTCATAATTACTAGCAACTATAGAAAATACCTCCAAAAGGGCAGCAAAGTGTACATATGATTTCTTGAGGTAAAACTTAGCTCTAGTAATTGCATCTTCTTATTAGTAGTTATCATTAATTTCAGGTGACCCTTCTTAGGGAACACATCACACGTCACATAGGATAGTGTCTCTTTCAATGGGGGTGGAAGATTTTTCTCACAAATTTCCCAAGTCAAGGACAAGCCCCCAATGTTATAATGTTTACATGAAAGGTTTCTGACATAAAGCAATGTGAAGAACTTGTTTAAAAGAATTAGATGATGCAAAACCAATTTTTTCCATAATATTTATAATGCATGACATTAGTTGACATGTAATTTATAATGCTCATCAGGAAAGGGGACAAAATCTCTTGCAAGTGAACATATTGGGGAGTGTTCATCATACAATGTATAAACCTATGCCTGGAAGAATGACATTAAAGAATTTATTGTAAACTTGCTTACCAAGGCATGGTAACACTAGTTAGTGTCAATATAAATATGAAGAAAATAGAGGAAAATTATTTTAAAAGAATCTTTCCAAGAAGCATAGTCTGAGTGTGAAGAATTTTTTTGTCAAAAATTTATTAATGAATGAAAAAGACCATCAAAAATTCTAGGCAAGGATGCCCTTACAAAACTTGTCAGGTTAAATGAAATGTCAAGATTGAATTCATCTTGGTGAAAACTAGCTTTGACAAAGCCCTTTCTATATATATTTCCTCCAAGGCATGACCATTTACTCTCCATGATTTATCATATGAAAATTTATTCCATTGAGATAAAATTTTAACCCGAAACTAGAAATTTACCTTCTCATCAAACCATCACTCTCGTCGAACCCAAGCAGTGATCAAAGAAAGTAATATCCTTGGAGGTCTCAAGTAATTAATTGCTTTACTGGTGCCTTTCACAGTTCACATTCTAGGAACCAATACCCTTGCAACTGTCTTGGGAAGCTCACAAATTATGTTAAACATTTTATTATTTTGAAGTGATGAACCACTGCATATCACGATGTGAAAAATAGTATCAGAAAAATTACCAGTATCAATATATGTCATACAACATTATACAAAAGATTCATCAATATAAGAGTTTGAGTAAAGTTGAAAGAATTAGAATCTTATTCATATATATAGAAAAATAGGCTTGCACTATAATAATGTGCACTACATCAGATATCCAATAATAATGAAGGGACATCCATCAAAACATAACAGTAGGGATTTTTTTTCATATATTATAGTTACAAGTGCCCTACTAGACATACATGAAGATGTGGAAGCATAGACAAGGAAAACTATAGATACCCGCTCTCTCGCAGGGACTTCAAGTCATGCCTGCTGTGATGCGGGAAAGCCCCACATCACCATAGGAATGACTTGAAGTGCCTATGGGAGAGCAGGCTTGATGCTAACAATGTCCATACATTATGATCAATCATCAATGTACATTCACAAATGAATATATCTTCATACAAGGATGATTTGTTATGATTGAGCTTATAACCCTACCGAACATCAATGAACAAATTCTAATGCTAACTCTCAACAACACCCACTCTCAAAATTTTATTTACCTCTTCAAACACATGCAAACAATAGTAATGCATGCCCAAGAACATCAGACATCATGTAAAAATGTAATACAAGACACAAACATATCACAAGAACCTTATATATATATATACTTATTCCTCACGTGTCCTTGATCTTCTCTTGTATTCCACATATTTCCATTCCAATCATATATCCTTGTAAACATTTATGACATGGTAAATCTAGTCAATTTATCGAGCATAATTAATTGGAATAATCATGTTATATTTTAATGTTATGTTATGAGATTATTCAACTATATATCTTAATTGGAATAAGCATGTTATGAGATTGTGTAGTATAGAAAGATGTAAGCAAAAAGATTTAGGGGAACAACTGTGGATAAGTTTTGTATAAGAGAATAATCTCTCAATAATTTGAATGTAGATATTAGTATCTTTTAAGGTTCTAATACAAGTATTTAGTCAATTGTGTTATGAGGTTATTCAGCTACATGTCTTAAGATATGTATATATGATCCTATATATATTTGGCCTCTATCATTGTTAATGATAATCTTTTCTATAGCATCTGTAGTTAGACATATGTCCATAATATGCAGTGTAACTATAGCAAGTGAGGAGAAATTTCCTTATTTGTGAATATGAGTGTAACTTATAGCTTTACTTGCAAACTAATATTTCTCATTGTATCCTTTATAACATTATGCATATTCTCAACTTATTATGATAATTTCTGCACAACAATATGACTTAATATTTGTCATTGCTTCATATCACAATTTTTAAGAAATAGGTCTTCAATTCTATACCATAATTGCATAGGCATTCCTTATATCAATCATAAATTCAAATCCTATTCAATATGCGACTAACAAAAATATAATCAAATATGTGATGGAATTTTATAACATAGATTTTTAAGGATCTATATGAATAATGGAAGTTGGCTGATTTTCATGGATGCTTCTGAAGCAAGTGCTAGTAGGATAAAAATACCTCCTTACGGTCCACTTTACTAAATCAACAATCTGATCAAATGTGAGAATGACTTGGTGGCCATACAACAACGATCATAAATTACTGAATTAAGTGATGCTAAACTTCAGTGTGCTTTGTATGAGTATGATCAATTAGGTTCTTCACTAACTATAAAACAAATAAAAGTGGAGTTGGTGCAATCTAAGGAAGTTGCATTTTACTTAAAATTCAGTATAACCATACTTCTTTGCAATTATCACTAATAGTTGCTTTATACTTTGATTCAATGAAAGATAAAGCTAGTGTGTTGAAGCTTATTGTACCATGAAACAACTCCAGATCCCAAAGAAAAAATATAACAAGCAGTTGATCTATGGGTATCAACTGAATTGACCATATCTGAGTTTGTATATCCTATTAGTTTGAAATCATTGGTAATTTGATAAGGAATGTCAAATTCAAGAGTAATTTTGAGATATTCTAACTTTTATTTTACTCCTACCATTGAACAAGTTTTGGTTAGGTTGAAAACTGAGAGAAACTAACAACAAAACAAAGATATGCTTATGTGGATCTAAGATGTATGAAATTGCTCACTAATTGTTTGTAGAATGACTCACCAAATAGTGATGAATCATCATAGGTTGACAAATTCCACTCAAATTTCATAAGTATAGTGGAAGGATTACAATCATCGATGAGAAACTCAGACTTGACAAACTCATTTTTTTCAAAAACTCCAACTTGGCAAAAACTCAATAATATTTGTCAACATTAAAAAACACATAAATTTGTAAACTAATCTTAAAAAAAGGTTCAAAACTGAATATACAAAGGTCATAAGTAGTTTTTCCTTAATTTTAGATTTAAAATTCTATGTTCTGCAAGTTTTTTGGGATGGCTAGGGTGGATGTAGTAGTTTGCTAGCCATACTTGAGGAGAAACCAAGGAGAACATGGGAGAAGATTTAAGTTGACAAAGCATAGAGGAGTTGTTTAGGGGAGTCTGATATGAGTAGTAGTGAGGTGATCAAGAAAGTATGGCAAGTGTTCAGAACATGACAATTATTTTATGAATCTCTTCCAAAGGAAGAAATAGGAGCTAAATATCAGGTTGGCATGCAAATGAATGCACAAACTAAGTCAAAACCATGCCTAGACAAGGGTAAGAATGAATCAACAAGTTGAGCATAGCTTCCAAATGGAAAAACCATCGTGAAATGGTCACCAACAAGTGGTGAGATGGATAGTGATCCATGCCCAAGTTAAAAAACATGAAAAATCATCCAATTTTAATATTTTATAAAGTTTGTTCTTGGAAAACATGGGTGTGAAATTTTTTTTATTTTTCTTGCTTTTAAATCTAGAATGGGGATTTGGGGGTAGCATCCTTTGTGGGATTCAGGAGCAACACTCCAAGTGCATACCTTTTTATGATGTAGAGCAAGATCAAGGCATGGAGCACCTATTTTCAGGCCCAAATTAAGGCCTCCAAGACCGCATGAACCTTGATGGTGCATGCTCAAGAAAATCAATAAAAACAACTACTAACTAGCAATATACCTTCTAAAAGGTTATTTGGGTAAAAGTACAAACATGTGTCACACTTTATAAAGGAATCGGCCAACATGAAAAAAAGTTCTCAACTTCAACCACATAAAAGTGGTATTTATGTTTTTAATTTCAAAATGATGTAAACTAATAAAATGTAGAACTTTTGTTGAAGTTTATTCATGTAATTTTTCAAAAAATTTATATATATATATATATTTATCAATTTAAAAGCAGATTTTGTAATGCTGAAAATTTCAAGAAAAAGTGACGTTCAATTGACGTCAAGAAACAAATAGAAAAAACAATCAGTCTCTTGATTTTTTTTCCCAAATAGCTGACTTCAATATCTAGGGCATGGAATTTTTTTTGAAATTTTGATGTATATTTTTCTCGTAATTACATTTTAAAGTCAAACTAACTCGAATTTGATAGTTTTCAGTTGACGTCAACTATTTTTTTTTTCATTTTCAAAAAACAAAATATACCCTTTTGAAGAGGATTCTCTCCTCTAGGGCTTATGATGATTTAATATTTTTTATTTAATTTCAACTGAGCCTCTTTTGACTTTGAACAACCTAATTGCAATATTTTAAAATATTTATATACTAAAACTAATCAAAATATATATATATATATATATATGGATTCAGCATTGTGAGCTCTACAAAAGGGTATTTTTATTTTTATTTTTTAAATAATTTTGATTGAAGAAATATTCACTAGAAGTTAGAAAAAATTGGAAACTTTAAAAAATGGTGACTTTGCTACCAAGTCACCTGTCATCTGGACATATTCGGTTGAATCCTATTCGTCCTAAACATATTTGACTGAATAATGTTTGGTCGAATCATATCCGGCCGAAATTCAAATTTTTTTTATTTTTTTTTTCGATTTTCATCCAATTTCTATTGAAACATAGTCGACTGACTTTCTGATTTTTTGAATTTGTTTTTTTTTTTCCATTTGTCATCCTTTTTTATTGAAATAACTATTTAAGTCAACTTTTATTGGACTATTTTTTAGGTTTTTCCATTTTTCCTCCACTTTTTAATGAAGTAATTATTTCCTATTTTTTAAAAATCAACTTTTATTATTTACTTTCACTCTTAAATCATTGAGCATATAATATTGAACAATACTTTTCTAATCATTTTTCATAGGCTATCTAGTTGAATAATTAAATCTGAGGAAAATCAAGCATCCAAAGCAAAAGATTTGGTAATTTTCTTTAATTTATTTTTTGTTTTCATGCTTATATTTTCATTGTGTTTTAATCTGAATATTTTGAGCTAACGCTTGGAATTACAAGTGGTGTAGTTGTCGATTGTCGAAGAATAATATTGAAAAACTACTAATCTATGGTTTTGCAGGACATTTGGCCAAGACTTTTTGTTTTTCCACTAATTTACGCACTAAAGTTAGATTAGAGGGTAAATGAACTTTTTTTCTGTGCCTAGAAGGGTGTAATAGATGTATGCTCACCCCTCACACCTAGTGTGATCTTGGGGATCAGAAATATTTACATCTCTTCATTTTGTTTAGATCAATGTTTTAGGTAAACATAAGGTCACTAGCTTATGTGTATGCACTCCCCTCGCACTTCATGTGATCTTGGGGATCAAAAACACCTAGTGTGCCTTTCATTTTAGGGGACCTGCCTAGGGATTTCATCACCCTAGGGGACGATTCCAACCATGTGTACCAGAGAGGTATATAAAAGGGGGAGAACTAAATTTGTACCCCAATCTAGTTGTGTCATAATTGGTGGAGCTCTGATTGCTTAGGGTGATTCCAGGCTAGGAGTGAAGGGTTGGTCTGAGCTCTCAGTACCTCATTGAAGCTCTTGATCCATGCTTGTGATAAACTAGTGTTCATGCTTTGGGCCTCATGTACCTTGTGTATATCAAGGACTCCCTAGAAAAACATTATAAACCTAGAAAGCCATCAAACATAGGTTAGTGTGGTGCAAGGGATGAGGATAGTTGATCTTGCCATTCCAGGCCTTCTCACTCATCCTAAGTCTAAACAAGCTCTTGTGTCTATGAGTGAGGATTAAATTATCTTGATTAATGTTAACTGCATCTTAATCATCTAAGTACATTAATTTAATTATCACTTGATTAACTCACTTCTGAAGGTTACCCGATTTACCACTTTGGGCTCTGGCCCCTATCAAAAGCCACTCTTCTAATAGACAATGCACTTACAACCAATCACCAAGGGAAACACAAGTGCATACAAACTAGACATCATAACCACTCCAACACAAATAGGAAATAAATAAAAAAAAACACTCCAAACATCTTGGAGGCAACAACACATAATCCACTCCTTTCACAGGAGGAAACAATTAAAAGAACTCACTCCAAACATCTTGGAGGCAACAACACATAGTCCACTCCTTTCACAAGAGGAAATAAATAAAAGAAAACACTCCAAACATCTTGGAGGCAACAACACATAGTCCACTCCTTTCACAATGATTCAATTAATCTAAATAGAAATTAATAAATAACATAATTTATTGCCTCATCAATAAAACAACTTCTAAATTTACTTTTAAATCGACACAAATCCATGCAAGTAAACTCTTTCTATTTCCTAACCAACTCTTACATCTCATTCAATTTTCTATTTAAAACATTCAATCACTTTAATATAATAACATATTGTTTCTCTATCCATTTTCCATATACACTAATCAATCTATTTTTAAATCTCTATTCAATAATATATTGCATGCATCTCATTAAAATAAAAATACGATAATGAATTTTACACTTAATGTATATATATATATATGTGCTCCATATTATATAGACACCTAATATATATATATTAATAAATTTAATTACATATATTTTTTAATATTCCATTCACAACGACTAGATTACTCTATGGAACTAAATAAAACATAATAATTATTTGTCTTTTTCAATATAGTTAGTTCCTAAATTTACTTCTAATGCAACCTAATACTATTGCAAACAATCTTTTCAATTTTCTAGCCAAAGTCTATGTCTCTTCAACTATCCATTTAAAAACATGCAATTTCATCAATGTATAAAAATATCTTTTGGCTTGTCTATTTGACCACGCATTCATATTGTTTCTAATTAAATCTCATTAATTAATGCAAACATTTAAATATAAATATTTTTAAAATTCTTCAAAATATTTAAATATCTTTTTCCTTATCAATTTTGACCATACATTCAAAACTTATCATTTAAATTCTTCATGGAAAGCTAAATTACACGCACTTAAATAAAACAAAGTAAATACTGATTGAAAATACTCATGGATATATATATATATATATATATATATATATATATACATTTCAATATATTTTCTTCAATTATATTAACAAAATAAATATTTCCTTTTAAATCAAGTAATTACTTCTATTAAAAAAAATATCTTTCTCTATACATTTTTTACACATACTAATAATTTCTTTTAGAACACTAATAATACCCAATTTGCAAACAACAGAATAAAATAAGATAAAATATTAGTTATTCTCTCAAATGGATATATACCTTCAATATATATATACTAAATATAAATTAATATATTTAAATATATTTAATCATTAACATATCTTCTATTCTTTACAGAATATCAAATTGTTTAATTCAAAATAAAATATCCCTTATCATTAATTTTCCAAAATATATATATATATTTTCCAATTAAATCAAATTAATAATTGGACCTTTTACACATGAATTTAAATTCCACAATTAAATTTTAAATTATGCATTTTTTAAATCAAATATTTAACTCCTTCAATTAAACTTTAACATGCCATTTTAAAATAAACAATAATTTCCCCATACGTTTATAATTTTAATTCCACTAATCTAATATACAAATTTTATTTAAAATAATATAAATAAATATAATACTTTAATATTATAAATTATAATATAAAATATTATTAAATAATATTTTGATATTATAATAATAATACATAAAATATTAATATTTATAAATATCAATTTATTATTATTTTATTTTCAAAGCAGCCATGGGAAAATAACTTAACAGCAGTCTCATGTTTCAAGCATAACTCAAAAATTACAATCTGGGTATTTGCGATTTTTTAACAGGGATAAAAAAATTTTAAAATGCAGAAACCCTTTAAATTTCCTGGCAACCCAATTTGTGTAAGTGATGTTATAGGCGACGCAACCAAACCATTTTACCATGAAAAAATATAACTATCCTGCAGATTTTAAAATCCGATTTTTAATAATAAACAGAAGGTTTCATTTTCTAAAAACATTCTAAATGCATTGTTCAATCTCTATGTTTGATTTCCAATAACAACATAATTGATTTCCCCAAATAATTTAAATTCAACTGAGGTTTTCACAATTTTCACTCAAGAATTTTCACAAGCAAAGGCTGTAAATTTATTTAATTCTTTTCTTCTAATATCAAATTTATTTTCTAAAACAGATTTAACAAACAAATCTTTAATCACTACTATTTAAAAAAAAAACAATCAAGAACAATAAAACACAAAGAGGAAAACTTGGTACAAGAAGCTATAGGAAGAGATGAATTTCTGATGCAAGCCTCCTCCAAAGATTTCCTGAATTTTCTTCAATGTTCCAAAGAATCCAATCCAAAACTCAACAAATGCAAACAATCTTTCCTTCAATCAATTCTATAATCAAAACTTTCTTCAAACCCTTCTTGTGCAATTTTCCAAAATTTCTTCTCTGCTGTAAAAATATATTTTTTTTTTTCTAAAAGACTTTTCTGCCCTAAAATTAAAACATGTATTCCTTATAAATCAAAAATACCTAATTCAACCCTAATTCACATTACATGCAAATTAGATTTCAATTTCAATTTCAATTTCACTTTTCGAAAACCCACTTTCAATTTAAAATGCAATTTGAAATAATAAATTAATTTCCAAAGTTGCAACTAATTTCTCAAATAAACATTTAATTACAATTTCTAATTTAATTCCCACACGTTGAAATTAAATTCCAAAATTAATTTTAATTCTTTTATTTCCTTTCATTCTCTTGCATCACGTTTAATTAATTAATTTAATTATTTAATAACTAAATTCAACCCCCTTGGATTAAATTTAATTAATTAAATAATTTAAATATAATTAATTAATTTAAATATCAACTTTTATCCACATTGCATTATTTAAATTAAATAACCATCAACATGATTTAAATGCAATTATTCTAAATATCTATTTCCAAATCAAGAATCCTTCAGAATTAAATAACATTAAAGCAAGACAAACAATGACTCGACACACACAACTGACGACAAACTAAGGCTAGGGTGTAAACTTGACACATGTTACCTAGCTACTATCTCCTGTTCAACTTAACCGTTGGATCGACACGCTCAAACCTGTGAACCAGGTGGAGTCGATATTATGTACCTGCAATCCTGCAACCAAGTAAACAATATCATACAATATATCCAGCATATAATACACACCGTGAAGAAGGAATTACGGATTCATAGGGCACTCACAAGCGAGTGATGCGAACTCGTCCTCTTCACCCATACACTCATCAAAACTGAAACTTCCATCATAATTCCAATAATCTCATAATAATATCTCATGTTAACTCTATAACATAATTAATCCATACTGCATGTGAAACAATAATCAGATAACTACATCCCAAAATAGTAGCGATCAAAACATCATAACAAAATGTATCCAGTATCAAAGTAACTGCAACCAAACATAGCATAAAGCAACTTGAACAAGAAGCAAAACGGAGGGGTATTACAAGGAGTATTAACCCAAGCTTTCTTGGGTGGTGAGCCCACATTAATCTATAAACCTACTTGAGCTTAGGACTTATAATCAACTACTTGAAGTGTATTTTTGTACAAAACCTATGAAGATGAATCAACCAAAGGGTTGAGGATTTGGCTATACCCTTTGAAAACATCAAAAACTTTGACCCCTTAGGGCTCCCTAGTTTAGTCTAACATAATTTATAACTATGTTGTATCCTGATCACCAATTACCCCATCTTCACACCTAAAAAACCTATTCCTCACCCTCCCCCACTATCCAAAATTTCCCTTATTATCACCTTATAATCACCTATTATCTTCACACCTTGGCTTGATATCATTCCCTCTCGCCCACATCATTAGTTTCTTCATCATTATCATCCAAAATCAACCTTAAGATCTATCCCAAAAATTAGCATTTATCATGTCACCACTTTGAAAATCAATTTTTTCACTAGGAAACAATCTAGATCCCTCATCATAGTAAAAAAATAGTCATACCTCCATGATATTAGGGAACACTTTATCCAATACAAACATCAAAAATTTTGAATGCACGTTATTTTTGTATGTAGGTGAATTCAAACCTGAACAATTTGTGATGGGGAATAAAAAGACAAGAACAAGGTTGTATGATCGAAGAAGAGATACTAGAAATGTGGATGAAGGAACGTCTTCTGAAGAACAACCCATGGAAATTGTTGATGACCAAGGAGTACAAGTGTCAGGACAAATTGAAGGTGGTGATAGAAATATTTTCCTTGGTATGGAAAATATTATAGAGATGGATGAGGAATCCCTTTTCAATAATATTTCATCTAAAGATATGTTATCTGAAAGCACAATAAAATTACACTGTAAAAGAATATGGGATGAATTTTTTGAAGAAAATTCTATAGTTGGAAGAGCACAATTATTTGTAAAATTATTTAGGAGGAAAAAAATGAGCCCTATTGTGGAGTTGTTAGGGGTTGATAATAAGAAAAATTCATCAAGATAATTAAAGAAAACAATAGTTGAAAACCTGCAAGAAGCATTGAATTCTATTGAAAACAAGAGTCAAGTTGTTGATTTAAGTGTTGCACATAAAGCATTGATGATTGCAATTTCTAGCAAGAAATTATCACATAGAATACAAGTTAAAGCAATTTTTGAACTACTCAATGTTTCTAGGAGAACTATTCAAAGATATATTAAAAAGAGAAATGGATTGGATGGAAATATTGAGAATAATTTGGTAAATATTTGTAGGGTTCCCCGAAAAGATAAAATCTCAGAAGATGTAAAGGAATAGGTGATTGAATATTGGACCAACCACTCTCGTCTTTATTCCAATAGAAGGGACACTATACAAATAAAAGGTGAAGATGGTACAAAAAATTCACGTCTGAATTTTTTTATAGATACAACACAAAGTGAACTTTTTGAAGCATTCAAGCAAGAATTTTCAAATGTGAAGATTTGTCAAAGGATGTTTGAGAGACTACAACCAAGTTTTGTACGTATAAATAAGAAATGTGAGATTTTTTGTTGTCAAAATCATGTTGAATTTCATCTACACCTATGGTCATATAGAAAAGTTGTGGCAGTAATCAATTCAAATATAGCATCCTTGGAAGTACAACACAATTTGTGAAGTTTCTTCTATGAGAAAAATCAAAAGATGCAGATGAATTGAAAGTGCAATGTATAAAAAATATATGTACAATGAATGTGGAAATTTGAATAATCTATTATGGGTTGACAATATTGATCATTCAATGCAAGTTATATGGAAGAGATTTGAATATGATAAATACTCAACAAAGTCAGGAGTTGAGACTAGAAAAATTGTTCTCAAAGAGAGTGAATTGTCTTACAATGAGTTTATCAACAAATTTTGCAATATCATATATCCACATATTCAACATTTCCATGGTGCTAGATGGAAAGCTAAGCAATTTCGTGACTCAAAGAATTATTTTCCTATGGGTTGTATTCTCTCTATTGTTTATTTCTCTGAGAACTATACATTTAGTCCTTAAACTGAGATTCAAAGTCAATATTATCATTCAGAGCAAGTTGCAATATTTGTACAAGTTTTTTATAGGCATGTCGAAGAACATGTGGATGGTCTACAAAGTAGCAAAGATGAATGAATTATCATCAAAGAGGTTCAGTTTTATATCAGTGATGATACAGGTCATGATAGAAGCTAGGTAGCCCATTGTTTTGCAATGCTCTTGGAAGACCTAAGACAACGCCAAATAGATGCTTCACAACACTAGATATGGTCTGATGGATGTGTTGGTAATTGTTGATATAATTTTTTTTTAAATTATATGTTTATTTGTTTACTTAACTTGTTCATACTTATATGTTGTACACATATAGTTTATTTTTACTATCTTAGTTTTAAATGAAATTGGTTATAATGTCACAAGACAATTTAAGTCTGCAAAAGCTTTTAATTGGTTAAGCAAACAACATATTATATGCGACATAAAAATTTTGTGGAATTTATATGAGTGGACATGGAAAAGGAGAGCATGATGGAGTTGGATCATGTATGAAGCATGCACTTTTCCAACACGAACTTGCAGGTAACACCATATGGATTTTTTAAAAAAATCTAATTATGTTTTTTGAGATCATCTTTTCCTTTCAACTACAAAACCTCTTAACTTGACAATTCACCAACATGAACTTGCAGGTAATGCCATAAGGAATGCAAATGAAATTGTTGAATGGTGCAAAATTCATTTTTCTTCCCATGACTCAATATACAATGCACGATAATTTTGGGAAGTTAAAGGTACATAAATGAATTTGTTTTTTGAATTTCAATGTTTACATGAATTGAATTTTCAATTTTATACACTTTTTAACTGGATGTTTGAAATTGATAGATTTTGATTGATCAAATCTTACGAAATTTCAAACAATTAGTGGTATTAGAAGTTTGCATCAAATCATGACAGTAGGATATAGTAGGCCTCAAGTAATTCAAATGAGAGAAAAATCATGTCTTTGTGTTGATTGCATTGAGAACAATGCAAATACTCTACAATGTGAGAATATTAGAGATGGGTATGTTTCACAATGGGAAATGAAATAATTAGTGGCCAAATCAAACCCTTTTGAAGATAATGACATTGTAGATATCTATAGTCCTCTGTATTCAGTTGATTACGAACATGTATCAGATTTAGTTGTTATAGGTAAATTTTAAATTTTTAAATTGAATTTTAACTTACAATTGATTTATATTCTACCTAAGTTGAGCATGGTTTACTACATGGTGTGTATAGGAGATATTTTTTGTGTTCTTGCAGATCCTAACAATATAGAAGGTGCAGATTACTATCTACTAAGATGTATGCAACCAAAATGCAAATTATCAGAATCAATGATAGATGGTGATGGACAAGAGTATCCTACTGGATCAATGGTTGTTGAAGGCACATACTATCAACAAACAAAGATAGATACAAATGGCATTATATTTATTGATTATATGCTAGGTCAAAAGGTTTTACATTATAATCATTTAGTTATAGCAATAAGATTAAATCTTGAAACTTTACCAAAAAGAAGATGTGCCAAACAAAGGTGGAGGTTTCCTATTGAATACCATGAAAAGATTTTAGAGATAATAAAAGATAGAGAGGATCCAGATTATATGTACCAAGAACTTTAAGATATTTTTGTACATATATTTTTTTTATGACAATATATACATGTAACATTTGGGGATGAGGTCCCCTGTTTGTGACCTCACTAGTTCATAGCTCTGGATCAAAAGTGTTTACCCCTTGAATAAAAAAAACATTTGGACCTAAATTTGAAAATATTTTTATTTTATGTTGAATTCAAATAATTTCATTCAATAGTAGCCCATGAAGCTTTCTTTTTTATGATCTTATTTGTGATCTTATTTGCCTATAAATATTTCTTAAGGTCATTTTAACCTCATGTTTGTGGATATCTTTGGTGCATAATTATAACACATAAATTTGATCTTAATTTTGATGATATAAAAAACACTATAGTTGAGAACACTCTTCAATTAATTCCTAAAACCCTCCCCTTCCTATGTTGGATTGTGAATCACAAACACATACTTGTTCGCATCAAAATGAATGTAACATCATAGTATCAGAGATAGAATAGTGAAATTTATAAATAACTTTCTTATTTTCAAGTAAATTTTATTTATTTGTAAATATAAATATGAAATTTAAGTTTTGGTTAAAAATAAATATTTAATCCTTTGTTAAGCTCAAGAACCTTATTTAAAATAGAATTTTACTTGATTTAGTAAAGTAAAAATGAATTTGTGAAGTATGGTATACAAATCATTATTTAAGTTTTAATTAGACCAGCTATAAGAGACCTTCAGTTATGTGTCTAGATTTAATCCAATAGCATAACCTTATTATATAATCACCATCACATAATGTTCATCTCAAGGCTCTAATACTAAGGAAATATTGAAAATAGAAAATATTTTCCCAAAAACATGGGCTCAAAGCATGTGCCAAGTCTTGGTCCAACCAGTCAAAGTTGGACCCATGTTCCCTTCCACTTGTGTGAGACCTCCAAAAGTAGAAAGTAGTTCCTATTACACATTTTTATTTTTATGACCAAGGGGATCATATGTAATTCTCAAGCACTCCATATAAGAGCACTAATTACACCTACAAACCTCTTCCATATGGATATTATTAGTTATTCAAAGATAATATTACAAGTCTACTATGTAATCCCCCTCTAATAATAACCTTCTACCAAAAGTCTAGTCTTGTACTTTTTTAACTTACCATTTACATTGTTTTTTTATAGAACACTCATTTACAACCTATGAGCTTTCTTCCTTCACTTAAATCAACTAGATCTCAAGCCTTACATTTACGCAAGGTCATCATCTCCTTTATCATGGAATCTATCCAATACGTGTTCTCCTTTAAAGAGAGATTCTTTCACAAATATAAGTTCATCATTAAAATTAGTTAAATTAAATGTACACAATAAAAAATTAGAGAGATATACCTTTCAAAAATTTAATGTTCTCTTGTGGACCTTAATCTATTTAATCTTTTTTCCCATCCATACTTTGTATGGTGTCTCTTCAACAAGAATGGAAATAGGAAACTTATTTATCAAATAACAAAAAATACTAACTTACACCCAAATAATTTTCTTCAAATTAACACAACTTAACATACTTTTATTTATTTCCTTTAATATTATATTCATTATCTTAGCTACCCCATTTTTATATATAAGGAATATTTTTCTATTAAATTACAATCCAATTATGTTTACAAAATTATTCAAATAATTTAGATAAATATACCTCCATGTTATTTGATCTCAAATCTTTTATTTTCTTCCTTATGAGTTTCCACAAGCACCTTAAACTCCTTATGCTTAAAACTTCATATTTCTGCCTAAGAAAATAAACCAAATATTTTCTTGAAAAATCACCAATGAAGATGGTATAATATAGATGGTTTCTGAGATATATGAATTAACTCTAAAATCCATTTTGCTATGAGAATTTAACTTTATTTTTCTTATGAAACACACAATCTCACCTATATATTTATTATTCAATATTTTTTATCCTTTCTCACCTAGATGCACTCTGATCTTCGATGTCAAAACATTGGCATATCAACTAATTCATTTACATGATCAAAAGTCACGGTATAGTTAGATTAAGTAGTACCATCCAATCCAAATAAATTGCCATGCCTAATACCCTTTTCTAAAACCAAATCTCCCCTAACCAGTTTTTAACCATGATTATCATAAATAATATGCACAATATTATCATTCATCTTAAAATCTTAAATATGATTTTTGGCTAAACCATGAATATCCAACACATCAGATAGTGTCTTCATTGTGCCATCACTAAAAATTAGTGTTATATTACCCTTAACAATGATCTTATTATAATTTTGTTCACCTAATTAGATGTATCCACCATAATATTATATATAATTTATGTAACACTTCCTACTATGTGAATTCATATGAAAAGAGGCACCTAAATCAATATCTCTAAATATTATATATTATTAAATTCTAGAATCTTTTTAATTAGTGATGAACTATAATTTTCAAGCATAGAAATGTGTTCAAAAAAATTCAAGCAAGATGACACAATAACTTTGAGTGAATTTATAGTGAATGTGGAAGTTACATATTCTTAATTTTTAATGCAACATGAAAATTAAATAAAAATATTATTATTTTAGGGTTTTTTAATATTAATATTATGTTTATTGTTAAATGTTAAATAATTGATGTGTAAATAGTTGTCAAAACCCTTAGAACATAGTTGGTAAATTAGCCTTTAAACATATCCAAAATCTTAAGATGCAAAAGCTACTAGACAAAGCACTTGGATCATATCCTAGAACACATATAACTCAATACTTTCACAAAACAAAAAATCAAGTTCAAACCATGTAACAAATTATCCATACCCACTCATGAAAACAACCATTGTAAAGCCCTGATTATTCAACCCTCCATTCCCAACTACCTTATTGAACCAAAAATTATTAATTAATTTATTTATTTTAGATTAAAAGTGAGCAAGAATATTAAAGTTTCCCAACTCAAAACCCTAATTAGCTTCAATAATTTCTATTTCTATAATAAGATGAACCATAAAGTGAAACCATAATGTAAAATGTATATAATGTGAAGATCATCATCTAAGGACCATAACATGACAAATCATAATATAAAATGTATAAAAAATCATGTGTCTGCATGTGAAACAAGGGAGGATGCCTAGTATGATTGTGGATGGATCTCTCTCCTGATTCCTGTCTAGATCCATGTCCTGATCTCTCTTTGGATCCATGGCCTGATTCCTCTCTCGATCCTTATATCGATCCATGTCCCGATTCACCTCCTTGCACAAGAAAGTGCATTAATTAATTTAATGTACATGTGTAAATGTAAATTCATCTTAAATTTTTGTACTTTCAATGTTTAAGTGTATCAAGTACTTTAAATATTATAAATGTACCATGCATAGGATCGTTTGCATGCTCCAAATCTCCAAAGCATGAAAAATCCTCATATTAATAGGAATTTAAAAATAAAATATTTCAATGAAGAGTGAGAACTACTTTAAACTCAATTTTGTTTTATATATGTATATGAATTTTTAGAACGCAAAATATATAGATTAATTTTAAAGTACCTACATCTCACCCTAGAGAACTCTACCAATGTCACTAATGTCATGAGAATGCATAGTCACATCAAGGACACCTTTATCAGGTAAAGGACCGGTGTCAAAGAGAAGTGAGTTGTATGTGCAATGTACATCATGTGTAGTAACCTCAACCCAATGTTGTGCAAGGATTGTAGGCTAGTCTGGAATATGTTGATCATCATGTGAAGCCGCCACACCTCGACCTGACTGTCTACCAAAATGTCATCTAATATGATTGGTACAACATATAATGGAATCTCATACTCATCACTGATAAACTGATATGATGATAGTAAATCAACAATGGAAACTAAACACACATTATGTAGAGTGGATTCACTCATCTGGGCCACATCTGACGGTGACAATAGTTGTGCATGAATGTAGGGATCATAATTGGAATGTGTAGCCTCAGTGGGAGGAAGGCTAATCTATGGATGTAATAAGTATCTTCCTACATGATCAAATGAAATTTGATCGACCTAAGTAGCAATCGTGGCAATACTATTAAAAAGGTCAAATCTAATAGGTGTTGTTGTTACACCTCCTCCTACTGCTAGTTCCAAACATTTTAGAAGAACCAAAAGGTTTGGACCAACTAATTCCTTCTTATTTATAGGTGGTGGAAAATATGCACTTTGAAATTGAGATTTGTCAACAAACCTCCCTTTTCCCTATTGAGCATGTGAAGGAATAGAGGTGTAGTCCACATCTAACCCTAAAAGAAACTCATCATATAGTTATTTACAAAAATAAAGTGGAAACTCATCATTATGAGGCCATCTGTGATGGACTGCCAACCATCTTGGATATATAAATGGAGCAAAAAGCTCATATGTACACCTAGTAACAACATATCCTCTAACTTTTTTTGTCCCATATAATGAGGGAACATGTTGTGTACATTATGTGTTGACACTCTAGTAGAAATAGAATCAATTTTCATTGTTCCAATAACACTGCTAGCAAGGGACCTATAAAACTCCTCAGTGTTGACCTCATCATAAGGATTATAAGATTGAATCATGTGAATCATACGTTGGATCTCCTATTGAATCCTAACTAATCTATCTCTATTAGGGAGATTAGAGGAGTTTTGTATTGTTTGGTCCAAAAATCTCAAAGAATTCTCTAATCTCCTAATTCTATCATTATATAAATTAGACCTAGCCTCAGCTTGCTCCTAAGAGTGTCTGGAATGATGTGATCCCTAATCATCATCCATATCTATATAAATACAAAAATATCCACATTTAATTAAAATAAAAAAATTACAAATATGCACTTATTTTATTTCTCTAAAAGTAAAATGCTCCATAGGAAATTATAAAAAATAAGAAAAATGAGAAATGAGTAGCTTGAACATCATGAAATAAAAATAAGAACAATTTTAAGTTCATTCAACTATCTATGAAAAAGAGGGAGAAAGGGAGAAAGGGAGAAAGTGGGATTATAAAAAATTTCCTATGAAAAAAGTGGTACTAAATTATCCTAATGAAACATTCACATGTAAAAGCAATGTAAGCATATAAATACATAAATCTTGAATTATTTAAGAATTATGGACATGAGGATTAAATTTGACTAACTTCATAGGAAATTTAAAGTCTTAAACAACAAATCTCACGTATTATCATTTAAAATTGCAAGGTATCTCTAAATTCCAAATAACAATCATACAAGTGTGTATAATAATGATGATTAGCTAAACACGTGCATTCATTTAAAAACCCTTATATAAAATAAATAAACAATGTACATACATCCATACCAATACATAAACATCCATTTGTCATCACATGATAATGTCAAAGGATACATCCATTACATCTGTAATATGAATACATATCATTCCAAAGGTTGCATAATTATAAATATTCCCACAGATACAACACCACATAAGTGCATTAAATGTGAACCAAATATTGAAAACACCATTCCAAAACATGGGGTAGACAATACAAGTTACTTCAAACTCCCCTTATAACAAAGGCAACGATTCCACAATTACAAAATGAATTACATCAAAAAAGATATATAGTACATAGTACCAAAATTGTCTCCAACTTAGGAAAGCTCAGGAACCACTGCAGCCGATACAACTCCTTCCATCACAAACTTTGACTAGGAACCCAATGGTTGCATAGCACGTTCCACCCAAGCATGTGGACCCTGAGGCCCACCTCTCCTACTAGGAGATGAAAAAAGGACCCACAACATAAAACAATCAAGTGAACAAGGCTAACAAGACTCCACAACAAAAGCAACATCAATCATAAAGAACAACCATTTCTAGAGGTACATTAGCACCAAGGGGGAAACAACAACATACAAGGCTACTAAAGGGAAGTGTTTCATCACATGGATCGATATGAGTTATCCAATTCAGATCTTCCTAGGTCCCGACACCCATCTTGGGTTACCCTGATGACCTCAACCGATCCACGAACCCCATTCTTATACATTCGGAATCAACTTACCTTTCTTGAAGACGAGGTAGTTGATTTGCCATTCCAGGCCTTCTCGTCTCATCTCAAGCCTAAACAAGCGCTTGAGCCATGAGAGAAGCATCCATTATCTTTTATTAGTGTGATTACTACCCACCCCCTAACTATTTATTAGGTTATCACTTAATTAAATCAACTTCCACACGAGTTACCCTAGATACCACTTTAGAGTTCTGGCCCTCGTGGAAAGCCACACTTCCCTACTAGCAACAAAAGCCTCATAGACACAATACTGGGTAAGACAACTTGCACAACTAGCAATACTATGAAGATAAGAACAAAAAGTGAGGCATGCACCATCTCACACTAAAACACCATAATAAGACAACTTCCAAGTGCAAGGCTAAAACCCATAAAATCAAAGCACAAATAAGAGAAACAGTTCACCAAGGTTTGACATGAAAACCAAACATAAAGAGACTCATTTTCCCAACCTTTGGAAGCCTAAAACCAACTACCCATGAATTCACAGTTAAGGGTAACTCAGACATAACGAGTTCCAACACAAAATTCCAACATAAGAAATCTCCTCAAATCATAATCAACTGAAGAAGAAGACACATCAACATGGAACCATTTAAATCATCATTTCATTTCTCTAACACATTCAATGTGATAATCTATAAAGAACCATTTAAATAATCTATTACATTTTATTATACACCCATTAAGAAATTATTTAAATGATTAAAGAAACTTTAGGAACATATTCTATAAATACCTAAAAATCCCATTTTAACACAAATCAATTGTTCTTTATTTATAAACATAATATTTATATTTATACATATATATTTAATTTAGGTAGCTTGTTGTCTTAAACAACAGATTGAATTTATAAAAAAAACATATAGAACCAAATATATATATATATATATATATTCATTAAATAAATAAATAAAAAGATTGAAAGCATTAGACGCCATCACAGTTTCCATTTAATTTCTAAAATAAAACTAAATGTATACAATTAAATAAGGAACACTCAGTAGACAAGCACCCATACAAAGCATAAAAGCCAAGTCAAGATAATCCAGAAGTGCAGACCTAGGCAGTAACCAGCGAATGGAGAGACCAAGGGGCGTACCCAGCCATAAATGCTTAAAGTCTAAAAACCATACTCTTACAGCCAACAAAAAAAAAGCGTATAAAGAGGTCTAAGGGGGTGTGTGACTTGGCAAGAAGAAGGCTGCAATCTGCCAGTTCACAAATGCAAAAAGAATATTCTCCTAAATATATCAATATAAACACAACTTAAAGTGCACTAAACATGGAAATCGATTGGGTTGAGAGACAGAATTCTAAACTATGCAAATCGACTGCTGATGAGGTAAAAATAACCTCATCATAATAAAATTTGGAAAGCTTACTTTTACTAACTCAATCCTTAGCTTGTGCCAATTTATTAAACTTTAGGAGAAACAATTGCTCATTTTAAAGGGAAATTATGCAAACTTACTTTCTTTTGATCAATTGAAGAAATTTTCCAATACACGTTTAATGGGTTGACTTCAGTGTTTTTGTAGGGAATAATAGGTCATCGAGCAGCTGTTGCAAAAATTTGAACCATCACGTGCCTCAAGTGTGGTAAAGAATAGATGTTGCGAACCTACTCCTGAATACCGGGATGATGCACCGAGGATTTAGTTTTGTTCTTTAAAATTCTGTTATCAAAACTTCATGGCTCTTCTCGAGCCTTCTATATGTTTTATGAGCTTTAAAGACATAAAAGTTAGTTTTAAGTTGTTGAATACTTTTTCAATGGCTATCCATGCCATCTTAAATTTAGGATTTAGTTATAAGTTATCTATAAATATGTAATTTTCAGAAGTGATGAATAAGACTAAGGAAGTATCATTATGCTGTTCACATGGTTTTCAAAATACTGCTGAATGAGTTACCTGATTTCTGTCTTTTGATACACTATTGAATTATGAATGATGATGATTGTTCGTAATGGAAAGACTCTAGAACTTGTAGCTTATGTGATTTAAGGATGAAGTGCTAACCCGCGAGCTGGCCACTTGAGGGAAGTTAGTTAGATAGATAAGTATTTTATTGTTCTGTTGTTCATTTGTTTAAAGTTAGATAACTGTTCAGTAGGAGGTAATTAAGTTTTTTGAAGTTGAGTTTGAAGTTCCGGAGCACCATTGTTTTTAATTTATATGAGTTATCTTTCATAGTTGATAAAAAATTTTACTATTTAAAAGATGTTTCATTGTTTGTTCACTTATTTTTCTGCTTCCGTAGTATAGCAGTTATTTAGTTTGCTTATCTCAATGCTTTCTAGTTTAGTTGTGATGCTTTCTAAATTAGTTGTTTTATGCTTTTTAATTTAGTATTTTCAATTTTTCTTAGAGTAAGATTATTTTCTAGTTAAATAGTAATGGCCTTAGGTTAAAATTGATTCCAATAGTTTAAGGTAAATCAAAAAATATAAAATGAGTTATCCAAATAATCTCCTTCTGCAAACTGCCTTGGACACTGCCCGGTTGACTAATTGACATTCAATATTCTAAAGTAGTAGGACCTAATGACAACCTATCACTTTTCGGCACCATTGTTGGGGACTTAAATAGCCTTTGTACTTAAGTGTTATTAGGAGACAATTCAAATACCAAGTTTTATACCAAAAATTTCTCAGTCAGCTTCCTTTTCTGCATGGTCAGGAAAAGAAGCCCTCACGGACGTTTTACACCAAAGACCCCCCCAAAATACGTACCAATCATCCCAAGGGAGGCCCAAGGCTCTGATGATAATACCTTTGAAGAATTATTCGAGCCTGTTCCACGAGAGGATTTCCACTATTTGCTTGAACATCAACTGGCAGAACAACCGGTTATTCAGGAAATAGTCTTAGAAGAACAGACTTCTCTAAACATCATGGGAGACCATAGGGCTGAACCAAATCGAAATGATCTTAACCACAATGAACCTCAGCCTCCTAGAATGTTTATCTATCCTATTACTTTGGATGCGGACGATGATACCGTAATGAAGAACATCTCCCCAACTTTCCTTCCGACCTTTTGTGGCTTGTCCTTGGAAGACTCAGACCAGTTTCTCTTTGAATTTAAAGTCCTATGTCAGACTTATGACTATAAGAGCGACAACCAAAATTTGAAGCTCTTTCCGTCGACTTTGAAAGATTCAACAATGCGCTAGTTTATGGGATTAGGTTCTGGAAGTATAACATCCTGGGGCAGATGGAGACTGTCTTCTTGCAAAATACCAGAGTTATTGTAGGGTAAGTGATTGTAAGGAGGAGCTTTTTAAACTGAGACAAAATGAGGACGAAAGCTTAGAAGATTATCTCGATAGGTTCCTCTTCCTCTCAAAAAGATGTGTAGAAATGGCCATTAGCATTGAGATCCTGAAAATGATTTTTCTTAAAGGTCTTGATGATGATGCTAGAAGAAATCTTGATCTAATGGGGAAAGGTGATGTGTCTCAACTAACCCTTGAGGAAATATGTGAGTTATGTCAGAATTTCTCCCGTACACGGGGGGGAATCCGCAAAACTAATTTTTTTAAAGGGTCTAATGAGATAGGGAAGCTCCACGAAGAAATAGAAAATCTGAAAACAAACATTCTTGTTCAGTTGAATACCACATTAGATGGTATACAAGCTAAAACTCGAAATCCAGAGACCTTGTCAATCTATTTTCCCAGGTGTCAAAATAAATACCTATTGCGTGAGTGCCCCTTGGACAAAGTCAATGTTTGTCAACTTTGTGAGAAAAATCATCCTACGAATCAGTGCGAGCTTCTGTCTAATATTAAGAATACTAAGAAAAAAACCTTTCAGGTTGAAGAAGAGATAAATGCCTTAAACCAACATGAAGGAGGTAATTTCTCTTATGGAAAAAATCCTAATTCTGCATGGAGACCACAAAATAATTGGGCTCATAATCAATGGACTCCATCTTGGAATCAGTCGCCTCCACCACAACCTAACTGGGGATCCCCTGAATAGACAAACCACACATGGGGAAATCAGTAGTGGACAAATCAACCACAACAACAATGGTACCAACAACATGTTGCTCCCCAATGGAACTGGGCACAAAATCAGTTTTATACTGAACCTAGGAGGAATCAACAATAGAATCTATTACCTCCAGCTCAAAACCCTCCTTAGAATGAGTAGGTGAATCAACCTCAGCTTCCAACACAACCGCTCCCCAATCCTCAGAATAATCGCCAGAATACACCAGTCTATTCTACCGAACATGAAAATGTTATGGGGCTTAATGCGATAAACTTTGGAAACATGCAGTTGCACTTTGGTCAAACTCTTCAACCTCCCACTATTGAGGAGATGGTGGAGGAACCTGAGCCTAAAAATTTGATAAAAGACACGACGTCTAATCAGGATAATACTACCAAAGATAAAGATCATTTTTCAATGGTAGGAGCTGTTGACATGTCTCAAGGGGAGAAAGGTCAATCCTTGAGTCAACATAAGGAGATTCCAATTCCAAAGGAGAACATAATGGCACCATATCCAGAATGTTTAAAGTCAATAACTCTGAAAGACACTCCGAAAGTATCCATGGCCTCAGAAACTATGTTAATTCAAGAGATTGAGCAATTGCAAATTAAAGTTCCTTTATTGCAAGAAATAAAGGAAATTCCTGAGTTAGACTAGTTAATTAAATAACTATGCATTAAAACTCCAGGAAAGAAGCTGAAAAAGATAAATACCGTTCATATTGATGGTTATTTAGCTGATTTTCTATCTGGAAAGACTATTGCTCCAAAATACGATGATCCTGGGAGTCCACTTATAACCGTTACAATCAGCGAGGTAGCAATACCAAATTCTCTAGTGGATCTTGGGGCGGCTATTAACATAATGACTATGGATGTAATCAAAAAATTAGGCCTAAATGATTTACGCCCTACAACCATAGTCTTACAAATGGAAAATCAGTCTATAGCCATCTCGAAGGGCGTCATTAAAAACATCCTTGCCAAAGTTGATGGATGGGAATATCTAGTTGACTTCCAGGTAATCCAGTCACTTACTCCCAAAGATAGCTATCCTATAATTCTTGGAAGACCTTGGCTGGCCATGGTTGCTGCTAAGATTGATTGTAGGGAAGGGGGAATGACCATTTCGCATGGTCAAGATAGTAAAAGTTTGTTTTTATACCCCCCTGCTAAGCTAACTAAACATAAAAAGGTCTAGGTTGATGAACCTGAGGAATCCAATGGTTCAGAAAGTTTAGCCTCCCTAGCTGTGGTAGTAATTAAACAGCATGGGGAAGAACTGGAAGATGAGTTAGTAAGCGATGTTGTATGATTTGCTATAACCCCGAACGAGGAAGAAATGATGGATGCTCCAAGGATTTTTGGGCACCCAATTGATATAAGCGGAATGGAGCACAGTTATTCTACAATGGGAATGCCTTGTCCCTTAACTAACATGATCCCTAGAACAAGTCATTTCTTTGAAGATGTCACGAGCTTTCAACAGATTATACCTCATAGTTGTCCTCTCAATACCTTGTCATGACCAATTCATACTATCACCTCGGTCCATCCTGGAACAAAATCGATAATGCTATTGCCAGGAAAAACTTTGAATATCAATAGCTGGCTGACAGAAAGTCAAGAGGATAAGTTATTTAATGTGTTGGTACAAAGGTCTAAAGCATTTTCTTGGGATTATATGGACATTAGGGGAATTCACCCATGTTTGTACTCATCACATTTACACTCACATCAGTATAAGGCATGTTCGCCAGCCGCAAAGGAGACTCAATCTTGCATTAAAAGATCTAGTCAAAATTGAGATTGAGAAACTCCTTCATGCTAGATTTATTTATCCAATCTCTGATAGTAAGTGGGTATCACCTATGGTGGTCATCCCAAAGAAAAATTGGAAGTGGAGAATCTATGTATATTATCAAGAACTCAATAAAGCCACTTATAGAGATTATTTTCCCCTACCATTTATTGATCAGGTTCTAGACAACTTGGCTGGGAGGAAATATTTCTCCTTTCTTGATGGTTTTAGCAGTTACAACCAGATTCAGGTTGCTCCAAAAGACCAAGACAAAACCACGTTTACTTTCCCATGGGGCACATTTGCATACAGAGTGCTTCCCTTTGGACTTTGTAATGCACTAGCAACTTTTCAGAGAGTCGTGCTTGCTATATTTGCTGCACTAGTTAATGACTGTGTAGAGGTCTATATGGATGACTTTACAGTCTATGGGTCAACTTATGATGAAGCTCTTTCAGAACCTGTATCGGGTTTTACAAGTTTGTGAGGAAAATAGACTATCCCTTAGCCATGAAAAATATTTAATAATGGTGGAACAAGGAATAGTCTTGGGTCATCATATTTCCTTTAAGGGAATAAAGGTCAACCCTAAGAAAATTGAAGTCATCAACAGTTGACTATCTCTCAAACACAAATTGATGTTCAAAGTTTTCTTGGACATGCTAGTTACTATAGAAGGTTCATAGAAGGCTTCAGTAAAATTGCAGCTCCTATGTTCTCTCTTTTACAGAAATAAGTAGAGTTCCTTTGGACATCTAAGTGTCAGCAATCATTTGAAGCAATCAAGGAAAAGTTTTTCTTTGCTCCCATACTGCGAGGGCCAAATTGGAGTCTTCCCTTCCATATCTATGTAGATGCTTTTGATGATGCTATTGGTGCAGTGCTGGGACAAGAAGATGAGAATGAGGGTAAATATGCCATATATTTCATCAACAAAAATCTGACATCTATGGAAAGAAACTATACAAGAACAGAAAAATAATTTCTGGTTGTTCATGCCATTAAGAAATTCCACCATTATATTACGGGATATAAGGTTACAGTTTATATGGACCACTCAGGTATGAAGTACCTAATGAATAAACCCATAGTTAATGGTCGAATTATGAGATGGTTATTGCTCCTTCAGGAGTTTAATGCCATGATTCTTGACAAACCAAGGAAATATAATGTAGTAGCAAATTTTCTGTCATGAATCAAACATGAAGAAGGTGACAATACTCCTATATAGGATGAATTCCCAAATTAAAATCTATTTGCAGTTGCTGTAAAATCACCCTGGTTTGCAGATACCGCTAACTATTTAGTTGCTTCAGAGGTACCCCCTGGATTCACGACTAAGCAAAAGAAGTGTCTAATCAGGGAAAGTGCCCTATTCAAATGGATTAATGGAATGTTATTTTGTTGTGGTCCTGATATGATCTTGAGGAGATGTGTAAGGGTGGATGAAACCTACAATGTTTTAAGGGCTTGTCATGATGATCCTTCGGGAGGACACTACTCTGCGAAGAGAACTTCCCATAAAGTTTTAGGTGCCAGATACTATTGGCCTTCAATGCATAAGGATATTAAGAATTATTTTCATCATTGTGGTGAATATCAGAGAGTGGGAAGACCAATTGCTTCTTCGGAAATGCCTTTACTGCCTCAAGTAGTGCTAGAACCATTCGAGAAATGGGGTTTAGATTTAATCGGACCCATAGATCCTTCCTCCCAAGGGAAACAATACATATTGGTTTGCATAGATTAATTGACAAAATGGGTAGAAGTTCAAGCCTTACGAGTAGCTAGGGAAGAGCAAGTCACAGACTTCCTCTATAATAAAATCTTCCTTAGATTTGGAGCTCCTCGAACGATCGTTACTGATTAGGGACCCCAATTTATGTCCAAAGTGTTACTAACCATTTTCAAGTAAGCCATAGAAGGTCATCACCTTATCAACCTCAAGCAAATGGCCAGGTGGAAGTAACTAATAGAGAGCTCGAAAACATTTTAACAAAAATAGTTTCTTTAGGAAGGAAAGATTGGGCCAGGAAACTCCCTGAAGCCATTTGGGCATACAACCCAACCTGTAAATCTACAACTGGATTCAGTCCCTATGAGCTTGTTTTTGGAAAGAAACCGCTTCTTCCCATTGAGTTTGAGCTACAAAACTCTACGAATAGCTATGGAATCAGACTTGGATTTAAAACGAGCACAAGTTGAACGAGTTCTACAATTAAGTGAATTGGATGAGCTTCACTTAGACGTTGTCACTCAAATTGAACTAATTCAACATCAACAGAAGGTGTGGCACGACAAACATATTAAGGAGAGGGAGTTTCATAATGGAGACTGGGCCCTGTTATTTGATTCAAGATATAAGGATCATAGGGGAAAGCTCAGGACTCATTGGTTGGGACCTTATGAGATTGATGAAGTCTTTTCAAATGGAATAGTTGGTTGAAACCAATCGATGGTGACACGTGAACCCTCTTAGTTAATGGTCATATCTTACGTGTCTACTATAAGCCAGTCAATAAGGAGGAATTCTCGATAATGGTGGAAATGCAAGGTGAGGTCCAATGTGTTGACCCTGCCAAGGAAGAATCTATCTGGTAAAAATGCTTGAAAAATGTTCAAAAAAAAAAAAGACATGTATGACAAGATATTTTTCTTATTTCTTCATTTTGGACTTAGCTAATTTTTGTTCCATTTTGTAGGACTTCTCAAAAAGAGGAAAATAACTTCCAGAGCACTCCCCCCCACCCCCCCCACCCCCAAAGATGCTCCAGAACATTATGATCCTGATGCCAAATGCTCTAGAACTTGACGGTCCTCATGCCCAATGCTTTAGAACTTGTACAAAGCTCATCATGTCGAAGAGGTGTTCTGCACTAAGGTCCAAAGCTCTTGAAGTTCAAAATTCCTTATCATGTCACTCCACTTTCATTCTATTTTTTCTCTGGTTGCATCTTTCCACTATGCTCCAGAACTTTCATTTCGTTGATGCTCTGGCTGCATCTTTCGACGATGCTCCAGAACCTTCATTTCATTCCCTTTTTGGTTGCATCTTTCGGCAATGTTCCAGAACCTTCATTTCATTCCGCTTCGATTGCACCCCACACCGATGCTCTGGAACTTATGCACTAGTTTCGAGCATGATGTCAAATTACATGCTCCAGAACTTGTTCGTTAGTATTTCGCCACCTTTTTCAAAAATTCAAAAAATTTGCGATCCTTCCATCAGTATATCATGCACACCTCTCTTTCTATTTTTGTTTTATTCATAAATAAAGCCACCAAGTCCCGTAACCCACATTGATGGCTCTGTCATCCATATCATAATAAATCTGTCATCACCTCATCCAATGCCTTCACATCATCCTGTCAAATCTATAAGGTACGAGATCTTCGAATGATCACAGAACGCAAGTATTAATTTTCGCTTTAAGTTGGTAGTTATTTTTGAATAAAGAATAATTAATTGGCACGAACTTCACTCCCAATTCAGCAACTTGTTCCACTCAGTGATCAGTTACTTGTACGGAAAATCCTTTCACATGCCTCCATGTAGATTGGAAATCATTGCATAGTAAGCTACAAACAAGACAAAAATTGAGTTCAGAAATAATATTTTCAAAAGTGTTGTGTGAAAGCTTTGTGCCGTAATTGAAGTCTTTTATAGAGTGAGGAATAGAAAAATGGGAGGTGGTAAAAGAAAATCAAAGCCGAATTCAACAGAAAAACTATTAGGGTTGAGTAATATCTCAAGGTTGTTCGAGGAAGTAGGGTGGTTAAATTTTATCAGAAAATTTGAGGGGTACAATGAAAAGCTGGTGAGCTCTTTTGCTGAAAACTACACAAATGGCGAGGTGGTACTTCATGGGAAGCATTTCAAGGTAAGTCCCAAAATTATTTCTCACTTATCAATATTAGAGAATGCAGGCATAAAAATAAAAGAAACCTCTCAAATTATGTACCAGAAATTATCTGAATTATTTGTTAGAGAGGGAGATCCTCACCCAATGGTAGTAATAAGTACCAGGGGACAGAATAAATGGTTCTAGAGAACCTCCATATTAGAACCCTGGGGTACTTCCATTGCATGGATTATAAAGTATTTCACTTATGAGGGTCAGCTAACCATAGTAGTAGGACCTGCCTTCCATATGTTGACCCATTTATGTCATGAAAGGGAGGACTCTGCTCTTAGGGTTAATATGCCTAAATTCTTGTGTGATTCCCTAAACACTTCCATAGAAAGGTATAAAATAGGGATTGGGATTTTGAAACATCGTGGTTTGATTTAGTTGATCTATAAGTACCACTTCCGTAAGAAACCTGAGGGAAAATGAGAGTTTTTAAAGAAAATTGAGAAGCCTACAGTCGCAAGGACAATAGAATCAGGGGAACCATCCCACCAGGCTATTCCACCATCTAGAGAAATTTCCCCTAAGTGCTCTCCAGCTCTAGAAGCTCCTAATCCCACTACTCTTGGTGAGGATTTTCCAAACTTCTTTGGGGATGAATTTAAAACCCCTAACTTACCAAAACAGGTTGAGATTATTTATTCTGATTCAAGTAACCCAGAAGAAAGAAAAAGGGGAAAAATAGAACACTTGTCACCTTCCAAGATCTGTCTTCACTCAGAAGAAGTAAACGTTTAGCTTCTGAATTCTCTAAAACCCCAATACAGGGTAAGGAGGGAAGTTCAAAGAAGAAAAAGCCTAAGCGGCCACCTGAGCCCATAGAAATTTCAAAGCTTGCCAGTGAAGAGGAGGTACTCCTAGGTAAAGAATATTTAGGCAAAGAGTCTCCTTCCCACTCTGCACATGTGGAGGAAATATTCACTGATGAGATTCAAGAAAGAGAACCTAAGGGGGATGACGGTGTTCCAGGAAATATTTCCCCCATTGTTAATCAAATTGTCGAGACAGTTGAAACAAGTAGTGCCACTGCAGAGTTAGAAAAGTGTAAAATAGAAATTGATGATCTACAAAGACAATTGTCCAAAGGTAATGAATTGATAAAGTTGTAAAAAGAATAATTGATTGTGCAAATAGCTATAATAAATAAAAGAGATCAAGAAATACAGGGCTTGAAGCTTCAATTACAGGAAAAGGACTCAATAATCTATAAGTTACAAGAGCAAATGCAAGAACTAAATCAAAATCATAACACTTATAGTGTTGACATTGCACACAAAGATACAGAAATTGAAAGAATAAAACAAAATTTTGTGCTTATGCTCATAGCCTTTGAAGAGGACAAGAAAACAAAAACTGAATAGTTGAACGCTTCCAGCAACAGGGTCATAGAACTGGAACATGACTTGAAGCAATGCACTGTAAAACCTCAAATGGAGTCCAAATAAATTTGGACTGAACCAATTGTAACTAATTAGTTCCAGATCCACATTCCACCTCTGCTAATGAAATGGATAGAAAAGTGTTACTTCCTCAAGAATGTCCAAGCTAAAAACTACAGGCTAAAGAAGGAACTGGTGCTCCTCAAGGAGTCATTTCACAAGGCCTACAGAGGAAAGCAGGATGCGTGTCAACTAGTGGATTGTTTACTAAATTGTAGAAGACCATCAAGAGTTTACTCCATGTTTTTGAATGAACAATGGCTAAGATGGAAATTGTTTAGGATCTATAATGATTAGCCCAATGATAAAGAGTTTGTTAAAATATATGTAGAGTCAACCCTTGAAGACCAAGATCTAATTTATGAATTCTTTTTGCATGACTTATTATTAGAAAATCACACAGATTTCTTTATCAACTTGCTCATTGGAGAGGTAGAACTGAGAGAATTTCTCTCCACCATGAGGAATCAAATTCATTGGCAGGATCATACAAAAGAGTTTGCATAGGTAGAAAGGACAGTGGGTCTCCAAATAAGGTCCCTGAATTCAAGGCCTGGTGGTTTCAAAGATACATTTTTGTCTCTCCTTGATAATTATAAGATGAAGGAAAGATATGAAAATAGCCTCAAGCTGTGTTATAATAATTTTATGGAAAATGGATAGAAGTTGATTGGAAAAGCATGGCATACTTGCGAAGAAAGATTCACCCCACTACCAGCTTGCCTAAAGAAAAGAGAGGTCATTTCCCCTCTAAATATCAGGTGGTCATTTAGAAGAGCAGATGCCTTAGTTAAAATCCTGAGAACTCTTAGAACAAAATGGATGGGAATGAAATATAGACCTCCCTTGCTACTCAATCCACCTCTGGCCTTCAAACTTTCAACAAATCAAAATGACACTTTTCAATGAATGGAGGGAGAGTGTGATGTTTCACAGAGGGTTCATTTATGACCCTAAAGCTTTTGATGCAACAACAAGGGAGGCACATGATCTCAGTGCCCTATATGAGGAATGGAATAGGACTCAAGGGTTTAACTATGGAGCAGGAGGACCTGCTAGAAACTAGGTAGGGGAGGAAATGATGAGGTAATAATAACCTCATCATAATAAAATCTAGAAAGCTTACTTTTACTAACTCAATCCTAAGCCTGTGCCAATTTATTAAACTTTAGGAGAAATAATTGCTCATTTTAAAGGGAAATTATGCAAACTTACTTTCTTTTGATCAATTGAAGAAATTTGCCAATATAGGTTTAATGGGTTGACTTGAGTATTTTTGTGGGGAATAATCGGTCATCGAGCAACTATTGCAAAAGTTGAACCAACACATGCCTCAAGTGTGGTAAAGAATAGATGTTGCGAACCTACTCCTGAATACCATGATGATGCACCGAGGATTTAGTTATGTTCTTTAAAATTCTATTATCAAAACTTCATGGCTCTTCTCGAGCCTTCTATATGTTTTATGAGCTTTAAAGACATAAAAGTTAGTTTTAAGTTGTTGAATACTTTTTCAATGGCTATCCATGCCATCTTAAATTTAGGATTTAGTTATAAGTTATCTATAAATATGTAATTTTCAGAAGTGATGAATAAGACTAAGGAAGTATCATTATGTTGTGCACATGGTTTTCAAAATATTGTTGAATGAGTTACCTGATTTCTGTCTTTTGATACACTGTTGAATTATGAATGATGATGATTGTTCGTAATGGAGAGACTCTAGAACTTGTAGCTTATGTGATTTAAGGATGAAGTGTATTCCGCGAGCTGGCCACTCGAGGGAAGTTAGTTAGATAGATAAGTATTTTACTATTTTGTTGTTCATTTATTTAAAGTTAGATAACTGTTCAGTAGGAGGTAATTAAGTTTTTTGAAGTTGAGTCTGAAGTTCCGAAGCACCATTGTTTTTAATTTGTATGAGTTATCTTTCGTAGTTGATAAAAACTTTACTGTTTAAAAGATGTTTCATTGTTTGTTCACTTTTTTTTTGCTTCCGTAGTATATTAGTTATTTAGTTTTCTTATCTCAATGCTTTCTAGTTTAGTTGTAATGCTTTCTAAATTAGTTGTTTTATGCTTTTTAATTTAGTATTTCTGGTTTTTCTTAGAGTAAGATTATTTTCTAGTTAAATAGTAATGGCCTTAGGTTAAAATTGATTCCAATAGTTTAAGGTAAATCAAAAAATATAAAATGAGTTATCCAAATAATCTCCTTCTACAAACTGCCTTGGACACTACCCTATCGACTAATTGGCATTCAATATTCTAAAGTAGTAGGACCTAATGATAGCCTATCAACTGCTAGGAAGTAAAAATACAATGCAGAACCCTTATCACATGGAAGCATATTTTAAACAAAATACATTATACACATATGACAATGTCCAAGAAGATAAACATCGACAGAGAAAGTCGAACCAAGTTCAAGGGGGTGGAAAAAATTAATGGCGCAACCTGGTAAAGCTGGTAGGGTGACTTCCACCATGTCATCCCATGTCAAGAGAAAAAACTATTTCAGAAAATCTACAAAGCACACACTACATAGGCACCAGACTAAACATGAGGCTTTACAGCCAATTTCACATGAAAACCAAATTTACAAAGAATTAAATCAGGAGCTCACTGAATAAGAAATCATCCAATATGAGCACACAAAAGGAAATTGTTTCCAAATAAACTCTTAAACAAGCAAAGCCATGCCCCAAAATAGTGACCCTTGTACGAATAGCAAGGCAATGAAAAGATTAAGCAAGAAAAATTGAATGCAGCAAGGAAATCGAATAGAAATGTTCACAGCCATGATAAAAATCAGCTTTCAGGAAAAATCACACCCATATACAAGGAAGGTGTTTTTCTCCAACAAGAAAAAAATACATCAAAGAAAAGCCAATTTAAAGTGGGATAAATAATATACATCAATCCCCCTCAACATCGGTCAAAGGCAGGAAATTGCAATAAATGAAATCATATACGATGAACAAAATCATACGCCTCCACAAAAATGACCAGTATAAACAATCAGAGGCTAAAAAATTACAAGTGATATATTTATATTTTCTTTTCAATCAAATAACAGTAATTATTTTCGACAACAAGGATAAAATGAGAACAAAATGATGCCAACCTAGAGTCCTTCGCTTGAAGATGGAGTGGTTGTGTTGAAGATCACTCTTTCACAACCACGAATTCCTTCCCAAAAAGCTTGATCACTTCCAAAAATTAATACACTCAAAAACAATTTCAAAACAAAAATTGTATTCTTTTCAGAACTATTTTGTAGAGCAAGGTTTTCTTCTTCGAAAATGGAAATTGACTCCCAACATTTTCCAAAACCAGCACTATAAAACCAGGGAAGAGTTTTTGAATCCAAAAATCAACTATTTTGGCAAGTTTCCAATTCACAAATCAGTTTGGAGGCATGCATGTGCACGCTCTCCATCTTTTCCATTTAAAACTTGCTTCTATTGGAACTGTGAAATTTTGACAATCTCATTAACCCTTCATGATTATTAGTCTCCCAAAAAGGTTCATAATGTAGACATAAAAATCCTCACATAGCATTTTTTACCAAAATCCGGATTAAATTTTTCCATAAAGCCCCAAAAATTTCATTTGGCATTAAATCTTTAACATATGAAAATATTGGCATAGGTTAATGTAGGTCTCATCGATGATAATATACATATCCTCAATTTATCAGCAAGACATCAAAAGGGTCATACCGATAAAGTTATACACCAAGAGAATGCGGGTTTGTATTTCTTATCGGCAAGACAAAAGGTATCGGTGTGACGATGTAAGGTCATATCAAGCTAGGTTACCTTTTACCAATTGGAGTAAAATAAAGTCTATCAGAGAGACTATGGTCATCGGAGAGAGATTTCAAAGCACTGCCTGAAGCGTTACTGGTCTTGCCGATAAAGCAGAGGGAAGACTCACTCGGTAAGACAAATTATGCCGAGGAGAGTTCAGGGAGTCTTACTAACCCCTCGAGTTACACCAACAGAATTGAGCATGCGGAGATAAAGGATATCGAGAAGATAACACGTGTGGTCTCGCCGAAGAAAAAGCATATCGGTGAGATATGTCACCGCAGGGAGATCTAAGAGACATCATGATGAGTATCATTCTGTCGACAGAATAATTTCTTGGTCTTGGCGACATAAGTTAACAAAGTAAATATCTCGATGAGACGAAGAGCTTTCAGAGTAAGGTGAAGAATAGTTGGCCCGATTCGTTAAGTTTGGGCGATAGTTTGCTTCGGTGAAGGTCATGGTGATATAAAAGGAAAAAGGAAAGAAACTATCGGGGAGACTTGTGATGTCGGGGAAACTACAAGACGTCTTAGCGGATGGGTGAACGTTGAGTAGGTAGATCGGCCAAAGATTTGAAATGTCTTGCCGATATGATCCCTAATGTGACAGCAAGAATTTTTGAAAAAACTGGCAGCATTCATGTCTCAGTAAAGACATTAATGGCACCACGAAGCGTAAAAGATTTTTCATATCAAGGTATGCTAAATTGAAATCATTGTTTCATGGAATTGGAAGCGAAGGAGAGAAAGGGAACCAACAAAACAATTAGGGCATTCATCTCACTTAGATTTATAGGCAAAATATAGTAAGTTTCTCATCTTCTCAGAATTCATGAATTTTGAATATGGAAGGCACTAGTTCAGGAAAAATAAAGGGAAGAAAACTCAGGGAGGGTAGTCAATCAAAGGCAAAGAAGCAAAAAACTGGATTGCAACCAGAGGGCATTGAAAGGAAATTAAATCAAGACCTCATAGACCAATTACTTGGTTTTGGGCCTAAAGCTAGGTGTTTTGCACAGCTCAAAGTGGAAATTGACAAATTAGACAACAAATGCAAATTCATAGGGGATGTTTGAACTCAAATTAGAGGGTATGAGTTGTTCAATTTCCATTATCATAGGAGAAATCATTTTGAGCCAGTATGCAATCTATGGAGGCTCAATTTGGGAAAACTGGTGTGCCCTAATGTCTTTATTGATGTTGAATTGGTAAAATTGTTGGCTGGTCATTATAACCTGAAGAATAAAGCTATATGTGATTTGTCAGGGAATCCATTGATACATATATCTGAGAATGCAATAGCTGAGGTTTTCAGGTTGGAAGGAATATGCAGTGAGAAAATAATAAGTGAGGAGATCGATAGTGAATTCAGAAGGATGGACACCATTTATAAAGGGTGGAGATTACTCCTGCATAGAATTAGGTGTCATGGCAAACCTACTCCGATGGAAGACAATGAGGGACCACCATTTCATGTAGATCTCTTCGAACCCTACCTGAAGTACACTTATTTTTCAGTGGGACAGGTATTGGGGATGGAAGTCCCAAAGCATATGGTAGTTGTGCCCATGATGATTGCTGCAGATATTCAGTATCACAATTCTAGATCATTTGATTATGCTTCACATGTATTTAAGGAACTAGATGCAGGGTTGATAGCGATAAAGAATGGGGCCTCTATCTTGCATCTCAGGAATTATTCACATTGATGCATTTGGTGTTATATTTTGGACAAGAGTTAGGATTATGACCCCAGGAGCTGAGGATTTCACGAAGGTAGGCCATTGCCTGTTTAGTTATGGAATGTTGTTTGGGACAACAGGTTTGCTAATTCCAATTTCTTGCATTTTGAAGAATTCTTTGTGAAACCTTTGTATAGATTTTTTAATCATCCTTGTGATTATTCCTTATTTGAAGAAGTAAAGAGGTTTCTTAGGCCTAGAGATTATAATGGACCAATCAACCACAACTGGGGGGATTGGTACTGCTTAGAAAATGCCACAATGATTAGGGTTTATGGTTTTGAGGATACACCATTCATTTTTCCTAGAACTATCCCAAATAGAATTGCATACTTAGAAATTGTTAGGCAAATAGATTTCTCCAGTGTCATGAATTTAAGTTCATATGGGAAATAGGCTTTTATGCCTAGTACACTGTGTTTTGGTGATTTTACTGTGTTGGCAAAGGAGGGCTACAATCTGATTCTGGATAAGTTGCTGCATTACAACATGAGAAGAGCACCATCAAGAAAAAACTTTGATCCAGAGGGATATATCCATTCTACCAGACAAAGAATAAATTTTGGAGGATATCAGCATGTGCCCTATCAATTTGATGACATAATCAAAAACTTGGAGGTAGAGGAAGAAGAAATGGTGATTGAGAAGCATGATCAGGAGTTGGTAGATGTTGAGTTGTTATCCTCCATTAAAGGAATATCATAAGCTGATAGGCCACAAGGCTCATCTAGGAAGGTATCAAGAATAAGGCCTTGGGATTATGCCTATGTTTCCAGAGAGACAGATGTTGAGGAAACTATGGATGTAGATACGAGACATGAAGATTATAGGTCTTTCATAGCAGATGATGAATTTGTGAAGACCTCGGAGTTTAAAACATTTTTATACAAGCAAAAAGGGAAAGAAATAAGAGGACTGGTTGACAATGTCACACCAGGAAATGAGGATCAATTGTTAAAAATCTTAAGGGATGAGGTGGACAAAGAGATGACAAACATGACCCCTGAAAAGGGAAGGGAGATGTTAGAAAAGGTGGGTGTTATGATTTTCCCAGGTTTTGATCTCAATTTTGCATTAGTTTTGACAGTTTCTTGAAAGACAACCATGCTACCCACAAGCTCAACATAGAGAAAGTGATGGAGGTATATACAGGATCAAGATACAATCCTGATGATGAAACATTGATGATTTGGGCTTTGTATCCCCCTCACAAGATGTTGATTGTTATTGATACTGAGAAGGCATTTGGACATGTCATGACCTTGAAGGCTGGAGAGGCTGATCCTATTGCAATCGCAGACATTGGGATCAATATAGCCAAATTGAATAAAGCCCAAATCCAAGCATTGATCAAAGAGAGAGAAATGTATAAAACCAATAATGAGAGAATTTTCAGAGAGAATGAACGTCTAAAAGACTTGGTAGGTGTTGTAACAGGGCCAACAAAGATGCTCACCCAAGGTGAGAGTTCACAAAAAAGGAACCATTGGGAAGGGTCAAGTGCATACTCACAAGGAAAAGTGGACACACTCACTGCAATCATCAAAAAGAGGCAGGCTATTTTAAACACTTGGTTAAATAAACTTTGGGGAAAACATTCACAATACATGGATGCTATAAAAGAACACAGAAGAGTGGATGACAGAATCCAAGAAAGAATTGAGGAAATGAAAAGGGGTACTCCTAATGCTACAGGAATTGAAAATTCCAATCGTATCATGGATAAGCATAGGGAATTCTTTGAGGAATTACAAGGGGATGTGCAGGGATTGATTGAAGTTGCTAATGACAGATTGACTAAGTTTTGTGATGATGAAGGAGAACTGAAAGAAGCGACTACATGGAAAGGTGAATGTGACTCAATACTCCAAGAGATATTGAACATGGCCATTGCAAAGGACATAACATTGGATGAAGCGTGTGAGAAAAATGAATGAATGATGATGATGGAGATCATGATCCATGATGTGTTAGGAGATGCAAACACACATAAGCACCAGGATTATACAGAGCACATGTTTGCAATTCATTTGTGGCTTAACAAAAATTAGTTAATGATAAACTTGTTAACATTTTATGCTTAAGGATTTTCGAAGAGGCACGTCCTTTTGCAAACTAAATGTATAAGTATCCGTTGTTGGATAGTAGAAGAAAAGAAAGATAGAATTAGAATAGGATAGACTGCTGTAAGTACTATATTTTCAGAATGATGACATTCAAGGAGACTATGTTGCATGTATGAATTTCAAGGAAGATAATGAAAGACTGTTGATTTGGTGATTTCATTTTGGTATTAATGATTTGTTGGATTCCTGCAATTATTTGATTGTCTCCAATCTGATGTTTCTCGATTATTTAAATTGAAGTATCAAGTATATATTTGATTTATCAGTGCACATTTGTTGTTTCTGTGTGATTTGATTTATTGGATTCTTTAATAAAGAATTAAATTCCTTTCAATCAATTACAGTAATTTGGGAATGTTATTTGGATCAGTAAGAAGAATCAGATAATTAGATTTGATATTCTGCCTCAAGTAAGGTTTATCAATTACATCCTTGCATGTTTATACCAATTATAAATTCATAATTGTATGCCAAATGATTAGAGAACTCGCTAGATAGAAATCATTCATCAGAGGCTTTCATTTGACTCCGTTCTACCCAATAAGGCACTGGTCTCCCTTATTTTACATTAGTTTTGTTCATTTCATTTGACATCTCTTAATTGAACATATTAATTCATACCTTGATATTGCATATACAATTCATACCCAATTAGGATCATATCTTACCATTTGTGGATAGTTAGATCAAGTAGGAAACATAAATTCAAAATATGTGCTGCTCATATAGGTGCACCCGCCTAGGTCTAGCAAATCCTTAAGAGTAGAGGGTTCAACCATACTGGTTGGCCTTGTTAGTTGACCAATAACATAGTGAGAGTTTCACAACCTCTCGTGGTTCATTCAAACCAACATTTTTGAGACCCAACAACTTCCACAATCAGTTCGAAAACATTAACTTTTTTATTTATTTAAAAATCATAATACTTTCCCATATTTAAATAATTAACTCTTATGATAATAAAATTATCAATCATTCATAAATATAATTTAAAACATTACTTTTAGCAAAAAAATAAAATTAATTATTTAATCATAAACCATTTACTTTCTATTTCACCAAATTGATTTATTTAATTTATTATTTTAATTCCAAATTTATTTAAATTACCTTGTAATCAATTTTTAATTTAATTAAACTGATTAAACAAGGCCAGTCATAATATTAACTTTATCGCATAATTTCAAAATCAAATTAAACAATATAATCATGAACTCAACATGACATCACAATTGACCAAATGATGAAAGACATCAAACAAGGCAACTGACAAGGATTACAAACTAGATAGACAGGTTACCAGATAGATACTCATCCTCATCGAGGATGATGGAAAGGTTGGGGACTTTTGTCATCTCTATTTTTCCACATCATATCCATTGGGTTTTTGAGGCACGCTCAGACCTGACAGTGCAGGTGGAGTTGATGCCTAGTACCTGCAACTTGCATCAAACAAGATGTAGAACAACTTGTATATATCAAATAAAAAACACACTATGAGAGGAAATCATAATGTAGCAGAGCGCTCGCAAATGAGTGATGCTACCACTTTCCCCTCACCAACACCTCAAACAATAACCACGCCATCAAGTAACAATAATTACATCATAAGCAATATCATATAACCATCACTAATCAGATGCATAACGAGCATAGTCATAAGCCACATGATACATAGAGTCAAATTAATCCAGACACACTACTAAATCCATATATCCAACGTAACATAAATATCAATCCATAATTTCATGATCATGAAAATCAGGTAAATGTCATCCAAACCAATCCAAAATGGTGAAACAAGCAACTATAAGGTCTTAAGTGCATAACATAATATAATAAGTATCAATCTAATGAAAGCGGTCAAGAGAGCCACTACATCCCCCCCTAGAACTAGGCTTACTTCTAGAAGCTTGCAAACAGAAAAGGAAAAGACTCTCGAATCTGGGATGCATCCTCCCATGTCACTGAAGTCTCATCGTTAGGGTCCCATTGGACCCTCACTTGCTCAATGTCTTTGCCACTGAGAGCGAGCCTCCTATGTTGAAGAATAGCCATGGGCTCCAGTGCTAGCTACCCATCCTCTACTTGTAATGCATTACAATCGAGAACATGAGATACATATGGATAATAAGGCTTGAGTACAAAAATGTGAAACACATCATGTATGCGCGATAGACTAGGCGAAAAAGCAAGAGAATACGCAATGGGATCAATATTCTCCAAAACCTCAAATGGCCCCACAAAATGAGGTGCAAGCTTAGAGCCTTTCCCATAATTTATTGGACTCTTTCACCGACGCACTCATAAAAACACCTGATCTCCAACTAAAGACTGACAGTCAACCCTATGTGCATCTGCATATTTCTTTTGTTTGTCTTGCATTGCCACCAAGTTCTCTCTAATGCGAGCAACCGATTGCTCCATATCCTGAAGCATCTCAGGTCCAAGAAGAACTCTATCCTCAAGACGTTCCCAACTCAACGAGGTTCAACAAGGACAACCATACATTTTCTGGAAAGGAGGCATACCAATCGAACTATGATACCCATTATTGTATGCAAACTCCACCAAATGCAATTAGTCCTCTCAACGATACTACTGATCCATAATGTACATATGGAGCATGTCCTTAAGAACTTGGTTGAACCTTTCAGTTTGTCCATTTGTCTCTGGATGATATGCAGAATTGAAGTTCACTTGGGTCCCTAAGGCATGTTGCAAGGATGTCCATAGTGCAAAGGTGAACACCGGATCACGATCGGAAATGATTCTTCATGAATTCCGTGCAGTCTAACTATATCCTCCATGAATATTTTGGCCACTGATGAAGCATTATAAGATGACCGAACGGGAGAGAAATGTGCCACCTTAGTCAATCAATCAACAGTGACCATGATGGAATCATGCCGATGAGAAGACGTGCAAACCAACTATGAAGTCCATTGATATGACATTCCATTTCCATTTAGGAATGAGATGGGGCTATAAAAGACCTGTGAGCTTTTGGTGTTCTTCCTTAACTCTCCAAAACTCCAAAAACCTCACCAAAAATTTTGCAATATCTCTCTTCATTCCAACCTAGAAATACAATGAATGTAGGTCTGCATACATCTTCTTAACACCTAGATCAATAGAATAGGGAGCTCAATGTGCCTCAGTCATTATTAGGGTACGAAGACCCTCAGTAGGAGGTACATACATCCAACCCAAATACCACAAAAGGCCATCAGATTCAAGTGAATAACCAACAAACTTTCCCTCCAAAGCTCTATCTAAATCGATTTCTAACTTCACTTCCTGATACCAACCATCTATGGGAAGTGCTGCGAGGATCTAGCTCCTCAAGTCCACACCAAGAGTCACTACAGATAACTCATGTCTCCACCGACTCAAAGCATCTGCCACTTTTTTTTCCTTGCCCTGGATGTACTTAACCTCAAAATTATATTTGCAAAGGAATTCCATCCATCTCCTTTGTCTGTAGTTCAAGTCCAGTTATGTAAATATATACTGCAAGTTGTGATGGTCGCTATGCAATTCAAACTAATGCCCCAATAAAAAGTGCCTCCACCTCACCAAAGCATGAACAATAGTGGATAACTCCAAATCGTGAGGGGTAATTTAGCTCGTGATCCTTGAGCTTGTGAGACTCATAGGAAATCACGCGACCCTCTTGCATAAGAATGGCTCCTAAACCCTCCAAGGACACATCTGTACACACCAAAAAATATCCAATAGGGTCAGGTACAGCTAAGATGGGTGCACTATTCAACTTATCCTTAAGAGTTTGAAAAGCTAATTGGCACTGCTCTGACCAAATAAACTTCTTCCCTTTCCTTTGAATAGAAGTGATGGGGTAAGATATCCTCGAGAAGCCCTGAACAAATCGCTAGCAATAACCTGCCAGTCCCATAAAACTCTGAATCTCAAGAACATTTGTGGGTGCAAGCCAGTCAATGATGGCTTGGATCTTTAAAGGATCCACAATGATACCTTCACCAGAAATAACATGACCCAAGTATTTCACTTTCATCTAAAAGAATTCACACTTCACCAGATTTTCATATAACTTATTGTCTCTCAGACACTGCAACACCTATCTCAAATGCTCCTCATGCTCCTCCATAGTCTTCGAGTAGATCAGGATATCATCGAGGAACACGAAAAAAAATCTATCTAGGTAGGTACGGAAGATTCCATTCATCAGACTCATGAAATATTATGGTGCATTCGTCAATCTGAATGGCATAACAGTAAACTCATAATGCCTGTATCGAGTGTGAAATGCAATCTTGTGAATATCTACCTCGGTGATATGCAATTGGTGGTATCCTGACTTGAGATCAATTTTTTAGAATACCTTAGCTCCCTTTATCTAATCAAACATATCATCAATTCTTGGCAAAGGGTACTAGTTCTTCACCGTTACCTTATTTAGCTGCCTGTAATCAATACACAAATGAAGGGAACTGTCCTTCTTCTTTACGAATATCATTGATGCTCCCCAAGGGGAAACACTAGGATGAATTAACCCTTTTGTGAATAACTCCTCCAATTGCAAATGAAGCTCCTGAAGCTCCTGGGTCATCATCCAATATGGAGCCCAAGATATAGGCTCATCTTTAGGTACCAAGTCTATCTTGAAGTTGATATCATGCTTAGGTGACATCCCCAGAATCTCACTAGAAAAAACATTTGTGAACCCCTTAAGGATAGGATAATCATCAAGGGATATTTCTCGACTCTCCCCTAGCTCCAAATCACTGACCAACACAGCAAAAAATTGACAATCCTGGTGCATACACCTCCTCAACTGCATAGCAGAAATTATCTGTAGGGAGATGGGCCTCTGGACGCCAACAATCTCAACCTCATTACCTAAATCATCTACACATCTCACAGAATTATGATGAAAATCTATCATTGCTCGATGAGCACTCAGCCAATGCATGCCCAAAACAACATCATAGGATCCAAGAGGTAGGATACGTAGATCCAATGAAGTCACAAGTGACCCAATTCCTAAACTACAACCCTAAACCAAAGATTCTACCGCTACCTTCGCACCAAAGGCCAATTCAACCTGCCACCTAACCCCTTTCTTTATTGCCACCAGTCTACAGTTCTCTACTACAGAAGAAGAAATAAACAAATCTGAAGCACCCAAATTAAAGAGAATAGAGATACTAATGCATCGTAACATAGTTGATGCCTCCACCATGGTGCCCTGATGATCAACTTGGCGGTTGTCAACTACTGCAAAAAATCACTGTGACCTACCTACATCTCCCACCGTCGACTCTTAAGTTGTCGGCCTCAGACTAAAACCTGTAGTGTTCCTCTATGGACACTGCCTAGCAATGTGGGCTTGTTGGCCACATGAAAAATAACTTGTACCTCTACCAAAACCTCTACCACTAGAAGGTTGCTGAGCTATTGAACACTCCCTCGGGTAGCTCTAGTTTGTGTGCTCTTGCAGGTTTTTCAAGACGATTGCACTTGTTACGCCACCAATTTTGGTTCTTATCGGACTTAGATCCACCACCATGATGATACTATGAATTCTTATGTTTAGACCGAGAGTGTTGTTGTTGTTGACCACCCTTGGTGGGTGCCCGATGGATCCTAGAGGAGCCTACTGCCTAATTTTTTCCACCACGATAACCAAAACTAGATGATGGTGCACTGCCTATTTGAACTCTTGTGTGTCCTTCTAATTCCATGGCCAAGTTTTCCTCCACTAGATGGGCCTTCTCCATAGCCACCTCCATAGTCTTTGGCTCAAGGAATCAGACTCCTCCACTGATGCGAGCATTCAAGTCCCTGATAAAATTATGCACTAGCATACCCTCATCATTACCAATCCCAACATATTGCTTGAGCTCATAGAACCAGTGCTCGTACTGCTCTATGGACATTTACATTTTCCTTAACTCATGGAACTTGTCAGCATAGTGTCGTCTCCAGTGCTCTGAGAGGAAACAGGCTTTAAATCGCTCCATAAATAACTCCCAAGTCATGGAGCCAATGTCTATGTGCAGTTTCTACTATTCTAATCACCACCATGTGGATGCAAAACCTGTGAGGTGCATGATGGTGCACCTATCCCTAGTATTACTATCATAAGGATGCATAGAAAAAACATGATCCAGATCAATTAGCAATTTTTTTTACCTCTAATCCTCCAACGAAGTCATCAAAAGTGGGGGGATGTGCCCTCAAAAGGTCCCTCATGTGATCTGATACCACGACATCTTGATCCATTTCTATATCTCTCCTCCTCGATGATCTCTCTCTCTCTCTCCCTGATCACCCGCTGCTCCTCATCTTGCCTAGGGCCCAAGCGGCCAAGAACCTCCTCTAGCAACTGACGTAGTTGAGCTCCTTTTGCACCAAACTGCCTCGAATTCTGACCACCACTAACCTACTCACTGTCATGACAACTCTCGAAAGGTGTACTCTGGTGGTCCTCCCTACGGCCACCACCACGACCTCTACCTCACCCATGACCCCGACACCTATGCATACTCCTACACAAAAATCGAAGAGAAATACATAAGTTCAAGAGTTAATCACAAGGTTAATGTAATGGAATCAATTGAACCTAGAGTACCCAGAGTTGGTAACCTGGCTCTAATACCAAGTTGTAATGCCCCACCATGCACACCCCAAAGGACAACACAACAACTAAGAATTATAGCATAATTTTTTTAAAGTAAAGTTAATAAGGGATGAAAGTTAACACACAACACCAATAATGAAACCATACATAAACATCATCTAACTAAGTCCTCTAGGGTAACATGACTACATTATGTTGTGAATGTTTCTAACCTAACACCAATCCCATAACAATGATTAGCTAAACACATGCATTCATTTAAAAACCCTTATATAAAAGAAATAAACAACATGCGTACATCCATAACAATACATAAATATCCATTTGTGATCACATGATAATGTCAAAGGATACATCCATTACATTTTTTATATGAATACACATCATTCCAAAGGTTACATAATTAAAAATATATCCATAGCTACAACACCACATAAGTGCATTAAATGTGAACCAAAGATTACAAACACCATTCCCAAACATGGGGTAGACAATACAACTTACTTCAAACTTCCCTTATAACAACAGGAAGGATTCCACAATTACAAAATTAATTACACCCAAAAATAATATAGTACATAGCACCAAAACTATATCTAACTCAGGAAAGCTTAGGAACCACTGCAACCGGTACAACTCCTTACATCACGAACTTCGACTAGTAACCCAATGGTTGCATAGCATATTCCACCCGACCATGTGGACCCCGAGGCCCACCCCCCATGCTAGGAGATGAAAAAATGACCCACAACATAAAATAGTCAAGTGAACAAGGCTAACAAGTCTCCACAACAAAAGAAATATCAATCATAAAGATCAACCGCTTCCAGAGGTACATAAACAACAAGGGGAAACAACAATATACAAGGTTGCTAAAGGGAAGTGTGTCATCACATGGCTCTATATGAGTTACCCAATGTAGATCTTCCTAAGTTCCGGCCCCATCCTGGGTTACTCTGGTGACCTCAATCGATCCTTGACCCCCATTCTTACACATGCGGAATCAACTTACCTTTCTTGAAGACAAGGTAGTTGATTTTCCATTCTAGGCCTTCTCGTCTCATCTCAAGCCTAAAAAAGCACTTGAGCCATGAGAGAGGCATCCATTATATTTTATTAGTGTGATTACTACCCACCCCCTAACTATTTATTAGGTTATCACTTAATTAACTCAACTTCCACACAAGTTACCCTGGATACCACTTTAGGGTTTCGGCCCCTGTGGAAAGCCACACTCCCTAGTAGCAACAAAATCCTCATAGACACAGTACTAGGTAAGACAACTTGCACAACTAGCAATACTATGAAGATAAGCACAAAAAGTGAGGCATGCACCATCTCACACTAAAACTCCAAAATAAGACAACTTCTAAGTGCAAGGCTAAAACCCACAAAATCAAAGCACGAATAAGAGCAACAACTCACGAAGGCCCGAAATGAAAACCAAACATAAAGAGACTCATTTTCCTCACCTATGGAAACCTAAAACCAACTACCCATGAATTCATAGTTGAGGGTAACTCGGACATAATGGTTCCAACACAAAATTCCAACATAAGCAATCTCCTCAAATCATAATCAACTCAAGAAGAAGACACATGAATATGGAACCATTTAAATCATCTTTTATTTTCACAAATATATAAAAAGTAATAAGTTTCAAAGAACATTTAAATCATCATTCCATTTCTCTACCACATTCAATGTGATAAACTATAAAGAACCATTTAAATAATCCATTAGATTTTATTTATACACCCATTAAGAAATTATTTAAATGATTAAAGAAACTTTAGGAACATATTCCATAAATACCTAAAAAGCCCATTTTAACACAAATCAATTGTTCTTTATTTATAAATATAATATTTATATTTATACAAATATATATAGATATATATATATATAAATATATTTAATTTAGGTAGCCTATTGTCTTAAACAGCAGATTGAGTTTATAAAAATAAAACATATGCAACCAAACATATATATATTTATTAAATAAAAAAAAACCAAGATTGAAAGCATTGGATGCCATCACAATTTCCATTTAATTTCCAAAATAAAATTAAATGCATACAATTAAATAAGGAACACTCACTAGACAAGCGCCCATACAAAGCATAAAAGCCAAGTCAAGATAATCCAAAAGAGTAGACCCAAGTAGTAACCAGTGAATGGAGAGACCAAGGGACGCACCCAGCCAACAATGCTTAAAGTTTGAAAACCATACTCTTACAGCCAATGAAAAAAAGAAGCGCATGAAGAGATCTAGGGGGGCGCAGCTTGGAGAGAAGAAGGCTACAATCTACCAATTCACAAATGCGGAAAGAATAGTCTGCTAAATATATCGATATAAACATAGCAACTTAAAGTGCACTAAACATGGAAATCGCTTGGGTTGAGAGCCAGAATTCTAAACTATGCAAATCGACTTCCAAGAAGAAGAAATCCAACACAGAACCCTTATCACATGGAAGTAGATTTTAAACAAAATACATTATACACATATGACAATGTCCAAGAAGATAAACATCGACAGAGAAAGCTGAACCAAATTCAAGTGGATGGAGGAAATTAATGGGCATGACTTGGTAAAGCTGATAAGGTGACTTCCACCATGTCGTCTCATGTCAAGAGAAAAAACTGTTTCAGCAAATCTACAAAGCACACACTACATAGGCGCTAAACTAAACATGAGGCTTTATAGCTGATTTCACATGAAAGCCAAATTTACAAAGAATTAAATCAGGCGCTCACTGAATAATAAATTGTCCAATATGAGCATGAAATTCAATTGTTTCCAAATCAACTATTAAACAAGCAAGGTCATGCCCCAAAAAATTGACCCTTATACCAATAGCAAGGTAGGGAAAATATTAAGCAAGAAAAATTGAATGCAACAAGGAAATCGAATAGCAATGTTCACAGCCATAATAAAAATCAGCTATCAGGAAAAATCATGCCCATACATAGGGAAGGCGTTTTTCTCCAACAAGCAAAACCACATCAAAGAAAAGCCAATTTAAAGTGGGATAAATAATATACATCAATCCCCCTCAACATCGTTCAAAGGCAGGAAATCGCAACAGATGAAATCATATGCGGTAAACCAAATCAGACGCCTCCACAAAAATGACTGGTATAAAAAATTAGAGGCTAAACAATTACAAGTGATATATTTATTTTATTTTTAATCAAATAACAGTAATTATTTTCAGCAACAAGGATGAAATGACCATTCGCAGATGATAGAATAAATGAGAACAAAATGATGTCAACCTGGAGTCCTTCGCTTGAAGATGGAGTAGCTATGTTGAAGATCACTCTTTCACAACCACGAATTCCTTCCTGAAAAGCTTGATCACTTCTAGAAATTAATACACTCGAAAACAATTTCATAAGAAAAACTGTATTCTTTTCAGAACTATTTTGCAAAGCAAGGTTTTCTTCTTCGAAAACGGAAACCGACCCCCAACATTTTCCAAAACCAGCACTACAAAACTAGAGAAGTGTTTTTGAATCCAAAAATCAACCTTTTTGGAAATTTTCCAGTTCACAAATCAGTTTGGAGTCATGCATGTGCATGCACTCCGTCTTTTCCATTTAAAACTTGCTTCCACAATCAGTTTGAAAAAATTAACTTTTTTATTTATTTAAAAATCATAATACTTTCCCAGATTTAAATAATTAACTCTTATGATAATAAAATTATCAATCATTCATAAATATAATTTAAAACATTATTTTCAGCAAAAAAATTTAATTTAATTATTTAATCATAAACCATTTACTTTCTATTTCACCAAATTGATTTATTTAATTTATTATTTTATAACAAATTTATTTAAATTACCTTGTAATCAATTTTTAATTTAATTAAACTGATTAAACAAGGCCAGTCATAATATTAACTTTATCACATAATTTCAAAATTAAATAAACAATATAATTACGAACTCAACATGACATCACAATTGACCAAATGATGAAATACATCAAACAAGGCAACTGACAAGGATTACAAACTAGACAGATGGGTTACCAGATAGATACTCATCCTCATCGAGGATGATGGCAAGGTTGGGGACTTTTGTCATCTCTATTTTTCCACATCATATCCATTGGGTTTTTGAGGCACGCTCAAACCTGACAGTGCAGGTGGAGTCGATACCTAGTACCTGCAACCTACATCAAACAAGATGTCAAACAATCTATATATATATCAAATAACAAACACACCATGAGAGGAAATCACAGTGTAGCAGGGCACTCACGGATGAGTGATGCTACCTTGTTCTCCTCACCAAGACCTCAAACAATAACCACGTCATCAAGTAACAATAATTGCATCATATAACCATCACTAATCAGATGCATAATGAGCATAGTCATAAGCCACATGATACACAGAGTCAAATTAATCCAAACACACTACTAACTCCATCTATCCAATGTAACATAAACATCAGTCCATAATGTCATGATCATTAAAATCACATAAATGCAATCCAAACCAATCCAGAATGGTGAAACAAGCAACTATAAGGTCTCAAGTGCATAACATAATATAATAAGTATCAATCTAATGAAAGCGGTCAGGAAAGGCACTACATAAGGAGATAATCATGCATAACTTATATTTAGGAACATATTGTATTTTAGGATACTTACAAATTACAATCAACCATAAGCAACTCTACCCTATAATTATAATTATGTGTGGTGCTATGAATAACCAGAAGCAATTCTACACTATAATTATGTGTGGTGCAATTCTACTTCATGTCAGAGAAGGAGATATTCTATTATTTTTGAGGTCTTAAGTGTTTATCCTTTTGTCATTACGCACATCTAGGCTTTTTTGGATGCCTCACTAAGTGAATGTATAATACCATTCTTTGTGATGGTGTACATTCAATACAATAAATGATCAATCAAACATTAAATAATATTAAATAACAATAAATGATCAATCAAATACTTTATTGAAATAATCTTGGAAGGCTACTAATTGGAGTTATGTGAAAGGATAAGTGAAACTAGTTATAGTAGAATTTTTGGTGCCTACAATGTATTTTAGGGTATGACTTAAACAACTCTATAATTTTATTTAAATGCATGATTTTATAAATATATATAGGTGGTGCATTTAAATGAAATTATAGCCATACTTTCTTACATTAAGTTGTAAGTCATATCCTAAAATACATTGTGCTAGGCACCAAAATTTCTACTATATAACTAGTTTCACTTATCCTTTCACATAACTCCAATTACTAAGGATAAGTGAAACTAGTTATATAGTAGAAATTTTGGTGCCTACAATGTATTTTAGGATATGACTTACAACTATATGTAATTTCATTTAAATGCACATGATTTTATGAATATATTTAAGTGGTGCATTTAAATAAAATTATAGTCATACTCTTGAATTTAAGTTGTAAGTCATATCCTAAAATACATTGTGTTAGGCACCAAAATTTCTACTATAACTAGTTTCACTTATCCATTCACATAAACTCCAATTACTACCCTTCCAAGATTATTTCAATAAAGTATTTGATTGATCAATTATTGTATTGAATTTACACCATCACCAAGCATGACCTATTAAACATTCACTTAGTGTGAGGCATCTAAAAAGGCCAATTATTACCCTTCCAAATTATTTCAATAAATTCTTATTTAATATTCTTCTATATTTGATTGGCATTTTTTATGTTCAAGTGAATTGACTACGTTCGAAGGCTGATATGTCAAAGAGTGAGTCTACAAATACATTTTGAACACAATTTTTCCTGCATTCAATACATTAAATGATCAATCAAATACAAAAGAATATTAAATAACAATTTATTAAAATAATTTGGAAGGGTAATGATTGGCCCTTTTCACCATTCTTGATGATGGTATACATTGAATACAATAAATGATCAATCAAATACTTTATTGAAATAATCCTGGAAGGGTATTAATTGGAGTTATGTGAATAGATAAGTGAAACTAGTTATAGTAGAAGTTTTGGTGCCTAGCACAATGTATTTTAGGATATGACTTACAACTTAATGTAAGAGTATGACTATAATTTCATTTAAATGCACCACTTAGATATATTCATAAAATTATGCATTAAAATGAAATTATATCTAGTTGTAAGTCATATCCTAAAATACATTGTGCGCACCAAAATTTCTACTATAACTAGTTTCATTTATCCATTCACATAAACTCCAACTACTACCCTTCCAAGATTATTTCAATAAATTATTTGATTGATCAATTATTGTATTGAATGTACACAATCACCAAGAATGACCTATTAAACATTCACTTAGTGTGAGGCATCTAGAAAGGCCAATTATTACCCTTCCAAAATATTTCAATAAATTGTTATTTAATATTCTTCTATATTTGATTGGCATTTTGCATGTTCAAGTGAATTGACTATGTTTGAAGGCTGATATGTCAAAGAGTGAGTCTACAAATACATTTTGAACCCAATTTTTCCTACATTCAATACATTAAATGATCAATCAAATACAAAAGAATATTAAATATCAGTTTATTAAAATAATTTGGAAGGGTAATAATTGACCCTTTTCGCCATTCTCGATGATGGTATACATTGAATACAATAAATGATCAATCAAATACTTTATTGAAATAATCTTGGATGGGTATTAATTGGAGTTATGTGAATAGATAAGTTAAACTAATTATAGTAGAAATTTTGGTGCCTAGCACAATGTATTTTAGGATATGACTTACAACTTAATGTAAGAGTATGACTAAAATTTCATTTAAATGCACCACTTAAATATATTCATAAAATCATGCATTTAAATGAAATTATATCTAGTTGTAAGTCATATCCTAAAATACATTGTAGGCACCAAATTTTTTACTATAACTAGTTTCACTTATCCATTTACATAACTCCAATTACTACTCTTAATAATTGGATTTATGTGAATGGATAAGTGAAACTAGTTATAATAAAAAAATTGTTGCCTAGCACAATGTATTTTAGGATGACTTACAACTCTATAATTTCATAATGCATAAAATTATAGAATTGTAAGTCATATCTATAATTTCTACTAGGCCCACATCCTAAAATACATTGTTTTAGACACCAAAATTTCTACTATAACTAGCTTCACTTTTTGCAACAAGGGTTGGTGTTGGTAAGCTTTCATTTTTTCATCAATGTTTACTAACTCTTCTACTTAATCTAAATCTATCATAGATTTTGAGTAGCATACGTTATATGGTTTAAGCTGTGTACAAAAAGGGTTTCATTTTTAAATCTAATATCTCATTGATTCTTCTATTTTTTAAAAATATGAAATTGGTTCATATTGCCATATATTTCTACTTTTATTGGTATGGGAAACAAGAGAGCATTAGTTGGTCCAAACGTTTTGGAAGAACCACCTCCTACTGCTACTGCTAGTTCCAAACATTTTGGAAGAACCAAAAGATTTGGACCAGCTAATTCCCTATTGTTGACCATACCATATTTCTTTGTTATTTCATAAGCTACTCTATATTCTAATCTTTCTTGGAGGAGCAAGCTCATCTCAACCCTACTATGAATATCAAATCTAAAACATTAATTCTTATTATCTATAATTTTATCTGTATGTCTATAATTAATTAGGATGAAATGAATAACAGATAGACAATAAAAATTAATGTTTTGGTTCACCTATAATTATTGGAGTGTCTATAATTTTCTTTCAACCATAGCTTATAGTTTATAGATGCAAATTTTAGCAAATATTGCAGTGTTTGTTGAGTCATGATCAACCACAACAATGTAAATGTATGGGCCCAAATGTCCCAAAAGAAAAAGGAAATCTCTATATGATCCTCACTAAAATAGTTGGAATTTTTCTCTTCCTTCTTTTATGAATAACTTGTTTAATGCTTACATAGATGATATTTTTTAATGTGGCAGGGCCAATTAGTTTGTAGAAATTTTCTCTACTTCTCAAAATATTGGTTATTGTTCTATTCTTATAACAATTAAGTTGATTTATTTTTTATAATTATTGTGATCTAGTGAGGATATGGTTTACCACCACTTCATTCTTTAAAATCAGAATGTGTATGTTAGAATAGGTAAAGTTTTTTGTTTCTTATTTTTTTATCATCCTCGTAAATTTGATGAACCTAATAAGGCAATCACGTTCAATTTTGAAATTCTGGTTAGTCATCTTTGCATTATATGGTTGTGGTGGTACTTCCAAGATATCAATTCAGGTTTTTGTCTACCACTACAGGATTTCCAGGCATTTGCATGTTGAATAATGTTTGGGTGCATACCAAGTAAGAGAGTTAGAGATCTCAGAGGAGGTTCATGTTTCATAGTAGCTAGTGCAACTGAAATATTGACCTAACTATAAGTCTTGTCATAAACATCTGATAGATCTTCTTTATGCATTTTCTGTCATACATGAACAAGATATCGATTCAGGGTTATGTCTACCACTACAAGATTTCCATACATTTGCATGTTGACTAATGTCTTGGTGCATACCAAGTAAGAAGAGACTTAGAGATTTCATAGGAGGTTCATGTTTCATAATAGCTAGAGCAACTAAAATATTTACCTAAGATAAAGAGATATTTTAAAGCAAAAAAATTTATACAAAGAGAAAGATAAAACTTGCACAGCTTTTCATTTCCAATTAAAAGCACAAAATTGATATTTTTTCACTTTTAACACTGGGTTCAATTGTGTCCTATGTCCCCATTAGTTATCATGTGACCATAGGAAGTTGGGAATGTGTACCTCTAATTTGACGCAATTCTATAGTACCAAAATACTACATTACATTCCAATTTGTTTTTGCACTTAGGCATCATTTTTCCCATCAATTTTACCTAATCTAAGAGATCCTCTATGGACCAATTTGATTAAATGATCTATGTGTTGTGCTAGTTTCCCCCATGCAAATTTTATTTTCCCAAGGTGAAGAATCCCCAAAATTTCCTTAGTATATACCTTATTGGTTTTTGAGTGAAAAGATGACAAATATTTTAGAGATTCAAGAACCTCTTGAACCTTAAAACAATTTCAAAAAAAATCCAAAGTTTTGACATAAAAGAAAATAAACTATCTTTAAGTGATCTATAATAACTTTTGGAGGTTCAATAACCTTTAGAACCTTCGACAAGGCTCACAAGAATATAAAATATATGACATGCAAGTGAAGAAGATAAAGATGTGCTTAGTTTTGATGAGTTCATAGGTTCTTGAACTCACCAAATACTTTTAACCAACTTCAACTATGGAGGAAATTACTGATAAAGAAAGAAAGTGACTAAGATTTTTAGGAATTTAATCTTGGTTGTCTCAGCATTCCTTTCACCTAGGGTCAGATGGTTTGATTTTCCTTGACTCGCAGTTTTACTTTATATGAAAACCTAATTATTGCCCATAAGTAGATACTCAGATTGCAATGGAATAGAGCTTTATATGACCTTAAATACAAAGCCCTTAAAATCACATACGAAAAACCCTTAATTAAAATTTATTATACAACCTTTTACAAAATGGCATGTGCAAATAAATATTTCCACCGAGATTTTTAGGAATTTAATCTTGGTTGTCTCAACATTCCTTTCACCTAGGGTCAGATGGTTTGATTTTCCTTTCCTTGCAGTTTTAATTTATATGAAAACATAATTATTTCCCATAAGTAGAAACTCAGTTTGCAATAGAGAGCTTTATATGACCTTAAATACAAAGCCCTTAAAATCACATATGAAAGCCCTTAATTAAAATTTATTATACAGCCTTTTACAAAATGACATGTGCACAGAAAGATTTCCACTGAATACTCCAATAATGAAAAAACCCAAAAATCAAACCCTAATTTACAGTCGCATCAAAACTAACCACCAAACAAACAGTAACAAACTAATTTCTTATCAAGAAAAACTGACACTTCACTAACCAAATCAAAGAAACCAAATGCAAAAAACTTGGCTTCAATTCATTTTTGTAGCCCAAGTCTTCACACGAGCCGATTGCAAACTCTTCAGGTGAACATGTGAAATGCCTGCACCCAATATTTTTTTTTGCTTTTATATTCATCTCCTTCAGTCGGAAGTAATTCAGCCAAGTAGGTTTCGATTGAAACCTACTCGGCCTAAATGGTGAGGCCACGTAGGCGCCATTTCATTGCCACATGGTTTTGGTCAAAACCTACTCGGTCGAATCCCTTCCGACCGAAACAGGTTTGATAGAATTCGTATGATTGGCCCAAAGTGTGACATAGGTTTATACTTTTACCTGTTTAAAAATAACCACTAAAACTATAATTTTTGGAATAAGCTCATTTCTTCAAAAAAATGACACAATGGTTCCTTAAAGAGTATTTAAAACCTAACACGAGAGTACAAAATATTCATACCTCTTGACAAGCTCATTCTATTGTCTTGCATTCCAAATTACACTCTCCCTCTTCTTTGTGTTCAACAATTTGACCACACACAATGTATAGCCAAACTTGTCAATCTTAATAAACAATAAACACATAATGCAATTTATATCAAAGAATGCTTATATGTTTATATTAAACTAAGGAATTCACTAATAAAAACAGATGATGGAGAATTATACACTAATATTTTAGTGTCCTAAGTTAAGGGTTTTTCGTTGACTGTAAGGACGAAAGTCCAATAAAGTCCAAAGAATGACTGTCCATATTTTTTAAAGGAAATTCCAAAGAGGAGGATATAAATCAAAGCAATCTGATATCAAATGCCTCACCATGCAATACCTCTGAACTTCTATTTTATGGGGATTCCCTAAAAGACACAACTGTAGGGAATCAAAACAATCTAGAGCTAACATTAGAGCCTTTTGCTTTGGAAATAATGGCATTTTCTTCCATTGAAACTTATGGTGATGTTTGAATGAATTCCAGGCTATAGTTGTGTTGCAAGTATGAATGAGTATGTTGGTGTTGTCATTAATGTTGTCATTGATATTAACACAGTTTAGGTTGTTGCATAAAGGAATCAAGTGTTTGTGAGTGGTACATGTATGGTTGAGATATTGTTGAGATGTTTTGAGTACATGGAGTTATCTTTATGGTGTTGTAGGTGTGCTGATATGATGAGTTATCAAGTGCTTTTGAGAAAATTAATAAACAGTGAAGACAGAGTTGTATGTTTGTTCTGAATGTGCTATGGTATTGTGCTCTGCATTTATTTTGTGTTGATCCTATGCTTGTGTGGATATTTAGTGTTTCTTATGAGCATCTTTGAGTAATATATCTTGAGTTATAGCATTTGGTTTGATGAAGAGTGGAAGTTGTGTTCATCGGTTTGTGAACTAGTCTAACAGAGTTGTTTGTCTATGGACTGGGAGAAATGTTTTTGCTTTTTAGTCCTCTAATGGCTTGTCTTAGATCTTGCAGATCTAGAGGAAGACTTATAATGGTGTTATTTATGTTCTAGAAAATGTGTTTGTGGTTTGGTGCTCTGGAAGGCTTGTTCCAAAGTTACTATGTGTGTCTGCATAGGTTGGATTGTTGGAAAATGTTTTGTGTATGGAAGTTGTTGCAGTTAATGTAGATGAGTCTAAAGGCATCTAAGAGGTGTTCTAGTGTCTAGTGAAGTGTGTTATGTGACCCATGTCTTTTCATCTTGTTGTGAATGTGTATACTTCAAGGTTCATTAGTGTTTTCATTACATTTGGATGACTTGGTGTCTACACATTACATGAAGGATAAGTATCAATTAAGGAAGTGTGTGATTGATCCAAGATTTTGTTTGGGTCTTGGTTAAGTATGTATTTGGTCCACTCTCATTCTTATCCACTACGGGAATGTTGAGTCTCTGACCTAATTTGAGTTTGTAAAATGAAGAATGTGTAGACGAACTTGGAGAAAGTTTCTAAGGTTAAATATGGTATAAATATAAGTCAAGATGTTGTGAATTGAGAGAGAAGAGAAGAAAATTGTTTGAAACAAGTACGAGTAGCAAAGTGTGTGAAATTAAATCAAGGCAACAATACTTTAATGTGTTTGACTCTTGAAAGTAGTGAGCCGATGGTGTCTACAATTCTCTGGTCAATGTTGTGAATGTGTGGAAGTTGTTGTGGTGGATTTTTCTGTTATCTTTCTTTATCTGTAGGCAGTGAACCTCCTTCTAGATAGTGAGTCATATTTGTAGGCAGTGATCCTTGTATCTGAATAGTGAGTCCTTTTTGGGAAATGAGCCTTTGTATCCAGTTTTGCATTACTACTATATTGTGAGTTAATCCTCACTGTGGTTTTTCCCTTAAAGGGTTTTGCACGTAAATATGGTATCTTTGGTATTTTCTTTTTTTTTTATCTACATTTCATGTTTATACTTAATAATAGATTAAAGTGAATGTGGAATTGATTAAGATCAGAAGTAAATCTGATTAGATACAAATTATTCACCCTCTTAGTAGTCTTGTGTAAGTCAACAATTGGTATCAGAGCTTTGGTTCCTCAGAGAAGAGCTTAACCACTTGAGGTAGATCTGATGGCGCACAAATTGTCAATCCCTATGTTTGATGGATCTGACTACAGTGACTGGAAAGTGCAGATGAGAGGTTACCTGATCTCCCTTGGTTTTAAGACTTGGAAAGCTGTTGAGACAAAATATGTTGAACCGAAAAGTGGTCCTTCTTCTGCAGATGATATTTTTTCCTATGAGGAAAATGAAAAAGAAAGGTATGCAATCTATAGTGATTTATCTAAGACTAAGTGGACAAAAGTTATTTCATTAGGCACTACTTATGAAGTGTGGGAAAAGTTGAAAGATCTATGAAGGAAATGATAGAGTCAAATTATCAAAGAAGCTAACAACAAAGTACAGATATGAGAACTTGAAAATGGAAGAAGGTGAAGACATTGCAAGCTACATTCAGAGGGTTGATATTGCATCAAATGAAGTAAAAATTCAATTTGGTACTCTGAAAAATGAATATGTGATAGAGAAGATATTGATGACCCTACCGGAGAGTTATAGTGACAAGGTTTCAACTATTGAGGAAGTATATGATCCAAATAAATTCACTAAAGAGCAACTATTTGGCACCTTGACTACATTTGAGATGAGGAAGTTTAAAAAAGAAAAGGAGAAAATAGAAACAGCCTTCAAAGCTACTAAGATAAAAGATGATCCAGATAGTGATGGTTCAGAGGAATTGGAAGCAAACTTTATAAGGAATTTGAAGAAAGGTACCGGTAAGTACAAAGGTATGATACCTTTTAAATGTTTTAGTTGTGTAAATATTGGTCACTATGCTTCAAGATGTCCAAATAGAGCCATACAAAAAAAAGAACAGAGATAATAAAAAGAAAAAGGATAGAAAGTTCAAGAAAATGTATTATATTAGAGAAGATGTTGTAATTTCTAATGATGAATCTTATTTTGAGGATGATAAAAATGAATGCTTGTTTCTAGCCTTGGAGAATAAATATTTGTCTACTAACCATGGAATATGTGCAAGGGAGTGTGGTAAAAAAAAAAAGAAGGATGATATGGAAGGTACTCTAGTTACTGCCTTGCATGCTATACAAGATGAAGATTATTGGGTAATTGACAGTGGATTCTCAAATCATATGTCCGGAGACAAAAGTAAGTTTACTAAACTTAAAAAGTATGGTGGAGGATTGGTGATGTTTGGAGATGATTATGGTGCAAATATTGTTGGAAAAGGAACAATTAGTTTTGATGGAAAACACAATACTGATGATGTCTATTATGTTAAAGGCTTAAGACAAAATCTTTTGAGTGTTGGAAAAATGTGTAGTAAAGTATTTAAGATTGTCCTTGATGGTCAGTGTTTTGTATCTCAAGTTAATGAAAGTTGGCTATGGCACCGGAGGATGGGACATGTAAACCTTGACAATCTAATCAAGATCTGTTCAAGAGAAGTTGTTAGGGATCTACCTAAAATCACAAAGCTTAACAATATTGTTTGCAGAAGTTGTCAATTGGGAAATAAACAAGATGCGGTTTTAAAGGAAAATAACAATCATCTACCAGAATGCTGGAATAGATTCATACAAACCTTTGTGGTCCCACAAGAATAAGAAGTCTTAATGGTGATAGGTATTTTATGCTTTTGATTGATGATTATTCTAGAATGACATGGATTGCTTTTCTTAGGGAGAAATCTCAAGCTCTAAACAGATTCAAAGTGTTCAAGGAAAGGGTAGAGAATGAATTGAACCTGAGAATCAAATGTTTAAGGTTTGATAGAGGTGGATAATTTTCTTCTAGTGAGTTTAATACATTTTGTGAAGAGAATGGTATAAAGAGACATTTTTTTGCTCCTAGAACTCCTCGACAAAATGGATTTGTAGGGAGGAAGAACCAAACTATTCAAGAGGTTGCAAGAGCTATGATGAAAGAGGAAAATGTTCTTGATGTATATTGGAGAGAAGCAATCCACACTACTTTTTATATTCTTAACAGAGTTCATATCAGAGGTACTAGCTCAAAGACTCCTTATGAACTATGGACTGGCAAGATTCCTACTGTTAAGTACTTGGTATTTGGAAGAAGATGGTATATTAAAAGAGATGATGAGAACCTTGGAAATTTTGATGCGAGATGTGATGAAGGTATTTTCCTTGGATATTCAACTAACAGCAAAGCATATAGATGCTACAATAAGAGATTGAGGAAGATAGTTGAAAGTGCAAATGTAAAAGTTGATGATGGTGTGCATAGACCAGTTGAAATAAGTGAAGTGGAACCAAATGAACCTATCTATGGAAAAATACAAGAAGAGGATAAGGAAGAATAATAGATTAAAGAAGAAGATACTCTGGAACCTGCTCATAAGACTCTAAAATATGTATAGAAAAAACATTCGGAAGAACAAATATTTGGAGACAAAGGAAAAGATGTAACAAAAAGAAGCAAAGTGGTAGCAGCTAAGGTAAATTTGTGTCTACTTTCTAAGATAGAACCTAAAACAGTGTGTGAAGCATGCAAAGATAAGAATTGGGTTAGAGCAATGAAATAAGAATTGCAGCAGACAGAGAAGAATCAGACATGGGAATTGGTTCCTAGACCTGTAAATAAGAATATAATTGGTACAAAATGGGTGTTCAAGAATAAGCTGAATGAAGATGGTGAAGTAGTAAGAAAAAAAGAAAGGCTTGTGTGCAAAGGTTATTCACAGGTTGAAGGAATAGACTTTGAGGAGACATTTTCCCCGGTGGCAAGAATGGAAGCCATTTGGATGTTTTTGCCATTTTCTGCTCACAAAGACTTCAAAGTATACTAGATGGATGTTAAGTATACATTCTTGAATGGAAAATTGGAAGAAGAAGTGTACGTAGAACAACCAGAAGGATTTCAATTATCAGATAGACCGGACATGGTCTGTAAGTTGAAAACGGCCCTATATGGACTTAAACAGGTTCCCAATGCATGGTATGCAAGGTTGGACAAATATTTGAAATAGAAAAGGTTCAGTAAAGGCTTTGAGAATAGTAATCTCTATTTCAAAGTTGAAGGAAACATATTGTTGATAGTGGTTGTGTATGTTGATGATATCATCTTTGGAGGAAATGAAGGTATGTGCAAGAAATTCGTAGATGAGATGCAAAAAGAGTTTGAGATGTCTATGATTGGTGAGTTGAACTTATTTCTTGGACTCCAAGTGAATCAAACTGATAAGGGAATATTCATTTCATAATCAAAGTATGTTAAATAATTGTTGAAGAAGTTTGGAATGGATGATTCCAAACCGGTCTATACCCCTATGGTGACTAGATGCAAACTGATTAAGGATGATGATTCTCGTAAAGTTGATTATATCATGTGCAGATATATGATTAGTAGTTTTTTATATCTTACTACTACTAGACCAGATATCATGCATGTAGTATGTTTGGTTTCCATATTTCAAGCAGAACCTAAGGAAACACATGTTACATCTGTAAAGAGGATATTTAGATATCTGAAAGGCACTATGAATTATGGCTTGTGGTATCCTAAGGATATTGATTTCACTTTAAAGGCCTACACTGATGCATATTGGGCTAGTTGTGTAGATTACCGAAAGAGTACAAGTGGTGGTACATTCTTTCTTGGATGTAGGTTGTTCTCATGGCTAAGCAAGAAATAGGATTTTGTTTCTTTATCCACTACAAAGGCCGAGTATATTATAGATGTATCTTGTTGTACATAGGTAATTTGGATGAAGAAAACATTGAAAGATATAGGTGTAATGTGTGATGAGCCTATCCCTATATTTTGTGATAATAGTGCAATAAATATTTCAAAGAATCCAGTAATTCATTCAAGGACAAAGCATATATCTATCAGATATCATTTCTTAAGGGAGAAGGTGTTGGAGAATGAAGTTGTCTACAGAGGATCAAATTGTAGATATATTTACTAAGGCTCTTCTTAAGGATATTTTTGAGTATCTTAGGGAAAATTTGGGGGTTATTTCTCCTTCTTCTTTGAACTAGGTGCACATAGAGGTGCATCAATCCAGTGGATCTATAGATTCATCATTTATCTAGACTGATGATTGAGGTTTACTCCTCAGGGGGAGTGGAGAGTATCATTGTTGTAGTATGAGATGTTGGTGCACTCCAAAGGGGGAGTGATCATAATTTATTATTGAAAAATCATGCAAAAATTTTATTTGCCATTGATTTCAAAGGGTGAGAGAGAATCTTGTAAAGAGAAGAGTTTGCAGGAAGGTTGTGTAGGTTGTCTAATCTAAAAAAAAAAGCAAGAGAGTGTGTATGTTGTCTTTCATGGTTTTTCACATCATTTGTTTCCATAAATGACAAAGAGGGACATTGTTGCAAGTATGAATGAGTATGGTGGTGTCATTAATGTTGTCTTTGATATCAACATAGTTTAGGTTGTTGCAAAAAGGAATCAAGTGTTTGTAGGTGGTACATGTATGGTTGAAATACTGTTGAGATGTTGTGTGTACATGGAGCTATCTTTATGGTGTTGCAGGTGTGCTGATATGATGAGTTATCAAGTAATTTTGAGAAAATTAATAAATAGTGAAGACAGAGTTGTGTGTGTGTTCTGAATGTGCTCTGGTATTGTGCTTTGCATTTCTTCTGTGTCGATCCTATACTTGTGTGGATCTATAGTGTTGCTTATGAGAATCTTTGAGTAATATATCTTGAGTAATAACTTATGGGTTGATGAAGATTGAAAGTTGTGTTCACCGGTTTGTGAACTGGTATGATAGAGTTGTTTGTCTGTGGACTGGGAGAAATGTTTTTTTCTCTGCAGTCCTTTGATGGCTTGTCTCAAATATTGCAGATCTGGAGGAAGACTTATAATGGTTGTATCTATGTTCTAGAAAATGTGTCCATGGTTTGGTGCTTTGGAAGGCTCATTCCAGAGTTACTATGTGTGTTTGCACAGTTCGATTGGACTGTTGGAAAGTGTTTTGTGTATGGAGGTTGTTGCAGTTGTTGTGGATGAGTTTGAAGGAATTTAAGAGGTGTTCCAGTGTCTGGTGAAGTGTTTTATGTGTTCCACATGTTTTCATCTTGTTGTGAGCACGTATACTTCAAGGTTCATTGGTGTTTCCATTAGGCTTGGCCAACCTGGTGTCTACACGTTACATGAAGGATAAGTATCAATTATGGAAGCATGTGATTGATCTAAGATTTTTTTTGGGTCCTTGTTAAGTATGTATTTGGTCCACTCTCATTCTTATCCACTGCGAGAATGTTGAGTCGCTAACCTAATTTGAATTTGTAAAATGAAGAATGTGTAGACAACCTTGGAGAAAGTTTCTAAGGTTAAAGATGGTATAAATACAAGTCAAGATGCTGTGAATTAAGAGAGAAGAGAAGAGAAGAAAAGCATGTGAAACAACTGTGAATAGTAGAGTGTGTGAAAGTGAATCAAGGTAGTATTACTTTAATGTGTTTGACTCCTTAAAGAAGTGATCTGATAGTGTCTGCAATTCTTTGATCAAGGTTGTGAATGTGTGGAAGTTGTTGTGGTGTATTTTTCTATTATCTTTCTTTATCTATAGGAATTGAGCCTCCTTCTAGATAGTGAGTCCTATCTATAGGTAGTGATCCTTGTATCCGGACAGTGAGTCCTTTCTAGGAAGTGAGCCTTTATATCCAGTTTTACATTACTACTATATTGTGAGTTAATCCTCACCATGGTTTTTCCCTTATAGGGTTTTCCACGTAAATCTAGTGTCTCTGGTATTTTATTTTTGTTATCTTCATTTCATGTTTATACTTAATAAAAGATTAAAGTGAATGTGGAATTGATTAAGGTCAGAAGTAAATGTGATTAGTTACAACTGATTCACCCCCCCCCCCTCTTAGTTGTCTTATGCAATTCAACAAGCTGAAATTTTCCTTCATTGTTCGGATCTAGTTTTGTGGGGTGTTGGTCTCTGCTCCTTGGAGTGGCAAGGAGAAACTCTTCCCTATGAAGGATAAAGGCGGGAAATTTTTTACGCTATATTACTTTTAATTGTAATGAAATTTTTAAATGGTGGGGAAGAGGGAAATTACTAATTCGTGTGACTAGTTATTTAGTCATTTATTTAGTCATTTTTATTTGTGTGACTAATTATTTAGTTGTGTTTTTTACCCAACAACTAGATTAGTCATCTATTTACTCATTTATAGTTGAGTTACAAAAAATGGGTAGAATTTAGTCATTTTTAGTTGTTGTGACTAAAAGTTTGTCACCTAGTAATTTATTTTCCAAATTCTACAAGTGCTTGGATTTGAAATTTGAATTTCTTCCTCACAAAGGTCTTGTGTTCTCATGTAGTTTTGTGATACATGAGGTTCAAATGTTTCATTTTCAATGTTATCAGTGTTTTCATTTTCAATGTTTTCAATGTTTTCAATGTTATCAATGTTTTCAATGTTTTCAATTTCAATTTCAATATTTTCATTTGCAATTTCAACATTTTCAATATCAATTTCAATATTTTCTTTTTTAATTTCAATATGATGTTCAACATTTTCAAATTATATTTCATCTTCACTTGAAATAACATTTACGAGTGGAGAAGAAGCCTTGCCTTGAGTATTTGGCATACCTTGTCTTCTCTTCCTATGATTTTATCTATCTTTTTCTCGATATGCTTCAATTTTCTCTGCTACAAGTTTCCTCTTACCTTTTCCCTTACAATGACTACTACTCCCCATTAAACAAACAAAATAGAGCACAAAAATTATTATTAGGTTGAAAATTGTGTAAAACAATGTACCAAAATATTTTTTGTCTATATCAAATAGAATTCACGAGATTACAAATGACAAAAAGCATGTGGGGATTGTTGGAACATTCAAAATGATCCCCTTTTTGTTTTTATGTAATCCCCAAAACAGATATCCATTTAAAACAAATATTTGTTCAAAATGAATATGTGTTATGAATTACATGCATAGGGTGTGGGAGGCTAGTCTTTATGTGGAAGGAAATGGATATGCGTTTTTAATAGATATTCATTATAAACAGATATATGGTTCCTTTAGCTTTTTAAAAAAGAAAGAATACATAAAACCAATATTATGTATTATTAATATATAATAAATATATTATATATTATGATATATAGTATATATTATATTAATATTTAGTATATATTATATATTATATTATAACTATATTATATAATATATAATATATATATACTATTTAATATTTAGTATTGAAAATAGGGGAAATAGTGTTTTATCTTTTGGGAGATGGAACTAAATGGGGACTAGGGTTCCTCCACCTATTTCCTTCAAGTTTCATTAAAGGAAACCCTAGAGATCTCAATCTAAGGATGGAATTAGGAAAATATATTTGCAATAGGGTGTCTTAGGGGTGTGATTAAAGACAAAATGGGTTCACCGCCAAGTAAGGGCTTGGAAAGAAGAAGATGAATGCAATGTGCAAATCTAACTATGCAACCTAAGGTATAAAATTGAAAATCAAAATAATGAACTGAGAAAGGATAGAGGAGCACCTGGACAATTGAAGATGCTTGAAACAAGGTCTATACTCCTAAAAATATGACTTTTAATTTATATTGGGACTCATAAGCCATTAGAGATGATTTAGTCCTAATTTAGGGTTTTGAGTTGAATCCAAAATTTGGAACTGCTAAACCAGGATCTATAAAAAAATCCTAAAATCTAGTATACTAGGACTCATATGCCACAAGTGGTGATTTAGTCTCAGTATCAGGGTTGATCTAAAACTCTGATATCCTCAAGTGGCCTTGTTGATGGTGAAAATGACACAAACAATGTTAAAACAGAATATTTCTACTCTATTTCTCCTGGAAAAGAAAGACAACATATAGTAGCCTAACTCCCAAGGTCTTGGTAGTTGGTTCTCAACTGTCTAGTGTCACTCAATTAGTCCATGCAAGTGTAATATTCAAGGGGCTTGTGCTGGTAACAAAGAATGCAAGCAATGACTCATTTTATTGAATTGTTCTTAGTAAATAAAGAGGGTTTCAAACAAAAGAAAAAGATAAATCAGAGGGTAAACCAGTAAACATGAACAAAACTTATCTAGCATCCGGACATATATCTTCAACAATGAATGTTTTCCAATAGATCAAGAAAACCAAAGCATGATACAATTCACAGAATAATCCATACCATTGTATGCATCTAAGGTGCTTATTTTAATTCGCCTATCACAACTATTTCAAAGATTCCAAAAAGAACACACATTCATTCATTGCCAAGATCATAGATCAACAGACTTCAATAAATTTAATTCAATGATAATCTAACAAGATAATCCTTAAATCTGGCTTCTTCTAATGACTTTCATCACATAAGAAACTATCATGCTTCAGCACAATCTCTGGCATACAGATAGATTATGACTCATCAACCTTATCAAGTAAAACTTAATTCTAACATCGTATTGCATAAACCTGTAATTTTATTTAACTATAAAAATCAAGTAACAATGTATCTCTGTAATCACTATGAAAAATTCTATCCCCTAATATCAAGTGACCAATTCTATTCTCTATCAGGTGACCCTTACAATATGATACCCAAAGGGTATTTATAGATATACAAAATCTGAACTCCACTTCTATTTTAAGTCGACCCACCCTTTTAGGGTTTACAATTATCCTTGGAAACTCAGTTAGACTGGAAGAAAAGAGAATAGAAAATAAGAAAGTCATGCACTCCAAAAACTATCAGTGTTGCATGCAACATGCAAAGAAAAAAAGCCATGCATGCATGAGATTTAGGCATGCGAATTTTTCTCCAACATATATTTGTCATAGTTGAAGAAGACTTGTTGTAATGTTTCTGATTCAGGCCCATCCACCCAACTGTCTTCAAACTTAATTCGCTCCAACTCTGCTGCAACAAACCCTCTCATATCCTTTAGCTTTGTCAACTCTCTCTTGGCTACTCTTATTTCCTCTTTGATGTCCATCAATATATCTACTAGCAAATCTTCACCGACATCTCCTCTCTGCATAACCTCTTTAAGTCTTTTAGTCCATTTCTGCTTTATTTGACTTAAAGGTAAGCCTCCTTTTACAAGTACCTCAACATTTTCCAAAATGGAAATGATGGCCTCCAACTCCTCAAATTGCTCATTCAATTCCTTAACAGAATCTTACACCTCATTCCTACATTTGAATAACAAATATGTTCTAAATCGGAGTATATAGGAAGTCTTTTCAAGAAAATCTTTATTGTCTTCTTCTAATATTGACTATTCTAGGAGGGTAGTTTTAGACAATTTATTGACTTCTTTCAGTTTCTGACTGTATCCCCTGTACTCCTCCTCTTGTGCTTCCAATGTTTTAACATATTATTTCATCTCTTCCATCAGATCTTTAGTCACTTCGTAGACCTCAAAATTGTCTTCTAGAACTTCATTTATTTCTTGATCCAACTTACTTATCCACCGATCTAACATTTCTACCTTGCCCCTCACCTGTTCCAAATCCTCTACTTCCTTTTTTCTCAACAAAACTGGGGCCTCAATTGCAGCAACCTGTTGTGACCTTGGGGCAAAAATGTTCTTAAGAAAAACATGCAATTGATCTAGTTGAGCCTTAAGCTCATCCTTCCTTTGTTTATCCTTCAACATCCTAGACTTGGTTGAGGAGGCTACCACATCAATTAGATTCATTTGTTGATCTCGAGTAGGTCTCCCCAAATTTACAGTGCCTAGTTGATAATCTGTTAATTTCATATCCCCTACCTCCTTATCTATCATAGGTATGGCACACTCAGCCACAATTTCTTCCTTGTCAATCAACCTAGTAGAGTGCAAGATCTTGGCCTTCTTTTTAGGCCTTTCTCTTTCAATTTCCTTCATCATATCCTCCCAATTGAGAGGTTGAGAAGGTGTCGGTGTTCTCTTTTTGAGGTCTAATTTCAACCAAGTCGGAGCTCCTGGAGTAACAGTCATCATGGTTGAAGAAGAGGAGGCAGTAGCTAAGGGAGATTGCACATTTACCTGCGGCTGAGAATAAACCTTATGTTTTTGTTGTTGTTCTTGTTCTACAGTCATTTGTGCCAGCTTCTCTGCTTCCTCCTTATCTTTTTTCTCTTGTACTCTCTTGTCTTCTTCCTCCTTCTTCAACCTTTCCTCTTCTAATCGTTCTCTCTCCAGTTTTTCTTTCTCCAATCTTTCCTTTTCTAATCTCTCCTTTTCCAATCTTTTCTACAGTCATTTGTGCCAGCTTCTCTGCTTCCTCCTTATCTTTTTGCTCTTGTACTCTCTTGTCTTCTTCCTCCTTCTTCAACCTTTCCTCTTCTAATCATTCTCTCTCCAGTTTTTCTTTCTCCAATCTTTCCTTTTCTAATCTCTCCTTTTCCAATCTTTCCTTTTCCAGTTTTTCTTTCTCTAGTCTTTCCTTTTCTAATCTCTCCTTTTCCAATCTTTCCTTTTCCAGTTTTTCTTTCTCTAGTCTTTCCTTTTCCAGTCTCTCCTTCTCTAAAGCTTTTGTCTCTAGTTTTTATTTCTCTAAAGCTTTAATCTTTTCTGCCTTTTCTTGTTGTTGTTGTTGCTTTTTGATCAAATCTTCGGCCTTTTCCTCCTTTCTGTGAGCTTCCTCAGCAAGCTTTAACTTGGCAACCAGGACTTCTCTTTCCCTTCGTTGTCTTGCCTTCTCTTCCTCAAGGTCATGAATATTTTGTATCAATTATAACTTATCATTTTCTGCCTTAACCTTGAGCTCATGCTCCTGTTGCCTCTGTTGCCTCTCTACTTCATCAGCTCTTGACTTGGCTTTAATTTATTGTTGCTATAGTACGGCATCAGCTTGTGTCTTGGCATCCATTAAATTTTGCTTTTCTATTGTTGCAGCTTGCTCTTCAGAAGCCTTCCTGACTTCTTCAAACAATTCCCACTAATCCTCTTGTGTCATTACCTACTCAATATCCTCCTCTAGAGGCATATTTTCTTGTATTCCTTTATCTGACAGAGTTTCATCTGAATCTGTTCCAACATCATGAATTTCTACCTCTGCTTCTTTTCCCTTTATAGTTTCAACCATGCTATGAAGAGTCCCCTTTTGAACTTCTTCACTTTGTCGTTTTGCAAGTGGGACTTGAGTAGACGATTCACCTAATGTAGGTGTTGAAACAACCAATCCCATTTGAGCATCTCCTTCTGGTGTCTCTTGTTCATCAACTACTGCTTCAAGCTCTATTTATTCAATGTCTGGAGGAAGGAACTCCAAAGGCTCCTTGGGAGGTGTCTTTCATTTGAGCCTTTTATATCCTTTCCCCTTTTTAGGAGTTGGTCCTTGAGGAGCTTTGGTTCTTAGAGCCAACCATTGGATGCTTCTATCCAAGACTGCTCTTCCTATCTGCTTAATGTCAATAGTTTCCTCACTATCCCAGTCAATTGGATCCAAACTTTTAGTTCCAATGTTTAAAGCTTCATAAGATGGATCCAATACAACTCCATCATCCACCAATGTGTCAGGAATGTCATTTTTGACTCCAAACTATGACATGAGTGAGACAGGTAATCTTTCATAATTCTTCTTCCTTAAATCATATTCATCCTATTGGTCACTCCAAAAATCTTCTAATAAATTGAAATGCTTATCAAACACAGAAGGCAGCAAGGCATTCATCTTACCCTTCGGGTCAAAGCATTTACGAGTCGTATATAAACCTAGCTTTAACTGTATCAACTCACTGCAAACCACCTTTGCTCCTACCAAATGCTGATAGCTATACTCACCCAACTGCATGGGGAACTTGTGACATCCTGTCTTATGTTTTAATCCAAACCGGGCATTAACCCCAAGAGCCTAATATACAAATTCCATTAACACTATCTTGTTATTGCAATATCTTGGCCAAAAATGTGGATGACCTTCAAAACCAGCTAGCCTGAAATATGTAAACCTGGGGTATTGAATGTACCAACATCCCCATTCAGCGATAAATGCCATGGCCTCTTGGCTCAGTCTGTACCCTGCATCTCCGTTGAGTTGGTTAATGATCACATATATGAATGCATCATTAACCCTTCTGAATTGAGTCTCAGCAACCTGTAGAGACAACTGGTTATAATGGTCCCACACCTTCTTCTGTCCATCTAGAACTCCCATTATCCCTACTCTATTCAAACCTGGGAAGATATCCAATCTTGTTGTTGCATACGCAATGTAAGAAGTCATGAAAAAGCATTTAGTCTCCCTAATGTTGGTCAATTGATCATGAATAGCATTTGATACAATCATCAGCCAATCAAATTGATGGGTGCCATTTAAAATTATCTAGCTGAAGGGAAACATCCACTCTTTGAAATGAAAGGTATCTCTCTTCCCAAAAGCCCTAGACAACATCATTATTAAATCTAATACCTCCTTATAGAAATCTGCCCTCTTTGGTTGGTCTGCAAGCTTGGTTAAAGACTTCTTCTTTGTTTTTAACCACTTTTTGTTCCAATGAGACTTGTTGGATTCCTTATACTTTCTATATTTCTCTAGGGCCTCTCTCTCTTTTAACTGCACCAAGTTCTTAGGATCCGGGACACTAAATATACTTTGAAACATATGAGGAGTAAGATCAATGATTACATTATCTTAAGAATACATGCATTGTCGGGTAGCTGGATTATAAGCTCCTGCAGCTGTCAAGATCAACTACGGGAATTGGATTGATAAAGGAAACAGAGTGATATGGGCCAAGCCAGAATCAACAATTCTTTGTGTCCTCCCTGTTATATCTTCAGCAAAGGTTTCTAAATACAACTCCTCAAAATTGTATTGGCCCAAATTTATGCTGGTGATGTCTGACCAATCTGATTCTACTTTGCTTACTTTGACAACAGGACTCCTATGATTATACCTCAAGGTATAAGGTAACTGTTATGGCTTGATCTTCTTGGGTTTAGCTGTTGCCTTTGATGTTCCTGCAGGCCGGTTCCTTTAGACAGCTTCTCCTGATGTTCCCGACATCCTCTTAGCTTTCCTGCAACAAAATCCTCAAGGTAGATCTCTGAATAAACATCTCAAAATATGTCTTAAAATCATACCTTTCAAACATACATCGGAGGTGGAACCAGGTAGCAACCTCTTAACCAATCCTCTTTGAACATACTGTTGGGCTCGGAGCAAAAACTGTTATTGACATTCTACTAACTAGAAGCAGGCTCAGAGTCGGAAGTGGAATAGTGATCGAAATCGGAACCAAAATGGAAACTAATTCGGTTTCCTTCAGATTTTATGTTTTCATATTCTGTTTCGGTTTCGCTTCCGCTTCCGCCAAAGTTAACATTTTCATGAAATAAAGCTTCTTACTACAAGCGGAGTCGGAGACGGGATGGAAAATGGAATTGACACTAATCATAAAACATATCCAAAAATCTAAATCAATTCTGATCTTGCTTCCACCTATGTTGACCATGACATCATTAATGATTTTATAAATTTAATGCATAACTTCATGATTAAAGAGTAAGGTCATTTTTAACAAAATAAGGCTTAAAATATAGCATGAAAGGACCATGCCCATATGACCATGGGAGTGATTGTATTTTAGGGCATCATATTTAATCATTTTAAACATGATCACAAAAATGCATAAAACCCTAACCTAGAAAACGCAATATAAAAACTAGGGCACAAATTTAACCCCTCTATTTTAACCAGACGAATGCGCAATAAAATCCTAAGTAAAAACAAGATCTTACAAACCCTAACTCACTATAAAATAGGATTTAATCTACATTATTGGCGAACCCTAATTAAATCTACATGTTTAAAACCTAATGCAGCATGACACGATCATGACAAAATGTGAAAACGACTGCGCCCTAACTCACTAAACCAAAAATGCAAGCCAAAACGAAAACAAGTACAGTAATAAACAACATAAGAAAAACAAACACGTAGACCTACCGAGATAGTGAACTAGCCCAAAATCAAAACGATCAAACATGAATAGAGAACACAAAAGTAAATAAAAGAAAAATGAGAATAGGAACCCTACCTCGAACGCAAAACTTGGAAAACCTTCTGAAGAAATTCGCAAGCAACTATCTCCTCTTCTTTCAATCAATTCACTTAGAAGAACTTCACTGCTGCTCCACTATTCTCTTTGATTTCTTAATAATGATAATAATAATGCATTTAATCCCTAATCAAGATAAAATTCAGAGTTTCTACCTACGCATGGAAGCTATCATTAACGCATTAAATGTAGTTAAGCGGAGTCGAAACTGGAGAAGAGCAAACACTTCACTATAGTGCGACTTTAGTAAAAATTCAATGACCAAGAAACGGTGGGAGCGGAATCGAAATGGAAACTGATTTGGAAACTTAAGGAATTTCCCAACTTCGTTCTGGTTCTGGGTCTGGGTCCGCCAACAAAGCACAAAACAAAACCAAACACAAAAACAAAACAAAAAGGCTGAAAACATAAAGCTTAACACAAGGACTTAATGTAAAACCAAAAGTTCAAAAAGCGAAGGCGAAGATGGAATGGATTTTGGTTTGGCAATTTTGAATAAATACCGACTTAACGTCCACTCCGGTTCCAGTTCTGACAAGGACAAAACAAAAGATGAAAAAGAAAGACTATCAGGATGGGGATCGGAACGAGTTTTGAAAGAAGTTTCAGAACCCAATCTGGTTCCGATTCCGAAGGACTAAACCAAAGAAAAACAAAGTGTTTGAAACAAAAGACTCCAAACTTTGTTTGAAAAACAACAAAGGACAAAAACACAAAGGGGGACCCATTTTGACCAAGGCAAAAGATGGGGTGGTTATGCAAGGCATAACAAATGGCAACTCGGCTGGGAAAATGGTTTACCCATTTTCAAGATACCCAAAGAAAATTTTAGTCACCCTAAAACTACTTGGTTTATGAAGCATACTAACTTGAATAAGATCGGCTATATGTAGGATAAGTTTGAGCTAGAATCTTAGATGTATGTGCTCATGAGTTATTTCTGAATCCAAGTGTGTGCAATATATTGTGCATCATTATTTGTAGATACTTTCTCTATTTGTGAACAACTTACAGCTAAGATTCAAGCTACATAGGTTGAGTCCTTTAACTATCATGCAATAAAATCTTGAGAATTGCTCTGCTACCATACAAGCATCCATAGCCCTGATGGAGATACCTCTAGTTCTCTCAAAGCATTGCTCTACTACCAGCTAGGTGTCCATAGCCCTGATAGAGATACTTGATTACCCACTTGATATTGAGTTTGCCTCTTCTTTCTTTCTTTTCTTTCATTCATTTTTTTTTAAAACCTTGCTTGTGGAAATATTTTGTGCACCTTGCTCAATACTTCAAACATAATGAATCTGAAACATGGATTGAGAACTACTATGGATTTCATGATAGTCTTGGAATCGGATTTTTCAATTGAATCAAAGGGTAGAGCCATTCTAAAACAAGTAGGTACTTACTCATGCAGATGTTTTCCTAATTTGGTGATAGATCTTTGATCACAATTCATGAGATATTCACAATATATCTTCTATCCTTAATAAGTTTTCAAACCCAAACTAGAATGGGCATAAAACATAAGTTTCAGAATGAAATCCTTTTCAATGATGATAATGAAAATACCTAAACCAATTTCTCTCCTAGTACCAGTAGCATACTTTGAATAACAACCCCTTAATTTGAAATGAACAAAATGAAGATCCCCAACGAAACAAGACAAAACAAAATAAAACAAAACAAAACAAACAAAAATAAAGAAAGAAAACAAACTAAAACTAAAAATTAGAAACTTAATTACATATGATACAGTATAATACATTTTCCTTTAAAACATCAGACCATTTATGCACCAAAATAGTGCTTCAGAAACTGACCATTAACTGGTAATGGAACAGGCACTCATGTTAAGGTACTCAAACGAAAAGCATTCTTGTCTAATATTTCAGCCACTTGATAAGGACCTAACCAAATTCTATCAAACTTCTGATGATCTCCTTTCTTCTCTCTGGCCTTATCCCATAATAACACAAGATCTGATATCCTAAAAGATTTTATGTTGGCTCTCTTGTCAAACCAGTGTTTGACAACAGCCTAATGCTTAGAGAATTGCTGCAAAGCAGCATCCCTTTGCTCTTCCATGTTTAGTAAATTAAGTAATCTAACCTCAATCCTATCATCCTTGGTATAAAATTCTTGCATAAACTTAAGAACAGGTATCTGTAAATGGATTGGAAAAATTGGATCCTGGCCATAAACTAACTTAAAAGGTGAGTTTCCTAGAGCTACTTTAATTCTGGTTCGATCTGCCCATAAGGCAAATCTCAACTGGGTGTGCCAGTCCCTAGGATTGTTCTCTAACAAATTTCTTATAACTTCCAACAATTTTTTATTTGTGGGCTCAACCACTCCATTTCCCTGAGGGTAATAATTGGAAGAATACTTCAAAACAATTTTATGTTCATAAGCCCATGAAATGAATTCAGCAAAAGAAAAAGCAGGGCCATTATCACATACCAAAGCAAATGGAACTCCAAACCTAGTTGTGATGTTCTCAGTCAAAAACTTGATGACCACCTTGGTGGTGCTATTCTTGCAAGGTTGTGCCTCAGTCGAACGTGTGCAATAGTCAGTTGCAATCAAGATGAATTTATCACCTGCAAAAGGATTTGGATTAATTACACCTACCAAATCAAGTGCCCATTGAGTAAATGGCCTTACCTCATATACTGGTTGCAGGGGCATTGCAGGATTTCTTTCTCTAAGTGCAAAAGTTTGGCATACATGACAAGTCCTACAATGCTGATGTGCATCTCTAAATACACAAGGCCAATAATAGCTTGATCTTAAAATCTAATGAGCCAAAGCATCAACAGATCCATGCCCTGTTCCATGCCTCCCATGAAACTCATAAATAGCATGCTTAGCTTCTTGCTGATCCAAACAGCGTAGGTAAATTCCTTGAAAATTCTTTCTGTAAATGGATCCCCCTTTGAGTATGTAATGAGCACTCTTCATCCTCAATGCTCTCCTCTGAGTAGAATTCATTCCTTCTGTATATTTGTTATTGAGGAGGAAGAAAATTAAATCCGTATACCAGGGATCCTTCGTGAATGATTGGACCGTGTACTGTTGGCAAGTGATATTTCTATCTACTTCAGCCATTGCTTTTGACAATCCTTGTCCTCGAATGAGTTTCATTGGGTGAATCTCTAATTCAAACTCTTGCAATATTTCCATCCATTTCCCTCTTCATTCCCCTAATTCACTTTGCATCAGAAGAGACTTCACAGCTGGATCTGGAACTATGGCCATCACTTGACTTCGAATTATGTAATGCCTGAACTTCTTCACCACTCATACCAATGCAAAGGCTTGTTTTTTTAGTGGTGAATACCTTACTTCTTCATTCTTAAATGGAGAGCTCATAAAAGCAATCGGTCTCTCCTAGCTCTCTTCTCTTCTCTATGTTAAGACTGTTGTACATGAATGGTCAGAAGCAAAAGAATAAATGTAGAAGGGTTTTAGATAATCTGGGCTTGTCAAAACAGGTGCCCTAGATATATATTGTTTAATCTGCATGAAAGCAGACTTAGCCTCTTCACTCCACTCAATTTTTGCATCCTTCTTCATCATTTCATTGAGGGGTTTGACAATCTCTACAAACCCTGTTATAAATTTCCTAACAAAATTGATCCTTCCAAAGAAGGACCTCATTTCCTTCTTGTTGCCTGGCTTTGTCAATTTCAAAATGGTCTCCACTCGATTAGGATCTATGGAAATCCCTTCCTCTGATATAATGTGACCTAAGAGCTTCCCTTCAAACACTCCAAATACATATTTCTTTGGGTTAAGAGAGACACCATAACTTATACATTTCTTTAGAACCTTTTCCAAGTTTGCAGCATGATATTCTCTATTCCTAGAGAAGATAGTTAAATCATCTACATAAATGATTATACATTTTCCTATCATATCTTTGAAAGCTACATCCATTTCCCTTTGAAAAGTAGCTCCAGCATTGATGAGACCGAATGGCATCCTATTGTAAGCAAATGTGCCCCATTTAGTGGTGAAAGCAGTCTTCATCCTATCCTCATGACTAACCAAGACCTAATTGTATCCAAAATAAACATCCAAAAATGACATCATCTGGGATCCATTAACCTTTTGTAATACTTCATCAAGATAAGGTAATGGATAATTGTCTTTCTTAGAAGCCTTATTTAGATTCCTGAAATCAACACACAATCAGATCTTACCATTCTTCTTTCGCACAGGAACCAAATTAGCCACCCAGGTAGAATGTCTAACCAGAAATATTATTCTAGCAGATAAAATTTTCTACACCTCCTTCTAGATCAAGGGCTCAATTAAAGCATTGACCGGGCATTGCTTTTGGCGAAAAGGCTTAGCATCTGGCTTGAGAGGTATGGTGTGAGTAATCACTGAGGTGTCAAAAAATTTTGGATTATCATAACTCCAAGCAATAGCTTCAATGTTCTACTCCAAGACCTTGATTATCTTTTCTTTAATTTCCTGAGGACAAGTCTTTCCTATAAAAACATTCCTTTTTGGGCCTAAGTGATTCAAATTAACAGATTCATACTTCCCTCCATCACTCTCTGTAGGCACCCTTTGGCGAGCCCTTGGGTCAAAGTCAAATATCCTCTCTAAAGCAACCATCCCTTTCGGAATGCTATTACTCTTCAAATCCAATATCCCTTCTAGACTCTCTTTCTTAGGATCCTAATCTCCCTGATCTCGTTCAGATTCATCTATTATTTGTCCTTGAAAAACATCAAAACTTTCCAAAAAGGCCAATATGTGTTGATCATCATCAAATACCTGAAAGTGTCTAACATTATTCGAAACAGCTGGGACTGAAATCAACTCAACTAAAAACCTCTTTAGATCAGAATTTTGCATGGGTTCCAATGTGCTAGCAGCAACAGCCAGAGCATCTGCAATTTGATTAGCTTCCCTAGGAATCAAACTAATCCTAAAAGCATCAAAATCTTCGATTAAATTCCAAACCATGTTTCTATATGCAGTGAGTCTTTTGTTATGACATGTATATTGGCTACGTACCTACTTTACAATCACCTCAGAATCTCTCATAACTATGAGAGCAGTGACCTTCTTCTTATGAGAAAACATAAGACCCTGAGCATGTGCTTCATACTCAGCCACATTGTTTGTGCAACTGAACTGCAATCTATAAGAAGCAAAGTAAGTCTTCCCTTTCAGGTTAGTTAGCTCAATCCCCGCTCCACTTCCTACTTTAGATTTAGAACCATCAAATTTAAGAGTCCATAATTGATCTTTGGCTGGGAGCTCTTTCTTTTTAGGGATAATATGGGATGACTTACTTGAGATGTGTGGTGGCTCGAACTTTTGTTGTTTATCAGAATTTGACTCGGGACAATTTTTAGTTGAAGATTTTTCTATGTTTTAAGCCTGCTCAGAAATCACTTTCTGAACACCCTCTTGGGTTAAATTGCAATCCAACTCATTTTTCATCAATGCCTTGGGTATTGGCAAAGTATCTGGGGTAGGTGTATTAAATAGAAATTGGGACACCTCAACTTCTTGTTGGATTTCAGAACATACAACCTGAGTCTGTTCTAGTGATGAGGAACCTTCCTGTTGAGAAAGACTAGCCCGTGTAAGAATAGTTGCATCCTTAACTTGGAAAGAAAACTCATTGATGGGGGTTTGGGCTTGTTTCTCTTGACATATTTGTTGAGGATGATCTAGATGACTTAGAATATCTAAGCATGATTGATATGTTGATTGTGATAATGAATCCTACACCAATTAGGAAGCAACAAACTACTCAAATCAGTTTCTTCTCCTAAAACCAGCTTATCTTGTTGCAATTTCCTTATCAGAACCTACTGGTTGATGCAGATCATTGGGTCACTATGTTCTAGGGGTAATGTATCCCTAGGAATAACTACAAAGAAAGTAAGGACTTCCTCTTGTTTGTAAACTCCTATCTTAGTCTCAAAATATGCTACTTCATTTGAAGCATCATATTTTGTAATCATATGCTTGAGTCTAGGTTCACTTTCAATCCTTATCTGTGTTGCAACCCCCTTCCAGGGTAGCCACATGTGAGAGAAATCCAAGGACAAATATCCACCTATACTTTTCATTAGCTCCCAACTTAGAAGCATCCCATATGTCTCTAGGATATCAGCCACTTGGATATCTATATAGGTTTGGATCCTTGGATCTGATCCAACCTGTACATGCATGTTCTTTAGTTCACCTACAACATTGACCTAGGTTTTATCTAACTGAATCACTTTCTTATTGGTCGGGATAGGACTCAATCCTAACTTCTTACATATTGAAAAGGGCATAACATTCCTTGATGCTCCAGAGTCTAATAAACACTTGTGCAAATTCTTTCCAAAAATCCTTAAACTTAAAAGAAAAGGTGGGGTACTAGTCTTACCTTTATAAATAGATGCATTTGTCTCCTTTTTTGGAGTCACTTTACCTTTCCCCTTTAAGCGATCTGTCTCCTCCAAGGCTTTCAATACCAACTCATGTTGAGCTGGGCACCACTTCATGATGCCAAAGAATGACAAGGACGTCTTTTGTCTTTGCAATTTTACAATAAAGTCAAATTATGAATCATTCCTAACTTGATACTTAGGAAAAGGAGGCAGGTTGCCTCTATTCTAAAGATTAGAAGGTCCCTTTGGTGGTGGTGGATTATTATCTGCATTTTGGTTTGGTGGGACCATGTTGTTTGGGGGTGCAGATGTAGTAAATGGGCCCTTGTTCTGATTTCTCAGAAAGTAACCTCCTTTGGACTGAAAAGCTTGAGCGTCATATACATCTTCCTCTGGCTCATTATCTCCTTGCATAGGAAACTGATATTTTTCTTCAATAGTTTCATAATTCATGGCAGTACTGATTGGCCCATTATCCTGATTGGAATTTCCTGCTAGAGGATGGGCATCAACTTGTGCAATCTTTACAATCTTTTCCATTTCAGGGTAGTTAACCTCATAATGTGTTGCATTATCATGTAGCCTGCACCAATTAGTCATGAAATTAAGGTCAGCAACATTAGCAGTATGTGGTCTTTCTTCACCTAACTGATAGTTATGAGGAACTCCCCCATTGTTAGGTCCAGTATTCCACTGCCTATTGTTGTTGTTGTTTCTATTGTTGTTGAATCTCTGGTTATATCCTCTGTTTTGATTTTGGTAATTTTGGTTAGAGGAATTTTGACTCTGAAAGTTTCGGTTGGTATTTTGGTTCCCATTCTAATTGAAATAATTTCCCTGACTGTTGTAACCTCCCTAGTTCTGATAATTCTGATTTTGGTTGTGGGGAGGGTTTTTCCTAAGCTGTGCCATGTCATTAGACATTTGAGATAGAGTCTTCTTGAGAGTCTCTAACTCACTAGTCAGTTGGACAGTTTGCTCATTTTGCACATTTTGTACTATGGTTGGGGAATTAACATGGGTTGATCCTCCCGCGTGTTGTTGTGGATTTTGAGGTTGTTGGGAAGAATCTTGCATGTCATTGCCGAAAAAGGGCATGGTAGGTGGATTTTGTAGCTCAGACACCGGTCCATATTGGGAGTAAGACATCCCTGGGATAGTGTTGTATAATGGTGGGCTAGGCATCTGATAATTCATGGGAGGAAGAGCTACTCCTAAACCTCTTGGTTGCAGACTTATCAGTTGTTGCAACTTGATGGCTAGATGATAAACTTTAGACAAAGAGTCAATATCACCAGGCTGATAAGTTCTCTGCAAGAATAGGCCAATTAAGGGATCAACAGCTCTTAAATATGCCTGTATGGCAATATTCTCAGCTACTAGATAAGGGTCTTGCAACCTACGAAACATTCTTTAGAATCTAGTATTGAACAAAGGTAGTGGCTCATGATGTTTCTTTCTTATTGTAGCAAACTGGTGATACAAGATGGCAGGGTCCACATAAACCCGAAATTGATTAATAAATGCATTTTCTAAATCTATCCAACCTAGGATAGATCCTCGGGGAAAATTTAAATACCAGTTATATGCCATATCTCCTAAATAATAAGGAAACAGTCTACATACCACATCCTGATGAGCAACTTGATCTCATGTGCAAGCATCTTTGAATGCTTGTATGTGCTCCTTAGCACTTCTTGATTCACCATGTATGTATTTAGGACAAAAAAAAATTGGGTTCTTTGGTAAGTCATGGATTCCTCCTGGAATAGTCCCTAATGGACAAGGGTTATTCACAAAGTAAGCCATGGGTGGCATTCATTGAGTAGGTGGTGATATAGGCTAAATTGGTGGAGACTCAGGCCTACTTGGTGGTGGTGATATAGGTGGAACTAGTGGTGGTGTAGGTGGATTTTGTGGAAATCCAGGTGGAGTAAGTGGTGGTGGCAAGGTAGGTATCAATATCCTACGAGCATGGGGTCTAGGTCTGACCGGGGTTTGAAGTTCTTCAAATGGTTCAAGATTAGTAGAGGATTTGAGAATCCTTTCATATTTCTCTGCTGAGAAAGACACAATGTGAGCCAGCTTGTTCTTTCAGGCCCTCCTTCTAGCGTCAGATCTGTTGATGGAGAAAATGACAAAAACAACGTTAAAACAGAATATTTCTACTCTATTTCTCTTGAAAAAGAAAGACAACATATAGTAGCCTAACTCCCAAGGTCCTAATAGTTGGTTCTCAACTATCTGGTGTCACTCAATTGGTCCATGGAACTGTAATATTCAAGGGGCCTGTGCTGGTAACAAATAATGCAAGCAATGACTCATTTTATCGAACTAGTCTTAGTAAATAAACGGGGTTTCAAACAAAAGAAAAAGATAAATCAGAGGGTAAACCAATAAACATCAACAAAACTTGTCTAGCATTCGGACATATATCTTCAACAATGAATTTTTTCCAATAGATCAAGAAAACCAAAGCATGATACAATTCACAGAATAATCCATACCATTGTATGCATCTAAGGTGCTTATTTTAATTCGCCTATCACAACTATTTCAAAGATTCCAAAAAGAACACACATTCATTCATTGCCAAGATCATAGATCAACAGACTTCAATAAATTTAATTCAATGATAATCTAACAAGATAATCCTTAAATCCGGCTTCTTCTAATGACTTTCATCACATAAGAAACTATCATGCTTCAGCACAATCACTGGCATACAGATAGATTATAACTCATCAGACTTATCAAGTAAAACTTAATTCTAACACCGTATTGCATAAACCTGTAATTTTATTTAACTATAAAAATCAAGTAATAATGTATCTTTGTAATCACTACGAAAAATTCTATCTCCTAATATTAGGTGGCCAATTCTATTATCTATCAGCCGACCTTTACAATATGATACCCAAAGGGTATTTATAGATATAAAAAATCTGAACTCCACTTTTATTTTAAGTCGACCCGCCCTTTTAGGGTTTACAATTATCCTTGGAAACTCAGTTAGACTGGAAGAAAAGAGAATAGAAAATAAGAAAGTCATGCGCTCCAAAAACTATCAGTGCTCCATGCAAAATGCAAAGAAAAAAAAGCCATGCATGCATGAGATTTAGGCATGCGAAGTTTGCTCCAACATATATTCGTCATAGCTGGAGAAGACTTGTTGTAATGTGTCTGATTCAGGCCCATCCACCCAGCTGTCTTCAAACTTAATTCACTCCAACTCTACTACAGCAAACTCTCTCATATCCTTTAGCTTTGTCAACTTTCTTTTGGCTACTCTTATTTCCTCTTTGATGTCCATCAATCTATCTACTAGCAAATCTTCACCAACATCTCCTCTTTGCATAACCTCTTTAAGTCTTTCAGTCCATTTCTACTTTATTTGACTTAAAGGTAAGCCTCCTTTTACAAGTACCTCAACATTTACCAAAATGGCAATGATGGCCTCCAACTCCTCAAATTTCTCATTCAATTCCTTAATAGAATCTTGCACCTCATTCCTATATTTGAATAAAAAATTTGTTCTAAATCGGAGTATACAGGAAGTATTTTCAAGAAAATCTTTATTGTCTTCTAATATTGACTATTCTAGGAGGGTAGTTTTAGACAATTTATTGACTTCTTTTAGTTTTTGACTATATCCCTTGTACTCCTCCTCTTGTGCTTCCAATGTTTTAACATATTATATCATCTCTTCCATCAGATCTTTAGTCGCTTTGTAGATCTCAAAACTGTCTTCTAGAACTTCATTTATTTCTTGATCCAACCTACTTACCCACCGATCTAACATTTTTTCCTTGCCCCTCACCTGTTCTAGATCCTCTACTTCCTTTTTGCTCAAAAAAATTGGGGTCTCAATTGCAGCAACCTGTTGTGACCTTGGGGCAGAAATGTTCTTGAGAAAAACATGCAATTGATCTAGTTGAGCCTTAAGCTCATCCTTCCTTTTTTATCCTTCAACATCCTAGACTTGGTTGAGGAGGCTACCACATCAATTGGATTCATTTGCTGATCCCGAGTAGGTCTCCCCAAATTTACAGTGCCTAGTTGATAATCCGTTAATTGCATATCCCCTGCCTCCTTGTCTATTATAGGTATGGCACACTCAGCCACAATTTCTCCCTTTCTAGTCAACCTAGTAGAGTGCAGGATCTTGGCCTTCATTTTAGGCCTTTCTCTTTCAATTTCCTTCATCATATCCTCCCAATTGAGAGATTGATAAGGTGTCAGTGTTCTCTTTTTGAGGTCTAATTTCAACCAAGTCGGAGCTCCTGGAGTAACAGTCATCATGGTTGAAGAAGAGGAGGCAATAGCTAAGGGAGGTTGCACATTTACTTGAGGCTGAGAATCAACCTTTTGTTTTTGTTGTTGTTCTTGTTCTACACTCATTTGTGCCAGCTTCTCTGCTTCCTCATCTTTTTTCTCTTGTACTCTCTTGTCTTCTTCCTCCTTCTTCAACCCTTCCTCTTCTAATCGTTCTTTCTCCAGTTTTTATTTCTCCAATCTTTCCTTTTCTAATCTCTCCTTTTCCAATCTTTCCTTTTCCAGTTTTTCTTTCTCTAGTCTTTCCTTTTCTAATCTCTCCTTTTCCAATCTTTCCTTTTCTAGTTTTTCTTTCTCTAGTCTTTCCTTTTCCAGTCTCTCCTTCTCTAAAGCTTCTATCTCTAGTTTTTCTTTCTCTAAAGCTTTAAGCTTTTCTACCTTTTCTTCTTCTTCTTGTTGCTTTTTGATCAACTCTTTAGCCTATTCCTCCTTTTGTAACCATTCTACTTCTTCTTCCTTTCTGTGAGCTTCCTCAGCAAGCTTTAACTTGGCAACCAGGACTTCTCTTTCCCTTCGATGTCTTGCCTTCTCTTCCTCAAGGTCATGAATCTTTTGTATCAATTCTAACTTATTATTTTCCTCCTTAACCTTGAGCTCATGCTCCTGTTGCCTCTACTGCCTCTCTACTTCATTAGCTCTTGACTTAGCTTCAATTTGTTGTTGTTGTAGTATGGCATTAGCTTGTGTCTTGGCATCCATTAACTTTTGCTTTTCTATTGCTGCAGCTTGCTCTTTAGCAGCCTTCCTGACTTCTTCAAACAATGCCCACTAATCCTCTTGTGTCATTACCTATTCATTATCCTCCTCTAGAGGCATATTTTCTTATATTCCTTTATCTGATAGAGTTTCATCCGAATCTATTCCAACATCATGAATTTCTACCTCCACTTCTTTTCCCTTTATAGTTTCAACCATCCTATGAAGAGTCCCCTTTTGAACTTCTTCCCTTTGTTGTTTTATAAGTGGGACTTGAGTAGATGATTCACCTAATGTAGGTGTTGAAACAACCGATCTCATTTAAGCATCTCCTTCTGGTGTCTCTTGTTCATCAACTACTATTTCAAGCTCTATTTATTCAATGTCTGGAGGAAGGAACTCCAAAGGCTCCTTGGGAGGTTTCTTTCATTTGAGCCTTTTATATCCTTTCCCCTTTTTAGGAGTTGGTCCTTGAGGAGCTTTGGTTCTTAGAACCAACCATTGAACGCTTCTATCCAAGACTGCTCTTCCTATCTGCTTAATGTCAATAGTTTCCTCACTATCCCAGTCAATTGGATCCATAATTTTAGTTCCAATGTTTAAAGCTTCATAAGATGGATCCAATACAACTCCATCATCCACCAATGTGTCAGGAATGTCATTTTTGACTCCAAACTTTGACATGAGTGAGACAGGTAATCTTTCATAATTCTTCTTCCTTAGATCATATTCATCCTGCCGGTCACTCCAGAAATCTTCTAATAAATTGAAATGCTTATCAAACACAGAAGGCAACAAGGCATTCATCTTACCCTTTGGGTCAAATTATTTACGAGCTATATATAAACTAGCTTTAACTGTATCAACTCACTACAGACCACCTTTGCTCCTACCAAATGCTGACAGCTATACTCACCCAACTGCATGGGGAACTTGTGACATCCTGTCTTATGTTTTAATCCAAACCGGGCATGAACCTCAAGAGCCTGATATACAAATTCCATTAACACTATCCTGTTGTTGCAACATCTTGGCAGCAAATGTGGATGACCTTCAAAACCAGCTAACCTGAAATATGTAAACCTAGGGTATTGAATGTACCAACATCCCCATTCAGCGATAAATGCCATGGCCTCTTGGCTCAGTCTGTACCCTGCATCTCTATTGAGTTGGTTAATGATCACATATATGAATGCATCATTAACCCTTCTGAATTGAGTCTCAGCAACCTATAGAGACAGCTGGTTATAATGCTCCCACACCTTCTTCTATCCATCTAACACTTCCATTATCCCTACTCTATTCAAACCTGGGAAGATACCCAATCTTGTTGCTGCATACACAATGTAAGAAGTCATGAAAAAGCATTTAGTATCCCTAATGCTGGTCAATTGATCATGAATAGCATCTGATAAAATCATCGACCAATCAAATTGATGGGTGCCATTTAAAATTATCTAGATGAAGGGAAACATCCACTCTTTGAAATGAAAGGTATCTCTCTTCCTAAAAGCCCTAGACAACATCATTATTAAATTGGATAACTCCTTATAGAAATCTTCCCTCTTTGGTTGGTCTGCAAGCTTGGTTAGAGACTTATTCTCTATTTTTAACCACTTTTTGTTTAAATGAGACTTGTTGAATTCCTTATACTTTCTATATTTCTCTAGGGCCTCTCTCTCTTTTAACTGCACCAATTTCTTAGGATCCAGGACACTAAATATACTTGAAACATATGAGGAGTAAGATCAATGATTACATTATCTTGAGAATCCATGCATTGTAGAGTAGTTGGATTGTAAGCTCCTGTAGCCGTCAAGATCAACTACGGGCATTGGATTGATAAAGGAAATAGAGTGATATGGGCCAAGCCGGAATCAACAATTCTTTGTGTCCTCCCTGTTATATCTTTAGCAAAGGTTTCTTAATACAGCTCCTCAAAATTGTATTGGCCCAAATTTGTGTCAGTGATGTCTGACCAATCTGATTCTACTTTGCTTACTTTGACAACAGGACTCCTGTGATTATACCTCAAGGTATAAGGTAACTGTCCTGGCTTGATCTTCTTGGGTTTAGTTGCTGCCTTTGATGTTCCTACAGGCCGGTTCCTTTGGACAACTTCTCCTGATGTTCCTGACATCCTCTTAGCTTTCCTGCAACAAACACCTGAAGTTAGATCTCTGAATAAACATCTCAAAATATGTCTTAAAATCATACCTTTCAAACATACATCAGAGGTGGAACCAGGCAGCAACCTCTTAACCAATCCTCCTTGAACATATTGTTGGGCTCGGAGCAAAAACTGTTATTGACATTCTACTAACTAGAAGCAGGCTCGAAGTCGGAAGTGGAATAGTGATCGGAACCGAAATTGGAATGGAAACTAATTCGGTTTCCTTCAGATTTTTTGTTTTCATATTTTGTTTCGGTTCCTCTTTCGCTTCCACCAAAGTTAACATTTTCATGAAATAAAGCTTCTTAATACAAGAAAAGTCGGAGATGGGATGGAAAATGGAATTGACACTAATCATAAAACATATCCAAAAATCTAAATCAATTTCGATCCCGCTTCCGCCTATGTTGACCATGACGTCATTAATGATTTTAACAATTTAATGCATAACTTCGTGATTAAAGAGTAAGGTCATTTTTAACGAAATAAGGCTTAAAATATAGCATGAAAGGACCAATCCCATATGACCGTGGGAGCGACTATATTTTAGGGCATCATATTTAATCATTTTAAACATGATCACAAAAATGCATGAAACCCTAATCTAGAAAATGCAATATAAAAACTAGGGCACGAATTTAACCCCTCTATTTTAACCAAACGAATGCACAATAAAATCCTAAGTAAAAGCAAGATCTTACAAACCCTAACTCATTGTAAAATAGGATTTAATCTACATTACTGGTGAACCCTAATTAAATCTACGTGTTTAAACCCTAACGCAGCATGATGCGATCATGACAAAACGTGAAAACGATCGCGCCCTAACTCACTAAACCAGAAACGCAAGCCAAAATGAAAACAAGTATAGTAATAAACAACGAAAGAAAAACAAACGCACAGATATACCGAGAGAGCGAACTAGCCCAAAATCAAAACGATCAAACATGAACAGAGAATGCAAAAGTAAATACAAGAAAAATGAGAATAGGAACCCTACCTCGAACGCAAAACTTGGAAAACCTTCTGAAGAAATTCGCAAGCAACTATCTCCTCTTCTTTCAATCGATTCACTCAGAATAACTCCACTGCTGCTCCACTATTCTCTTTGATTTCTTAATAATGATAATAATAATGCATTTAATCCCTAATCAAGATAAAATTCAGAGTTTCTACCTATGCATGGCAGTTGTCATTAAGGCATTAAATGCAGTTAAGTGGAGACAGAACTGGAGAAGAACAAACACTTCACTATAGTGCGACTTCAGTAAAATGTCAACGACCAAGAAACGGCGGGAGCAGAATCAGAATGGAAACTAATTTGGAAACTTAAGGAATTTTCCAACTTCATTCTCATTCTGGGTCCAAGTCTGCCAACAAATCACAAAACAAAACCAAACACAAAAGCAAAACAAAAAGACCGAAAACATAAAGCTTAACACAAGGACTTAATCTAAAACCAAAAGTTCAAAAAGCGGAGGCAGAGACGGGATGGATTTTGGTTTGGCAATTTTGAATAAATATCGACTTAACGTCCACTCTGGTTCCGGCTCCGACAAGGACAAAACAAAAGGTCAAAAAGAAAGATGGTCAGGATGGGGATCGGAACGAGTTTTGAAAGAAGTTTCAGAACCCGATCTGATTCCGGTTCCGGTTTCGACAAACTAAACCAAAGAAAAATAGTGTTTGAAACAAAAGACTCCAAACTTTGTTTGAAAAACAACGAAGGAAAAAAACACAAAGGGGGACCCATTTTGACCAAGGAAAAAGATGGGGTGGTTATGCAAGGCATAACAGGCCTCCTGTAGCTTCTCTCCTATCAAATATTTGAATCTAAAACTCTAAATTTTGGCCTATAGGTGATTTTTCATGAAGATGACAACCTCTTGACAACTTGAAAAATTTCCTCAATCTTGCAACTTAGTCTTCAAAGGATCTTCAATCTCCTAAACACTTAGATCTGCAATCACATGTATAGAGAGAGAAAAACTTGTTGATTGTTATAAAATAGGGGTTTTCCTTGGTCAAACCTTGTTTAGGTAATTAAACCTTGTAATGAAACAATGAAACATGAAACATGAACAATGATACCTTGAATCATGTCTTGAAATGTAAATCTGCAATCTAACATGAAGTGGCCATGAAGAATGTAGATCTTGATCTTGAATTAGATGTGGAACAATGCTTAAGTTGGATCCTGAATGCTACATCATAACACTAGCTCAACAACATGCTTGATGCAGTATGCCTTTGACATGACAATGAATCTTGAATTGTTGCAATAATATTCTTCAAATTTTCCTTTGAATGCTCTTGAAATGCTCTTGAATGTTCTTGTGAACTCTTTTGAAAGTTCTCTTGGTTGCTTATGAAATTTTAGGATGTATCTATGTAAAATAACCTTGTATTTATACTTGTTTATGCCAAATTTCCCAAAATTACAACACTACAAGACAACATCAAATCTAGGAGGATAAAATCCTACCAAGAATCGAATTCAAAATGGGTCCTGATTAGAGTGGGACTCATAGGCCCAAGGTGGCATATGAGTCCCAATGGCTCAAAACTGGGACACAAACTCCAAAACAAGTCATGTTTAATGTGGAATTTGAAATCAAGTCCCAAGACCTAGGTGGGACTCATACGCTTAAGGTGGCGTATGAGTCCCAAATTACTATCTTGAACACATGACCTAGAACATTGAGTTATGATTGGTTATTTGATAAGTTTTAGGATTATCCACGGAAAGATGCAATTAATAAGGCTTGTAGAAGCAAAATAGGACCAATTAAGGCATAAATAATCCCAACTAATTAATAAAACCCTAGATTAGTGTGAAAGTGTTAGGATACACTTTACAACACCCTAAATAAGGTACAATTAGATCCATTTAATTTAAAAGAGCCCTAGACTTAATGTGAATGTGTAAAACACATTACAACACCAAATCAAGGCAACATTAGGCTCAGTTTTATATTTAATTATTCCCAAATTAAGTGTGAAAAAGGGATACTTTTTCCTACACTACAAGTATATATTATATATTATACTATATATTATATAATATATACTATATATTGCATAATACTATATCTTATATTATACTAAATATTATATAATACTTAATATTACATAATACTATATGTTATATTATACCAAATATTATATTATACTCTATATTATATAGTATGAGGTAGTGAGTCTTAGTTTGCAAGTCCTTTTAGGTAGTGACCCTTTATATTGTGAGTTAACTCTCATCGTGGTTTTTCCCTTATTGGGTTTTCCATGTAAATTTTGTGTTCTCATGTGTATGTGTGTTCTTTGCTTTATATTTATTTTTTGTTGATCTGATTAGAAGTAGAATTTTTATATCTTTTATTGCTAAGGATTTCTGAAGAATTCAAACTGTTATATCCTTCTTTATTACTGTTTTGTTTAAAGGTTTTGATCTGATAAAGAAGGTTGTATTGTGTTGAAAGATTTAATTTCCAAAAGTGATTAAGTTTTTGATAAGAATGATTCATCCCCCCTCTTAGTCTTTAGGTGTGTTCAACAGAGATAATATAATACAAATCTTAAGGGGTTATAAAAACATACATACTAGTCTTTGCATATTTACCACATCTACTTATAGAGGTGTTATATCCTTGGTCTAAGGTAAACTAAGATAATTGGTACTTAGTGACAACCTTATAGGAGTTTCATGTGTTTTAGGGTATTTTTTGCCTCAAGTTTTATTATATCATTTATTATCCTTATTCTTATAAAAAAACTCACCTTAGATAATATCCTCCTTGGTCTTACAAAGCCTAAAGTAAAATGAGATATCCATACTTATCTAGTGGTCCTTTCATATTGCTGTGTGCAGGTGAATTTGACCTACCGAAATGCAAGTAACCAAACTAATGCAAGGATCAAAGACACAAAAAAAACACTCAAGATTAGCCTAGTTTAATTTGAACAAATCAATAAAAATGAAGTGCTTTTACCTTGTTCAAATTGTCTCCTTTGGTTGCCCCTTTAGTTGATGATTTGTGTGCTCTTTCCTTGGAAAAATGGAATAAAACCTAATGCACAATGGAGTTGAGATGGTAATGAATGCAATGGAGATTATGGGTATTTGATTAGATGTAATATAGAGATGATAAGTGCTGCAAAAATGGAGTTTTTTATTGGAAATGGCTAAGTGTGCTTGATTGTGGATGATGAAAATGAGACATTTTCCACCATTTTTAGGGGAAAGGCCTCTAAACATAGAGGACTAGGATCAAGCCAATATGGACAAGATCAAGGGCCTAGGTGAGTTGAGGACTCACAAGCCCTCACATCTTGCCATATGGCAAGTGACATGGAAAGAGGAGATGAGGTGGACATGACATGGAGGTACTACATAGTACCTTTGGACTAGACAAGATCTCCTCATAAAGGAGGTCCTTGTCCACATGTGGGTTGAGAGGACAAGTGAGGAATTAAAAATTCCTCAAAAATCCTCATGGGGATGGGAGAAGGAATTTTAAATTCCTTCAAAGTCCATTAGTCAAATAAATGTGAATTAAAAATTCACATGGGGAAGGGGTTGCCTTCAAATGGAGAAAGCATTTAATGCAGTTGACTTAGGACACATGCCATAAATGGCATGGTGATTAGGTGGGGTTAAGCAAGTGATTGAGGTTGTGCAAATGCATGATTAGATGAGTTAATGATAGATTAAAGGCAAGTGGAGGATTATGGAGGATGTAACATTTGGAGAGAGAAGAATTTGAATTAAAAATTAATTTAATTCATAAAGGCAAAGTGACTAAATTAAATAAATTGGAGTATTTATTTAATTTAGAGAGCAAAGGGGTAAAGTATTTAATTGATTTATTAAATACCTTAGGGACATTACGCTACAGGTTGATATTAATCAAATAATAAATTATTTAATTAATGTGGATGAAGGATGTGGGATAGAATAAAACAAGGGGTGAATTTGACCATGTGGGGGTGGTCGAATTCAGGTGTCTACATTTTACCCCTCTTCAAAATACTGTTAAAATAACAGCATTTTGAAGAAAAATAAAACATAAATGGCTCGATGGAAGAAAAGAATGCTAGACAATGCCCCAGTATCCCGGGTAAATGGATAGGAGAGAAAGATGGAGGAAAATGGTAGGGTTGCCCCCTCGAGAGGGCGGATGGAAAAGAAAAAAAGGGGCCCTGGGCAACGTCTTGATATGAAGAAAAAGAGGGCACCATGCAATAGAGCACGAAAAACCATGAAGAATGGCTTTTGAATGGTAGCCCTCAAAAGAAATGAGATGAATGAATTAGTAAAAGGTTAAATAAAGGGTAAAAATTACCCAAAATTTAAAAGGCTAAATAGGGTCAAAAATGAAAATCATATAAATAGTAAATTTGAAAATTTACTATTCACCTCATTCTCATTTTCACACTTGGCAACTGACTAAGCAAGAGAGAGAGAGAGAGAGAGAAAGAGTGACGAGGATGGTTGACGAATCGAGCAGTGATGAGGGATATGCGGATGATGAGCTGATCCACCAAGGTGAGGAGGTACGATAGTTCTGTTATAGGCGTGTGATACCCCGCCATGTAGGCCCGAAACTTGACTTTGTGATTTTGATTTAGTTTTTAAGCACATTTTGATATTTTAGGTTGGGTAGAGTAGGGTACAGCCGCAAGACAAAAGGGTGAATTCGCCTATCCATAAGGAAAATTCATCTGTCCTAGGGGATTGGCAAAAAAAAGGGGTGAACGCGCAAGGGGGAGGGGCGATTGCAAAATTGGCTCTCCCTGAAAAGAGTGATCCTGCATTACGTGGGGGCATAAATGCAAGGGGATAGGTGAATACGAGGCTCACCAAAACAAGGAAAGGGTGAATGTGAAATTGCCCGAAAGTGAAAAAGCTGAATGTGAATTCACCCAAAGGGGAAATGAGAAAATTTGAATCCACCCCTTGGGGGAAATGAGTGAATGTGAATTCATCCATCGGGTTGAAAAGACATAGGGGCAATGTTGAAATCACCTCTATGGAAAACACAGGCAAATACACACCTGGGGAAGAAAGGAGCGAAATCACCTGATAAATAGGCGAATTCACCAAAAGACAAGAAAGGGGCGAATGCTCAAGCTGGACAGGAAAACACGTTGGGATGGAAAAAATGGGAAAATTTTCCTAACACGGAGGTGAATTCGCCAAATTGGGGTAGGTATAAAAAATGGAAGAAACGGGAAATGAAAAGCTAGGAAATTGACAAAGTAGTCTGAATGGATGCAGAACTTTGAACAGTTGAGCACCCGAGAGCGACACTCAATGGTTCTCGAGGTGATAGTTCAAGCATTGAATGCCCATGAGCACAACTCACTTGCGCAGGCTGGATTGTTGCATATGTTGGGGTATCCTAACATTTGAGTGTTGAAAATGAAGGTAAATTTGTAGCTTAAAACTTGTAACACTATGTGACTGTAGATATAATTAAGTATTATTTGTCACAATTATTTGTGCATGATTAATTTGTTTAGATCAATTCTTTAATTGATCTAAATAGATTAATTATCATTTAATTACAATCTTAAACATATTTCATGTATCTCCTAAGTCCTTGGAAAATGTTCCCCAACACTAGGATTAGAAAGAGATTAAATTCGAATAAAATGAGCATGTAAATTGACATTTGTAATTATTCCTAAATAATAGGAACATGTGGGGGCATTCATTTTGAGCTCCTACAAGATAGGAGCACATGGGGTGCCCACATGGAAGGTGGAACCCACCTTGCTTCAGTTAATTGTTTGGAGGTTTGATAGCACTTTAGTAATGCATGTCTTGTTCCCACAAAATAGGGATTGATATTTACAAGAGTGGAGTGGAACTATCAATTCAGTATCAGTTTAGTTTAGTTCAGTTCAGTTCAGTTATGGTTCAGTTATCTTTAGTTGCATGTAGTTAGTTTGAATTGTATACTAGTTGACTTGACTAATGACTTCAGTTGCATGTAGTTAGTTTGAATTGTATACTAGTTGACTTGACTAATGACTTCAGTTGCATGACAGATAATAGGTGATACTTTCAGTTAAGTGGGGATGATCAAGCATGCACATTATTTGCATAAATTGATGGAGAGATATGTTTCTGTTGACTCGGATTGACTTGGACCCACCTTGGGCGCCCAAGTTGGCATATTTCAGTTAACACTTTTTGCATGAGAAGATATTTACAAGGCTTTGTTAAGTGGGACTCATTCTTGTGCACCAACTTTGAGGTGAAGCTTCCAAGATATTTTTGAGACCAGATTTCAGTTAAGTGTTCAGTTTGGGGTGCCTAAATTGAGGAAGACTTTGGTTTGACTTTTGTTTAGGAGGTGGAAGTCTACTTGGAAAATCTAGGTGTATTTTTTTGAGAGAATCTTTAATGCTTTGTAATTGTCAACTCTTAGGAGTTTACAATGCTCATTATTGTCTATATATTGCAGCAAGTGCTTAAGAGTTTCATATGAGTTTATTACATGTTGTGAAGAAGCATTGCTGAAGAAAAAGAAATCATGTCAATCAAGGATTGATACAGTGTTATTGTAATCTTATTCTAAGGTTAAATAATACAAGCAATATCGATTTTGGTGGAGTTTTTTCCCGAAACGGTTTCTCCACGTATATGTTGTCTCACTTCTATCTTTTGTCTACATTCTTCTACAATCTTTTGTCTAATTCTACAAAAGATAAAATTGATTTAAACGGAATAAATCATTGACAAAGAATTGATCTAAATAGATTAATCATGCACAAATAATTGTAACAAAGAATACTTAATTAGATATACAGTCGCATAGTTTTACAAGTTTTGAGCTATAAATTTACCTTCATTTTCAACACTGAGCGCACCGACTTCTAACAGCATTGATGGAGAGATGAAGTTTGAATACATCAACTTTTCATCTCCCGACAGGGGAGATGACAGTCACATTAGAGGATGTGTGGAGGATTTTGTAGCTGCCCATGTGAGGGCACCTAGTCAACTCAACCTAAGGTGGGGCAATAGAGGAGAGCCTACGGGAATTTTTCAGACAAGTGGATTTTCCCATCCAGGGGAGGGAATTGGATGTGGATGCATGCTTGGGGTTAGAGATACCAGCCCTACCATTGTACTTGTGTGGACTGATCAATGGCATTCTATTGCCAGATAGGAGTGGATGGTTTTGCAGCCTCAAGGTCATTGAGGTTGTTAGACATTTTGTAGAGAGACGGAAGGGGGTATTTTCTTGGGGAGCATGTGTACTAGCTCATCTGTACAGGGATATGCATGTCGTCTGCTATAGATGAGTGTGGAGTGTCACACATGTGACACTACTACAGGTATGGGCCTAGGACCACATCAATGTTGCCAGGCCAGACATTTTGATTATGGGAGAACGGGATGAGACACTACCCATAGCTTATTGGTGGGAGATGGTGCATGGCTGGAGGCTCCATTATCAAGATGTTGGGGATTTGGAGGGTTGGAGGAGGAGGATTGATGAGCTGAGGCCGAAGGATATCACCTGGAGGTCGTACCTAGCACGACAATTCCAAAGGTGGAGGGATGAGGATAGGATATACAAAGGGTACTTCTTTTCAGTTTCCTACTTGATTGGCCAAGACCCCCTGATTGTAGAGATGCATAGACCGGACAAGGTCACCCATCAGTTTGGGATTGAGCAGGATATCCTCGTTGGACCACAAAGATTCCAGTGATTTACACAAGACCTCATAGCACTATCGGGAGAGAGGATTATAGAAGATTATGCGTGGCACATATGGGAGGGGGCACTAATGACATAGTACCCATAGAGGGGAGGGCTAGTAAATGTAGGTACCCCAGCACAATATGTTACTTGGTGAGAGGAGATGGGCCCAAGGAGGATGACAACAGAGCATCCTATAGTAGGAGAATTTGGTTTTGGCTCAGATGAAGAGAGGATATTGGATGGACAATAGAGGAGGAGGAGGAGGAGAGGAGGGATGCCGAGGAGAGGTTGTGGAAAGGATGTAGAGATGCAGGATGTGGCGGAGGAGCACTAGGCCATGCAGGTGGATGCCCCAAAGGTGGGGTCACTAGTGATGGTACCTTATGTACCACTGCCACTAGAGGATCCCTCAGTACTATTAACAAGAGCCTTGGCTAGGCTACAGATAGAAAAGCAGAGATTACGAGACTTTGTGATAGACCGAGATAGGCTACAGACAAAGATAGGCAAGTTGCAAGGTGAGGTGGGGAGGCTATAGGAGGTAGAGAGGATTACAGAGAGGGACTATGGGGACATAAAAGATGAGGCCTCGAGGATGCAGGGGGAGAGGGATGTAGCTCGAATGGATTGCGATGAGGCCCTGAGGGAGAGGGATGAGCTGCTAGATACAGTAGAGTGCGCAAAGGAGATGATGGGGGATGTCAGAGAGTGGATGGAGAGGGCAGATGTAGTAAAGGCCTAGTTACAGGCACCGCAAGGAGAGAGGGATGCCAAGGATCAAAGGATATCCCAGTTATAGGCCCAAGTGGACCAGATGAGGCTAGCATAGGATGCATGGGAGTAGGAGAGGAAATGAGGCATATTGTATTGCTATAGGATAGGTATCGGATTAAGTGAGACTTGGCCAGGGCACAAGTGGTAGAGGCAATGGATGCTAGGACAAAGGTGGCATACTACATGCTTGCATATCAACAAGTCATCCCAGATCCAACATGGAGGGTCCCGCCCTATGTTAGAGCAATGTCTCAGGTGCTAGTACCATCATAGGGAGTGACACACACATAAGGCTACAACAACTATCGAGAGACACCTCCCAGGGGCAGAGGATCAGTGCTCAACTCCCCACAGAGGATAGACGTAGAGAGTAGTGGATTAGTTAGGAGAGGGGGATGAGGGGACAAGGCCTACATTTTTTATAGGTGCAAGATTTTATTTACAGTACACGTGGACAAAGACTACAGATTCTTTTCTACATATTCAAATATGGTGATGAGGTAAAAATAACCTCATCATAATAAAATCTAGAAAGCTTACTTTTTCTAATTCAATCCTAAGCCTGTGCCAATTTATTAAACTTTAGGAGAAGTAATTACTTATTTCTAGGAGAATTATGCTTTCTTTCTTTCCTTTGATCAATTGAGGAAATTGTCCAAAGCAGGTTTAATGGGTTGATTTGAGCATTTTTGTAGGGAGCAAAATTTTTAGCCAGCACATGCCTCAAGAGTAATGTTGTGAACCCACTCCTAGATGCTTGGATGATGCGCCGAAGATTCAGTTTCAATTATTTAAAATTATGTTGTTAAATACTTTATGGCTTTTCTCGAGCCTTCTACATGTTTTAAAGCTTTAAAGACATCAAGTTAGTTTTAAGTTAAGGAAGACTTTTTCAATGGCTATCCATGCCATCTTAAATTTAGGATTTAGTTAAAAAGTTATATATAAAACTGTAATTTCATAAGTAGTGAATAAGACAGAAAAGGAAGTATCGTTCTGCTGTTTACATGGTTTTCAAATCATTGTTAAAATAAGTTATCTGATTTCTGTCTATTGGTAACTGTTGAATTCGAATGATGGTGACTGTATGTAATAAGAGGATTTGAGAATCTGTAGTTTATGTGAGCTAAAGACGAAGTAGTAGCCCACGAGCTGGCCACTAGAGGGGAGTTAGCCTAGATAGGTAAGTATTTTATTGTTAAGTTATTTTCTTTGTTAAAGATAAATTGTTGTTTAGTAGGAAATAACAAGTTGTTGAAGAGTCGAGTCAATTGTTTCGGAGCACCATTGTTTTTAATTTGTATAAGTTATCTTTCGTAGTTGATAATATTCCTTTGCTGTTTAGAAGATGCTAATTGTTTATTTCCTTACTTTTATGTTTCTGTAATTTACCAATTGTTTAGTTTACTTGTTTCTATGCTTTCTAGTTTAGTCGTAATGCTTTCTAAATTAGTTGTCTTATGCTTTTTAATTTAGTATTCCTAGATTTTCTTAGAGTAAGATTATTTTTGAGTTAAGAAGTAATGGCTTTAGTTTAGTCTTGATTTATGTAGTTTGAAGAAAAACTAAAAATATAAAATGGGTTGTTCGAATAATCTCCTTCTGCAAACTGCCTTAGACATTGCCCGATCGACAATTGAAATTCAATTATTCTAAAGTAGTAGGACCTAATGACAACCTATCACTTTCTAGTGTCATTGCCAGGGACTTCTTAAAAAGCCCTTTTGCTTAAAGTGTTATTAGGAGACGGTTTGAATACAAAGTTTTATGCCAAAAATATCTTAGTCGTCTTTCTTTTCTGCATGGTCCGGAAAAGAGGCCCTCACGGACATTTTATACCAAAGACCCCCCCCCCAAAATACATACCTATCATACATAGGGAAGCCCAAGGCTCAGACGACCACACTTTTGAAGAATTATTTGAACTACCCCACCTGAGGCTTTCCATTATTTACCTGTCGAGCAACTGGCAGAACAGCCAGTTATCGAGGAAATTTTTTTTGAGGAACATACTCTTCTAAACATCATGGGAGATCTTAGGGCTGAACCTAACCACAATGAACCTTAGCCTCCTACAACGTTTACCTATCCTATTACGTTGGACACTGATGATGATACTGTCATGAAGAACATTTCTCCAGCTTTCCTTCCAACTTTCCATGGCTTGCCTTCGGAAGACCCTGACCAATTTCTCTTTGAATTTAAAGTCATATGCCAGACTTATGATTATAAGAACGACAACCAAAAGTTGAAGCTTTTTCCATCAACTTTGAAGGACTCGGCAATGCGCTGGTTCATGGGATTGGGTTCAGGTAGTATAACATCCTGGGAAGAAATGGAGACTATTTTCTTGCACAAATACCAAAGTTACTATAGGGTAAGTGATCGTAAGGAGGAGCTGTTTAAGCTAAGGCAAAATGAGGATGAAAGTTTGGAGGATTATCTCAATAGGTTCCTCTTCCTCTCCAAAATATGTGGAGAAATGACCATTAGTGTAGAGATTCTCAAAACAATATTTCTTAAAGGTCTTGATGATGATGCTCGACGAAACCTTGATTTAATGGGAAAAGGTGACATATCTCAATTAACTCTTGAAGAAATATGTGAGTTTTGTCAAAATTTCTCCCATACTAGGGGAGGAATCCGCAAAACTAATCTTTTTAAAGGGTTTAATGAGATAGGTGAGCTCCGCGAAGAAATAGAAAATCTAAAAATGGATATTCTCGTGTAGTTGAATACCACCCTAGATGGTATACAAGCTAAAATCCACAACCTTGAGACCTTGTCATTTTATTGTCCAAGGTGTCAGAATAAACACCTATTGTGTGAGTGTCCTTTGGATAAAGTCAATGTTTGTCAGCTGTGTGAGCAAAATCATCCTACAAACCAGTGCGAGCTTTTGTCAGATATTAAGAATACTAAGCAAAAAACCATTCAGGTTGAAGAAGAAATACATGCTTTAAACCAACGTCAAGGAGTTAATTTCCCTTATGGACAGAATCCTAATCCTACATGGAGACCACAAAATAATTGGGCTCATAATCAATAGACACCATCTTGGAATCAGTCACCTCCACCTCAACCTAACTAGGGAACTCCTTATTGGGGATCACCTAAGTGGACAAACCACACATGGGGCAATCAACAATGGCCAAATCAACCCCAACAACAGTGGTACCAACAACATGCAGTACCCCAATGGAATCGAGCACAAAATCAGTTTTATATTGAACCAAAGAGGAATCAACAACAGAACTTGTTACCTCTAGCTCAAAACCATCCTCAACATGAGCAAGTAAACCAACCTCAGCTTCCAGCGCAACCACTTCCCAATCCAAAAAATAATTGCCAAAATACACCAGTCTATTCTATCGAACATGAAAATGTTACTGGGCTTAATGTGATACACTTCAAAAATGTGCAATTGCGTTCTAGTCGAACTCTTCAACCACCAACCATTAAAGAAATAGTGGAGGAAACTGAGCCTAAAAGTCCAACAAGAGACGCGTCGTCTAAGCAGAATATTACTCCTCAAGACGAAGAACCTTTTTCAGCGGTAGGGGCTACTGACTTGTCTCAGGGGGAGGAGGGTCAGCTCTTAAGTCAACATAAGGAGGATCCTGTTCCAAGAAAAAAAGGATGGCACCATATCCGGAACGTTTAAAGTCCATAACTCTGGAAGATACTCTGGAAGTATCTTTGGCTACAGAAACTGCGCTAATTCAGGAGATTAAACAGATGCAAATTGAAGTTCCTTTATTGCAAGCAATAAAAGAAATCCCTGAATTATACCAATTAATGAAACAGTTATGTATCAAAACACCAGGGAGGAAGCCAAAAATGATAAATATCGTTCATATCGATGGTTATTTAGTTGATTTTCCTGTTTGGAAAGACTATTGCTCTGAAATACGATCATCCTGGAAGTCCACTTATAACTATTACAGTCAATGAGGTAAGAATATCAAATGCACTAGTGGATCTAGGAGCAGCTATTAACGTGATGACAATGGATGTAATGGAAAAATTAGGTTTAACTGATTTACGTCCTACAACCACAGTCTTACAAATGGAAAATCAGTCTATAGCCATCCCAAAGGGTGTCATTAAAAATGTCCTTGTCAAATTTGATGGATGGGATTATCCAGTCAACTTCCAGGTGATTCAATCGCTTACACCTAAGGATAGCTATCCTATAATTCTTGGAAGACCTTGGCTGGCCATGGTTGCTACTAAGATTAATTGTAGGGAAGGGGGAATGACCATTTTGCATGGCCAGGATAGCAAACGCTTGTTCTTATATCCCCCTACTAAGCGTACTAAGCATGAAAAAGTCTGGGTTGATGAACTAGAGGAATCGAATGGTTTAGACAGTTTAGCCTCCCTAGCCATGGTGGTAATTAAACAACATGGGGAAGAAATGGAAGAAGAGTTAGTAAACGAGATAGCACGCCTTGCTATAACTCTGAATGAGGAAGAAATGATGGATGCTCCAAGGATTTTTGGGTAGCAAATTGATATAAGTGGAATGGAGCACAATTATGCTACAATGGGAATGTCGTGTCCCTTAGCAAATATGATTCCCATAACAAGTCATTTATATATCACAAGGTTTCACCAACTGGTACCTCATAGTTGTCCTCTTAATACGTTGTTGCGACCTATGTATACTATAACCGTGGTTCATCCTAAAGCAAAATCGATAATGCTATTACCAGGAAAAACCTTGAATATCAATAGCTGGTTGACAGAAACTCAGGAGGATAAGTTTTTTAATATGTTGGTACAAAGATCCAAAGCTTTTACTTGGGATTATATGGAAATGAGGTGAATTCACCCAAGTTTTTTACTCATCACATTTACACTGATATCAATATAAGGCATGTTCGTCAGCCGCAAAGGAGACTCAATCCTACATTAAAGGATTTGGTCAAAATTGAGATTTAGAAACTCCTTCGTGCTAGATTTATTTATCCAATCTTTGATAGTAAATGGGTATCACCTATGGTGGTAGTCCCAAAGAAAAATGGGAAGTGGAGAATCTGTGTAGATTATCGAGAACTCAATAAAGACACTTATAGAGATTATTTTCCCTTACCATTCGTTGATCAGGTCCTGGACAACTTGGTCGGGAGGAAGTATTTCTCCTTTCTCGATGGATTTAGTGGTTATAATCAGATACAGGTTGCTCCAGAAGACCAAGACAAAACCACATTTACCTACCCTTGGGGCACATTTGTATATAGAGTGCTTCCTTTTGGACTATGCAATGCTCCAACAACCTTCCAGAGAGTCATTCTTGCTATATTTTCTGCTCTCGTTAATGACTGTGTCAACATTTATATGGATGATTTTACAGTCTATGGTTCAAACTATGATGAAGCTCTTCAGAACCTAGATCGAGTTCTACAAGTTTGTGAGGAAAATAGACTATCCCTTAGCCATGAGAAATGCTTAATAATGGTGGAGCAAGGAATAGTCTTGGGTCATCATATTTCCTCAAAATGAATAAAGGTCGATCCTAAGAAAATTGAAGTCATCCAATAGTTGACAATCCCTCAAACTCAAACAGATGTAAGAAGTTTTCTTGGACATGCTGGTTACTACAGATGGTTCATAGAAGGCTTTAGTAAAATTGCAGCTCCCATGTTCTCTCTTTTACAAAAAGAAGTAGAGTTTGTCTGGACATCTGAGTGTTAGCAATCATTTGAAGCAATCAAAGAAAAACTTGTCTTTGCTCCTGTTTTGAGAGGGCCAAACTGGAGTATTCCCTTGTATATCTATGTTGATGCTTCTGATGATGTCGTCGGTGCAGTTTTGGGACAAGAAGATGAGAATGGGGGGAAGTATGTTATATATTTTATTAGCAAAAATCTTCGGCAGAAAATAATAACAGAAAAAGAATTCCTGGTTGTTGTTCATGCTATCAAGAAATTTTTTCATTATATTACAGGGTATAAGGTCACGGTTTACATGGATCACTCAGTTGTGAAGTACCTAATGAACAAACCTGTGGTTAATGGTCGAATCATGAGATGGATATTGCTCCTTCAGGAGTTTAATGCCATGATTCTTAATAAACCAGGGAAATATAATGTGGTAGCCGATTTTCTGTCATGAATCAAACATGAAGAAGAGACATTACCCCTATTCAGGATGATTTTCCAGATGAAAATCTATTTGCGGTTTTTGTAAAATCACCTTGGTTTGTAGATATCGCTAACTATTTAGCTGCATCTAAGATACCTCCTAGATTCACGTCTAAGCAAAAGAAGCGGCTAATCAAGGAAAGTGCCTCATTCAAGTGGATTCATGGAATGTTCTTTTGTTGTGGTCCTGACATGATTTTGAGGAGATGTGTAAGAGCTGATGAAACCTGCAGCATTTTAAGGGCTTGTCACGATGACCCGTCGGGAGGACATTACTCTGCAAAGAGAACTTCCCACAAAGTCCTAGGTGTCGGATACTATTGGACCTCAATGCACAAAGATATTAAGAACTATGTGCATCATTGTGATGAATGTCAGAGGGTAGGAAGACCAACTGCTTCTTTGGAAATGTCGTTGCTACCTCAGGTAGTCCTTGAACCATTTGAAAAATAGGGTTTAGATTTCATCAGACCCATAGATCCTTCCTCTCAAGGGAAAGAGTATATACTGGTTTGCACTAACTACCTGAAAAAATGGGCTAAAGTTCAAGCCTTAAGAATAGTTAGGGAAAATTAGGTTGTAGACTTCCTTTATAATAAAATCTTCCTTAAATTTGGAGCCCCTCGAACTATCGTAACTGATCAGGGACCCCAATTCATGTCTCGAGTGTTTTTTGCATTTACCAACCATTTTCAGGTAAGCCATAGAAAGTCATCTCCTTACCACCCTCAAGTGAACGGCCAAGTAGAAGTAACTAATAGAGAACTAGAAAATATTCTAACAAAAACAGTCTCTTCTCGAAGAAAATACTGGGCTAGGAAGCTCCCTGAAGCCATATGGGCTTACAACACAACCTAGAAATCTACGACTGGATTCAGTCCTTATGAGCTCATTTTTTGGAAGAAGCCTCTTCTTCCCATTGAGTTCGAGTTACAAACTCTATGAATGGCTATGGAATTACATTTAGATTTAAAAATATCCCAAGTCGAACAAGTTCTTCAACTAAGCGAATTAGATGAACTTCGTTAGACGCCATCCATCAAACTGAACTAATTCAACATCAACAGAAGCTATGACATGATAAACATATTAAGGAAAAGAAGTTTCACAATGGGGACTGGGCCTTGTTATTTTATTCTAGATACAAAGACCATAAGGGCAAGCTCGGGACTCACTGGTTGGGACCTTATGAAGTTGAGGAAGTCTTTTTGAACAGAACTGTTCGATTAAAGCCAATCGATGGTGACACGTGAACTTTATTGGTTAATGGTCATCGCTTAGTGTCTACCATAAGCCATTCAATAGGGAATACTTTACAAGGATGGTCGAAATGTAAGGTGAGGTCCAATGTGTTGACTCTACCACGGTAGAGTCTATCCAGTAAAAATGTTAGGCTTTTGTTAAAAAATAAATAAATAATAAACAAATAAAAATAAAAATAAATGGACATGTATGCTGAGATATTTTCCTTCATTTAATATTTTTTCATTTTTGGACTTAGCTAAATATTTTTCATATTTTTACAGGACTTCTCAAAAAGTAGAAAATAACATCTGGAGCACCCTCCAATGATGCTTTGAAACATTATGATGTCGATGCTCCGGAACTTGACGTTTTCAAATCCCGATGCTCTGGAACTTGTATAGAGCTTATCTTGTCGAGGAGGTGTTCTGCACTAAGGTTCAACGTCATGAAGATTATTTTCCATGTCACTCAAACCTTTCATTTCGTTGCCACTCCGACTGCATCTTTCAGCAATGCTCCAGAACCTTTCATTTTTTTGCCGCTTTGACTGCATCTTTCAGCAATGCTCCAGAACCTTTCATTCCATTGCCGCTTCGGCTGCATCTTTTTGTGATGCTCCAGAACCTTTCATTCTGCTTTGGCTGCATCTTTCAGCGATGCTCCGGAACCTTTCATTCTGTTGCTGCTTTAGCTGCATCTTTCAGCGATGCTCCGGAACCTTCATTTCATTATTTTTTCGGTCGCACCACACACCGATGCTCTGAAACTTATGCACTCATTTTGAGCGCGTTGACAAAAATACGTGCTTTGGAACTCGTTCATTTATCTTCCATCACTTTTTTCAAAATTTTAAAAATTTTGCGATTCTTCTGCTAGAATATCCAATACATCTGTCTTTCTATTTTTGCTTTAGGTAAGCCACCTAACTCCGTACTCCTCATTGAAAGCTCCATCCCCCATAGAATTTTGCACCATATCATGATAACTCCGCCGTCATTTCAACCAATGCCTTCACGTCATCCTGTCAAATCTGTGAGGATTAAGATCTTCGAACGATCATGGAACGAGGGTAAGTATTAATTTTCACTTTAAATAGGTAGTTATTTTCAAATAAAGAATAATTAATTGGCACGAACCTCACCTCCAATTTAGTAATTCATGCCACCTAGCGATCAATCAATTGTACGGCAAATCCTTTTACAAACCTCCATGCAGATTGGAAATCATTGAAGCTTAAGCTGTAAATAAAACAAATAAGTAATTTCAGAGGTAATATTTTCAAAAGGAACCTGCGTGGGAGATTTGTATTGGAATTGAATTTCTTGCAGTGTACAAAATCTGGAAATGGGGGGTGGAAAAAGAAAGGCAGAGCCAGATTCAGCGAAAAAATTATTGGGATTGAGTAATATCTCCAGATTGTTCGAGGAAGCAGGGTGGTTAAACTTCATCAGGAAATTTGAAGGCCATAATGAAAAGCTAGTAAGATCCTTTGCTGAGAACTACACAAATGGTGAAGTGGTACTTCAAGGGAAGTGTTTCAAGGTAAGCTCTAAAATTATTTCTCGCTTATTTGGATTAGAGAATGTAGGCATAAATATAAAAGAAACCTCTCAAGTAACGTACCAGAAATTAGCTAAATTATTTGTTAGAGAGGGAGACCCATATCCAATGGTAGTAATAAGTACCAGGGGAAAAAATAAGGGATTCTAGAGAACTTCCATATTAGAACCTTGGGGTACTGTCATTGCATGGATTATAAATTACTGTACTTGTGAAGGTCAGCTTACCATAGTTGTAGGGCTTGTCTTTCGTATGTTAACCCATTTACGTCACGGAAGGGAGGACCCAGCTCTTAGGGTTAATATGCCTGAATTCTTGTTTGATTCCTTAAAAAATTCCATGGAGAGGTATAAAATAGGGTCTGGGCCTTTGAAACACCATGGGTTAATTCAGCTAATCTGCAAGTATCACTTCTGTAAGAAACCCAAGGGGAAATGGGAGAAATTTTTAGAGAAAATGGAGAAGCCTGCAATTGCAAGAACCATAGAATTAGGGGAACCATACCAATAGGCTATTCCATCATCCGGAGTAACTTCCCCTAAGGGCTCTCTGGCTCCGGAAGCTCTTAATCCCACCACTCCTGGTGAGGATTTTCCAAACTTCTACGGTGATAAATTTCAAACCCCTAACCTACAAGAACAGGTTAATATTGTTTATTCTGACACAAGTAAACCAAGGAAAAGGAAAATGAGGAAAAATCAAACACTTGTCATTTTCTAGGAATCTCCTCCCCTCAGAAGGAGTAAGTGGTTGGCTTCTGAATTCTTCGAAATCCCAATATAGGGTAAGGAGGGAAGTTCACAAAAAAAAAATCCTAAGCGAACACAAGAACCCATAGAAATTTCAGAGCAAGCCAGTAAAGACGAGACACCCCTAAATAGAGAGGATTCAGGTGAAGTATTTCCTTTCCATTCTATACATATAGAGGAAATTTTCAATGACAGAACTCAAGGCAGAGAACCTGAAGGGGATTGAAGTATGCCAAAAAAATTGTCACCCATTGTAGATAAAATTGTTGAAACAGTTGAAACCAGTTGTGCCAGTGCTGAATTAGAAAATTATAAACTAGAAATTGATTATTTACAGAGGCAATTGTCTAAAAATAAAGAATTTATAGAATAGCAGAAAGAGGAGTTGGTTGTACAAACTGCTATAATAAATAAAAGAGATCAGGAAATAAGAGACTTGAAGCTACAATTGCAGGACAAAGACTCAAACATCTATAAGTTGCAGGAACAAGTGCAAGAGCAGTACGAAAAGCATAAAACTTATAGTGAGAATATTGCACAAAAAGATGTAGAAATGGGAAAAATAAAACAAAATTTTGTGCTCATGCTCTCAGCTTTCGAGGAGGACAAGAAAATAAAGACTGAGGAGTTGAACACTTCTATTAGCAGAGTAGTTGAACTAGAACAAGATCTGAAGGAATGCACTATGAGACCCCAAACTGAGTCCAAAGCAATTCAAACTGAACCAGTTATAACTAATTGGTTCCAAGTCAGCATTCTACCTCTACTAACAAAATGGATGGAATAGTGTTACTTCCTCATAAATGTCCAAACTGAAAATCATAGGCTGAAGAAAGAACTAGTGCTCCTAAAGGAGTCATTTCACAAAGCCTACCAAGGAAAGCAAGATGCCTGTCAACTTATGGACTGTTTGTTGAATTGTAGAAGGCCATCGAGAATTTACTCAATGTTTTTGAATGAACAATGGCTAAGATGGAAACTATTCAATATCTATAATGATCAACCTTATGAGCCTAATGACAAAGAGTTTGTAAAAATATTTGTAGAATCAACTCCTGAAGACCAGGATTTAATTTGTGAATTCTTTCTGCATGATTTGTTATTGGAAAATCATACAAATTTCTATATTAATTTGTTTTTTGGAGAAGTGGAATTGAGGGCATTTCTCTCAACAATGAGAAATCAAGTTCATTAGCAAGATCGAACAAAAGAATTTACATAGGTAGAGAAAACAGTGGGTCTCCAGATCAAGTCCCCAAATTCAAGGCCTGATGGGTTCAAAGCTACATTTTTGTCTCTTCTTGTTAATCAAAAGATGAAAGAAAGGTATGACAACAGCCTTAAGATGTGTTATGACAATTTCATAGCAAATGGATAGAAATTAATTGGCAAAGCATGGCATGCATGTGAGGAAAGGTTCACCCCTCTTCCAGCTTATTTAAAGAAAAGAGAAGTTATTTCTCCTCTAAACATCAGATGGTCATTCAGAAGGGTTGATGCTCTAATTAAAATCCTAAAAACACTGAGAACGAAATGGATAGGAATGAAATACAGCCCCCCCTTTCTACTTAATCCACCCTCGGCTTTTAATATTTCCATAGATTAGAATGATAGACTCTTTAATGAGTGGAGAGACAGTGTTATGTTCCATAGAGGGTTCATTCATAACCCTGAAGCTTTCAATGCATCAGCCAGGGAAACACATGATCTCAGTTTCTTTATGAAGAATGGAATATAACTCAAGGGTTTAACTATGGAGTAGGAGGACCTGCCAGAAATTAGGTAGGGGAGGAAATGATGAGGTAAAAATAACCTCATCATAATAAAATCTGGAAAGCTTACTTTTTCTAATTCAATCCTAAGCCTATGCCAATTTATTAAACTTTAGGAGAAGTAATTACTTATTTTTAGGAAAATTATGCTTTCTTTCTTTCCTTTGATCAATTGAGGAAATTGTCCAAAGCAGGTTTAATGGGTTGATTTGAGCGTTTTTGCAGAAGTTTTAGCCAGCACGTGCCTCAAGAGTAATGTTGTGAACCCACTCCTAGATGCCTGGATGATGCGCCAAAGATTCAGTTTCAGTTATTTAAAATTCTATTGTTAAAAACTTTATGGCTCTTCTCGAGCCTTCTACATGTTTTAAAGCTTTAAAGACATCAAGTTAGTTTTAAGTTAAGGAAGACTTTTTCAATGGCTATCCATGCCATCTTAAATTTAGGATTTAGTTAAAAATTTATCAATAAAACTGTAATTTCATAAGTAGTGAATAAGACAGAAAAGGAAGTATTGTTATGTTGTTTACATGGTTTTGCAAATCACTATTAAAATGAGTTATCTGGTTTCTGTCTATTGGTAACTATTGAATTCAAATGATGGTGACTGTATGTAATAAGAGGATTTGAGAATCTGTAGTTTATGTGAGCTAAAGATGAAGTAGTAGCCCGTGAGCTGGCCACTCGAGGGGAGTTAGCTTAGATAGGTAAGTATTTTATTGTTAAGTTATTTTCTTTGTTAAAGATAATTTTTTGTTCAGTAGGAAATAACAAGTTGTTGAAGAGTCGAGTCAGTTGTTCCGGAGCACCATTGTTTTTAATTTGTATAAGTTATCTTTCATAGTTGATAATATTCCTTTACTGTTTAGAAGATGCTTAATTGTTTATTTCCTTACTTTTCTATTTCTGTAATTTACCAGTTGTTTAGTTTACTTGTTTCTATGCTTTCTAGTTTAGTCGTAATGCTTTCTAAATTAGTTGTCTTATGATTTTTAATTTAGTATTCCTGGATTTTTTTAGAGTAAGATTATTTTCGAGTTAAGAAGTAATGGCTTTAGTTTAGTCTTGATTTTTGTAGTTTGAAGAAAAACTGAAAATATAAAATGGGTTGTTCGAATAATCTCCTTCTGCAAACTACCTTGGACACTGCCCGTTCAACAATTGACATTCAATTATTCTAAAGTAGTAGGACCTAACAACAGCCTATCATATAAGTTCTTTGATTGATTCATGTATTCTTTATTTATTATTCTTTCAAGAGATGCAGTCTCGGTATCATTTGATTATCACTTTGTACTTGGACCTTTATTTCATGGATGTTCATGGACTTTATTGATGGAATTTATTATATTTTATGATGGACTCAATATGAAATTTTATGATCTTTTATTATGGACCATGAGGGACTCGATGGATATGATATTATTTTGATATTTATATGATATGCAATGGACATTTCCGACACTATGTGATTATTATGTGATATGATGGATATTTATTATGTTCATATGATTATAATGATTATGATGTATGCATATGATTATGATGATTTATTTCTATGTCTATGTAGATGAAATGAATAAAATTCTTTGTGTCTAACGATTGTGGATGCAGGATGTGATGTGATATGATGTATGCTATGAATATGTTACTAATTATGTGTGATAAAGGTAGCAATGTGATTGAGGGTATTATGTGATGTATGCATATGATTTGTGGTATGAGAATTGATCATGAATGGATGATGCATTGTAATGGTTTCTTATGTATGGATGGATGACATGAAAATGTAATGAAATGTAATGGATGAAAATGTATGATGTATGGATATGATGTAATGCAATGTCTATAATGAAATGAATGGATATTTTTAGAATAATACTTCCAAACAATTGAAAATGATAATGCAAATCGTAATGATATGATATGCAACAATCTTAAAATTCTTAGAATAATGAATCAACATTAATTTAAACAACTTAAGATGACAATGAAAATGATAATGGAATGAAATGAACTTAAGATGATTAGAATAACAAATCTATATTACTCTAAACAACTTAAGATGAATATGATAATAATAATCAAATGCAATGATAATGAAAATGTGAATGAACCTAAGATGCTTAGAATAACAAATCTATATTATCCTAAAAAACTTATGATGAATATGATAATGATAATGAAATGCAATGATAATAAAAATGTGAATGAACCTAAGATGCTTAGAATAACAAATCTATATTATCCCAAACAACTTAAAATGATAATGAAATGGATTTAAGATTCTTAGAGTAACAAATCTATATTAATCTAAACAATTTAAGATGAAGATGAAAATGATAATGAAATGAGATGAACTTAAGATGCTTAGAATAAAGAATCTATATTACTCTAAAAAACTTAATATGGAGATGAAAATGATAATTCAAGTGGATAATGTTAATGGAAATGTAACTAAATGAGCAATGATAGGTGTGGCAATGCATCACATAACAATAGTGGAATGAATGATGATGGGTGTGAGAGTGCACCTATCAAAACCATAGGAATCCTATCGAGAAGAATGGATGGGAGAGGCATATTTGCACAACCAAAATCACTAACCATAGGCTAGGGGAAGCAATGGATGGGGGATAAATGCACTGTAATGAGAAGATAAATGAAATTCAAACGTAATGCCATTTTTCCATATTAGGAGCAATAATTTTTGCTATAGCATGGGACATGATATGCCTGGGTATGAAGAACCAAGGCCAATTGGTGTCCAATGCGCAAAACAAACACAGAAAACAAGGAGGCTATCCCAACACCCCAAAACCATAGGGGCTTCGGTCGGGCCTAATGTTGGGATAACCACAAACACAAAGGATGCCCCAACGTAACACAATACCACAGGGATCTTGGTGGGTACTACATGAGACAACCAGGAAGACAAGAATAGACAAAAGATCAAGATACGCCCATATGGTTACTTGTCAAAGCACACCATGATATGATGGATCATGGTGACCTTGAAAAAGTATAATAGGAAGCTCAAATGATAAAAAAAATGTCAAAAGTATCAAAAGATCACAATAGATTTCAAGTGTCCTTTGCCATAGGATCAAAAGGGTGGATGGGATTGATGTAGTCTAATATAGGAAGGATACATCCTATTAAGACCAAAGATGGGGACTAAACTAGGTGATCGACATGACTTAGGATACTCAGAATCAATTGAACCTCATGACACTAGTGACCTTTGTTTTAGGTACTAGTCGAATAGGGACATACTTGACAAGTGACATGACACCAAAAAACACCCTAGAGACCTAGGGGCTCAGGGGTTGATCAAAGATCAGCCTTGCCTATGTGAAAGCGTAGAACCCTCATAGTTCGATAAAACACTGATGACTAACCATGGATAAAAGCGGAAAGAGGACAATGGTGACCTCGATGGACAAAAAAGACCGGATAGATAAATGCCCCAAGGGCTAATCAAATGATTAGCCTTTCCTACATGAAAGCATAGGGGAAACGTAGTTCGATAAAAGATTACCAAAGACAAGATGAGACCTAGTGATGATCGACACAATGGAGAATCCTAGATGAGGACACAAGATCATCGAAATGACATGGATGTACAGATGACGAAAAGATCAGGATGTGGGATAAAAAGCTCAAGATTTTGGATAGACGATCTAGATCATCCAATGCTCAATCAAGATATACCAAGAGATGGATGACAGGATGTCGATGGGAGGCTGGGGATCAATATGATGTAAGAATAGGATATGCAAATACGATGGATGAAAACATAAAGTACCCAGGATGCAAGGTAGATAACGATTAAGCCCTTTGGGAATGGTGCCTATTGCTAGGTTTTCACCAAACAAACTTATCCAAGGTGCCACCAAGGGTGGTTTTGACCATAGGATGGATTATTTGTCTATTATTTTTGGATTTTTTTGACTTTTTTTTTTTGGGATTTTTTCTAGGTAGGATAACCCAGCTAACTCAGGTATAGAGCCTCTTTAGATGCATGATGTTGATAGGATCATCTAAGGGCTCTCCTTTAGGTGTTACAAGCCTATATTCCCTAGAACCGTATTTAGTTGTGACAACATAAGGATCCAACTAGTTTGGTTTGAACTTTCCTTTCTTTTCTCTGTCTTGTTGGGTACACTGATTTTCTTTTAGGACCAAATCATCGACATTGAACTGATGAGGATGGACCTTCTTTCTGTAGCTCCTCCTAAGATTATGTTGATATGCTTGAAGTTGATTGTAGGCCTTGATACATTTTTCATCTAGGAGTTCAAGCTGACTTAAGTGTGCAACCCGAGCATCTTCGTCACTGATGAGATTTTTAATGGAGATTCTGAGTGACAGGATCTCAACTTCAATCAGCAAGATGGAATTAGCACCATATACAAGAGAGCATGGGGTGGCACCAGTGGGAGTGCAGATGGATGTATGGTATTCCCAAAGGGCGGGAGTAAGATGGAGGTGCCAATCTTGACTAGTATTATTGACCACCTTTTTGAGGATTTTCATCAAGGTTTTGTTGGTTGCTTCTTCTTGACCATTACCCTAAGGGTAATAGGGGTTGGACCAACGATGTTGGATATGATAGATTTTTGTATAGGAGAAAATTTGCAACCCTTGGGAAAATTCCCCTTTTACCTTTCCTCACTTTAGAAAACCAAGTCCGAAGGCAAAATTCCACCTAAGCCCACTGCCTTCATTTCACTTGGCATCCCTTTTGTTAATCAACAAAGGAGTTACTATTGGGGAAACCCACGTGGCATGCAGACATTTTCATGGCATGCTTACATCCCTGGAATATTCTCACGACTGGAGCCTATAGAGGCATTACACTTCTCATTGGAAGTCGAATTGTAATGCCCCCTTTGGCTGACCGACCCGAATATGGTCATTTTCTTCATCTCTCCTTTAAATTCACTCACCTTCATTCATTTTTATCTCTTAGACAATCCCATCCATAGGTTCAAGAACTCACTTTAAGCATTGAAGCAACACTCTTGCACTCCATAGAAGCAATCCCATCACTCCATCACTTCAATAGAGCAAGCATAGGACAACACCATTGTAGCAGAGGCTTGAGTTCCTCTCATTTTCTCCCCCACTAGACTTGAGCACTTTGGGTGGAGGTGGTAAGCTCTCTACTCCCCTTCTCTATTACTTGGTTGAGTTAGCACATTACTATTTGGTAGTGTTTTAGTGTTCTTTTTCTTTCATTCCTTCTTTATCATATTATTTCTACATCATTGCAAACTTGGTTTTCCGTGGAGGTGGAAATACCAAAACGGGACTGAGGTAGACCCCTATACAACCCCCCAATAATTTATCCCTCTTTTGTGTGTAGGTGGAGATATCTTGGAGCTAGCTAGTGAAAAATCCTTTTGGTGAGATCATTCTTGTCACCTATGTGATAATCTACTTCCTTTATTGTATCCATTTATATGTTTTGTATGTCATAGTGTTATTTTGTTCCCTTAGAAACCATTAGCTAGGTCGATAGTCTATTTTCTAGGGGTTAGACCTTGTCTTTTTGGGCCTCTAGCCGTACGAATGACAACGCACCTGAGAGACACCAGTGTGTCGCGTTGTCATCCTAGAACCACATTTTTGTCTTCTGATAAAGAGTTATCTAAGACATGGAGTTGATCCTAAAAACTAACTCGCCTGGTCTCCTTTCAAGTATCAAGTCTGCATAGTGATTGAAGAACCTCATATTTCGCATCATTCTCATCTCGCACTTCCTAACATTCCTTTAAATTGAGGTAAGTTAGGGAAGCCTGCTACTCTTAGCCCTCCATGACCTGGGGCCTTGACGTGGTTGGTCCCCCTCTCTTACAATTTTGGTGAACCCGACATGAACCATTTTGGTTCTATTTTGCGATACTGAAAGTCCCTTTCCTTGTATCCTAGGAGTGGTGTAGGTGTGAGTGTTGTGAGGATTTCTCCTTACAACCCAACTTGCAACCCCTAGTAGGCATAGTTGGAAGGTCCTGAAGGTGTTGAGTAATGAAACCTGAATTGGGTCACTACCTTATCCTACAAACCTTTAGGAGGCTTTGTGGAAGTATTGTTCAATGTGTAGGATGGCCTCTTTCTTAAATCAACCTATTCCCCTTGTGCATCTTGTGAGAAATAGTAAGGATATAACCTTCACTTCATAGGACCTGTCGATGGGCTTTAATAGGGAATCATCTCCTCTTTACATTCCTGCAAGGATAAATGGGAATACCGTAGTTGGTGTTCTCGTTGATCTAACATCTCAAGTAAACGCTATAACTAAGGAGATCATGTTAATCAACTTCCTACAGAAGGATGGATATGATGCACCTAAGATTATCGTCTGCACGCATGACAGACTTTGCATACCTCCTATAGGTAGCATTGTCCTATCGGTCCTTGTTGGACCTAAGTCTATGGACCTTATGTTTGATATCATCCCAGGGTCTGAACTCTTTAGAGTGAAGCTAGGTATCCCCTAGCTGGTAGCTATGAATGTAGTTCCCTCGGTTGTACATAAGTGTTTGAAATTCACTCATGGGAGTTTGATACATGTTGTCCATGACACCAATTATAGACCACCGATTGCACATGATAGCTATATCTTAGATTACTTTTGGCCTGCACCTGTTGGTCCTATCCTGCCCAAGAAGTACCTCTTGTATCACACATATCAAAATTGCATGAAAGGATGTGCTAGGCCGAAAGTGAGATTCCCTCCTTCGCCTTATGTTTTTTCACATAGGGCTTGCCTGAAAGCTGATATTGATGCTATCAAGGCATGTAGAATTCAAGAGAACAAGTCTCGAGATCCTCCTTCTTCCTCTTTTGTTGTTCAGCCTGACATTTCCTCCCACTCTGTTGTGGTGTCATTTGCTTCTGCCTTGCATTTGTGAGAGAATCCTATGGTGCTCGCTTGGTGAAGGGCCAAGCATCTTGTGTTTGAGATTCTTATCTTACCCAAGGAACCTAGGCCCATTCATTATGGTAGATAGAAAGCACCCTGTGGGGAATCCTCTATGTCTTGGCCTCCACGACCTCCTACCGCCCCTACTCCTAAAGCAGTGAATGGGAAGAGGCCCGCTGCCAAGGCATTAGAGTCGATTCCTCCTGTTGTTTTTGAACCTGTCAATCCTGTTCTCATCCAGGAGTTTATCCCTCCATTGGAAATAGTCGTGGAGGACACTCCCATGGCTAAAAAGGAGCCTTCCACTCCTTCAAAAACCTCCAGCCTCCAGTTGAAAGAGTCACAAAAACTGCCTTGCGCGCGAATGCAAGCACCGGAGAAAGGCTCTCTTGGCTAAGCAGTCCACCTCACATAGGAAATAAGAGGAGACAATTTCCCCTATATCAGGGCCTTCTATTGCATCCTCCTCTCTCCTCCCCTCTATTTTCATCCAAACTAGTTTTGTATCTCTTTCAGCTCCCCCTACAAGTGAAAATGTGCCTAACCTTGGAAATGTGCAGGTGTTCATTGCTCCTTCAATGGAGCCTCCTTTGTTAATATCTATCCTGAATGTATTGCCTTTCCTGAAGCTCGTAGATATGATTAACAATTTGGTTGTATCTAGCATGATTCTTTCCTCATCTTCTCCCTCTACTCTTCTCATTTCATATGTGGGAAGTTCACCTCCTTCGACAAAGAAGAAGGTAGAAAGTGGTCCCTCCAACAACAGAGAACAAAAGAGGACCCCACCTTCTCTGAAAGGTGGCCATGTGCTAACTTGTTCTATCCTAGTGGAAGAACTAGTCCCAGCCTCTCCTAATTTCATCACCGCTCCCGAATCGCTCAATGAGCTCAGCGGTAAACCTCAGGTGTAATCTCCTCCATCCATCGAAGTGAAACATGGAACTCCCATCAAGTGCATGTTTAACTCGGTGGATGAAGTTTCTACCTTGTTAGTGATCTTTATGAATTCGTTGACCTTGGACCCACAAGAGTTGAGCAACGGAAACCTCACAAGTCCTTCTTCCTTAGCCCTTGTTCCAGGAGGGTCAGAAGCTCCTCCCATTAAAATTCAACCACTTCAATCTCATCCTCCTTCCCCCTACATTTGATCAGTGTTAGGGGGAGACCTCTTCTTGATCTTTAGATTAGATGTGTGTGTGTGTTGTGATATGTTTCCCTTGTAATTGTGCTATACGTGCCTGGATGACCCTCGTCACCCTTATTGGTGTTTGGATATAAGTGTGGTGTTTGTGTTGTAAACCTTCTTTTATTTGTATCATCATTCTTCCATGTTTGTGATTGATTTTCAACAAATTGGGGAGGATGCAAAGCATTGGGGGTATTTAGGCTTCCCTTCCATGTTCACCCAATTTTTTATTTTTACTTTGTTTTCCATGCATTCTTCCTGATCTGGTTAGGTATTGATGATCTTAAACCATGCACCATGGCTACCTACTATTTATAAAGGAAAATCTAGATTTGACCCCATGAAACCAGATTCCCCTATGCCCTTTGTTCAGGTTTTATTTTATTTTACTTTCTCTTTATCTCTCCCTTCTTTGCTTGAGTTGTCCCTCTCATGTGTGACAATTCTGCTTCTACATCACTTGGATCTTTAGAAAATGTATTCATTACCAACAAATATTTTCTCAAGGATCTTCACACACCTCTTTATTTGAATTGCTTTCTTGACCTGAAACCCTAACGAAACATGTTTCCTTCATCATGGGTTCATAAAGAAAGGACTTGGGAACCTTTCTCTAAAGCAGGAACAACTTTGATCTTCCCCTCATGTGGATGCATATTCTTTCTTTCAAATTCCTTTTTGAAGTAAACATATTTCAAAAGGATTCCTTGATGATGAATTGATTTTCCAAAGAAGGCACCAAATTTCGAACAACGCATCCCCTGAGTGGACCCTCTCTTTTTACGTTGGGTTCCCAAGGAACCCCTTTGAAATTTTGTATCTCAAGAAATTTCTATGCCATCTAGCTCAAGGGTAGCCCGACTAGACCTATTTCCTATCCTTGCATCTAGCTCAAGGGCAGCCCATCTAGACCCATCTCACATTTTTATGTCTAGCTCGGGGGTAGCCCATCTAGACTTACTTCACATCTTTATGTCTAGCTTGGGGGCACCCCGTCTAGAATGAATTCACATATTTACATCTAGCTCAAGGGCAGCCCATCTAGACCCATCTCACATCTTTGTGTCTAGCTCAGGAGCAACCCGTCTAGACCTACTTCACAATCCTTACGTCTAGCCCGGGGGTAGCCTAACTAGACCTCACTTTTCAGACGGTGTGTCCCTTGAGTGGACCACTCTTCCTTTTAAAGGGTTCCTGAGAGACCCCTTTGAAATTCTTCCAACTTGATGATGGTATACGTGACTATCCGCTTACTCGCCTGTGAGGTGCTTTCTTTCTTCAACTTCATAGTTCTACGAAGCTATGAAGTCCTTTGCTTGTCTTGCAATCTCGAATTTTCTAGACTGCGATCTACTTCCTCGACAGTTCAGGTATACATTTCTAACCCTACTACTTCTTTGATCTACTTTATCGAAGCACTCATCAGTATTTGTGCTCGCTAAAGTGGCTAAAAAATGTATAGGAGTGAATTTGCACCCCTTGGGAAAATTCCCCTTTTACCTTTCCTCACTTTAGAAAACCAAGTCCGAAGGCGAAATTCCACCTAAGCTCGTTGCCTTCATTCCTCTTGGCATCCCTTTTGTGCATAGATAGAGTAGTTACTATCGAGGACACCTGCGTGATGCCCAGACGTCCGTGCAACGCACTTACATCCCTGGCAGATTCTCGTGGCTAGAGCCTGCAGAGGCGTTACACTTCTCATTGGAAGTCAAATTATAATGCCCCCTTTGGTTGACCGACCCGAATATGGCCATTTTATTCATCTCTCCTTCAAATTCATTCACCTTCATTCATTTTCATCTCTTAGACAATCCCATCCACAAGTTCAAGAACTCACTCCGAGCATTGAAGCAACAATCTTACACTCCATAGCAGCAATCCCATCACTCCATCACTTCAATAGAGCAAGCATAGGAAAACACCATTGCAGCAGAGGCTTTAGTTCCTCTCATTTTCTCCCCCACTAGCCTTGAGCACTTTGAGTGGAGGTGGTAAGCTCTCTACTCCCCTTCTTTATTACTTGGTCAAGTTAGCACATTACTATTTAGTAGTGTTTTAGTGTTCTTTTTCTTTCATTCTTTCTTTATCATATTATTTCTACATCATTGCAAACTTGGTTGTCCATGGAGGTGGAAACACCAAAATGGGGTTCTGACTGATGTAGACCCCTATACATCCCCCCAACAGTTTCTCCCTCTTTTGTGTGTAGGTGGAGATATCTTGGAGCTAGCTGGTGAACAAGCCTTTTGGTGAGATCATTCTTGTCACCTTTGTCATAATCTACTTCCTTTATCATATCTATTTATATATTTTGTATGTCATAGTGTTATTTTGTTCCCTTAGAAACTATTAGCTAGGCCAATAGTCTATTTTCTAGGGGTTAGACCTTGTCTTTTTTGTCCTCTGGCCATACAGATGATAGCGCACCTGAGAGACACCAACGCGCCATGTTGTCATCCCACAACCATGATTTTGTCCTCTAACAGAGAGTTATCTAAGATACAAAGTTGATCCTGAAAACTGACTCACCTAGTCTCCTTTCAAGTCTTGGGTCTGCAGAGTGATTGAAGAACCTCATAGCTCTCACCATTCTCATTCTACACTTCCTAACATTCCCTTAAACTAAAGTAAGTTAGGGAAGCCTGCTCTATGACTTAGGGCCTTGACGTGGTTGGTCCCCCTCTCTTACAGTCTCACAAAAGAACTTCATGTACTTGTTTTTGAATGGCTTTCCACTTTCAGTGATGATGGTAGATGGGATTCCATATCTATAGAGAATATGGAAGAGGATGAATTTGGATATCTGAATACTCATGATTTGAGAGAGTGGAATGGCTTCCACCCACTTGGTAAAGTATTTAGTGGTTGTTATGATGAAATTATGGCCATCAAAGGATGGAGGGTAAATCTTGCCGATCAAATCAAAACCCCATTGAGAAAAGGGCCACGGTGCTATGACAGGTTGCAAGTCTTGTGTTGGGGCATGGATTAAATCTACATGTTGCTGACAGGGCATACATTTCTTCACGAACTCATAGGAATCATGTTCCATAGTGGGCCAATAGTATCCAACTCTAAGAATCTTCTTAGCCAAGGCCATTCCATTAGAATGGGACCCACATACACCACTATGTATGTCATTTAATGTAATACAAGATTATGATTTTTTGAGGCATCAAAAAAAGTACCATCATACCCTCGGCGATAAAGTGTACCTCCCACAATTGTGTAGCGGGATGAGCATTGGATAAAGGATTTTCATTGGTTGCGGGTAAGATCAGGTGGGAGAATATTGTCACGAAGGTAGACATAAATGTCATGGTACCAGGGTGAATTGGTACCTACGATATCACACACCATCTCATTATCAGGGACATCATATGTCGGGATTATAATTTGCTCAACAAAAAATTCACAGTCTGTTCGATCTTTGGGTATGTTGATAAGGGAACCAATCGTAGCTATTACATTTGTTGCTTTATTCTGGACCTTGGGGATCTACTCAAATAGGATGTAGGTGAAATACTTTTCAAATTCATCCACCATGCATTTGTATGGCAATATCTTATCATATTTTGTCTGAAACTCATCATTGACCTATTTCATAATGAGTTGGGAATCACCAAAGACTCGAAGATGGGTGATGTGCCATTGGATGGAAATTCTAAGGCCAGTGATTAAAGCTTCATACTCAGCAATATTTTTGGTGCATGGAAAGGCTAATCTGAATGAATTTGAGATATAGTCTCCTTGAGGAGTGACAAATAAAACACCTACTCCAATTGTTTTATGCATATATGACCCATCACAATAGAGCATCCTTGTATCTGTTTTTGTGACTATGAGGACCCCTTCATGAGGAAACTTAACTACTAAAGGATATTCATCAACCAAAGGAGCATCAGCCAACTAATTTTATATAACCTATCCCTTGATTACTTTTTATTCCACATACTATATGTCAAACTCACTCAGTAACATAACCCACTTGGTCATGTGGCCAGTCAAAGAAGTTCTAGATAACAGGTACTTAAGAGGGTCCAGTTTTTATATTAGCTTGATGGGATGACTAAGCATGTAATGACGAAGCTTTTGTGAACTAAAGACCACTACCAGAAAAGATTTTTCCATACAATAATAGTTGAGCTCATAGCCTACTAGTGTTTGACTGATGTAATAGATAGCATGTTCCTTAGAGAGCTCATCATGTTGTGCCAATAATGCCCCCAGTGCAACATATGTAGCTGAGATGTATATAAAAAGTGATTTTCCTGGAATGGGAGGCATCAAAATAGGTGGGTCAGCCAAGTACTCCTTAATCTTTTCAAAGCCTTTTTGACACACTGGATCCCACTTGAAGTTGATGACTTTACGCAGTAGATGAGTGAATGATTGACACTTGTCAGCAAGTTGGGCTATGAAATGTCCGATGGATTGTAGATTTCCTTGAAGTCTCCTTAATTGCTTGAGATTACATGGCGGGGGAATTTTCCATATCACTTTGAACTTAGTTAGATCCACTTTTATACCCCTTCTAGAGACTATGAAGCCAAATAACTTTCCTGATGTGACCCCAAACACACATTTCTTGCAATTCATATGTAGCTTGTAGTGCTCTAACAGCTCAAAACATTTCTTCAAGATTGCAAGATGCTATTCTCTAGTTTTGGACTTTCCCAATAAGTCATTGACATAATCTTCCATGATTATATGGATGAGGTCATGAAATATAATAGTCATCACACGCTGATAGGTTGCCCTCGCATTTTTAAGACCAAAGGGCATGACATTATAGCAGAAGGTGCCCCAAGGGGTAGTGAAGGAAGTTTTATGTTGATCCTCTGGTGCGATTCTAATTTGGTTGTAGCCGGAAGATCCATCCATGAGGGATAATATCTCATGTCCTGATGTAAGATCAACTAGCATATCAATGTTTGGAAGAGGAAAATCATCCTTCGGGCAAGCTTTATTGAGATCCCAAAAATTTGTACAGATTTTCATATTTCTATTTGGTTTGGAAAAAAGCACTATGTTGGAGATCTAGTCAGAATAGTCAATTGACCTTATAAACCTAACCTCTAATAGTTTCTCCAACTCTTCCTTGATGAGAAAAGCCACTTGCGGATGCATTTTTCTTAGCTTTTGTTTAACAGGTTTAACTTTGGATGAACATCCAAATGGTGTACTACTAGTGCAGGATCTAATCCTCGCATGTCTAAATAGGTCCATGTGAAGTTGATGAGTCCTTCCTTAAGAAATCTGACAATGGTGGAATGTTCTTCCTCTGACAATGATTTGGCTATGTAAGTGATTTTAGGATCTTCTTAAGTTCCCAAATCGATCTTTTGTGTCTCTTCGATCAAGATGGAAGATCGTTCAGAAAAGTGAGCTCCTATAAGGGGAAGATGAACATCTCCATCCTCCAGCACCTCATTGAGGTTTTCACTATCGGATGCACCCTTTGTTTTTAATTTTGATGAGTCAGGGAATGCCTCAGAGAGGTTTTCACTAGATGACCCTTTTTTAATTTTTCTTCTTTCTATTTTTATGGTTGAGGTATTCCTCTTCCCCCAATCCCATGAGATGCACATAAGTGTCCACTAAAGGGAACGTTTCAATAGGTGTGCTACCTCATAAGTCTCGATCAATGAGGTTAGGATGGCGAAGGGAAAGGTTGATGGTAAAGATGAATAGGCAGTCAAATAGGGAAAGGAGATCAACATCATCGTACGAGAGTATGATGGTTTCTTCTTCTGATATGTCCTCAATGAAATCATTATCCGCATTGACATTATTCGAAGTACTTGTGGATGTCGTAGGACCTTTTTTCTTATTGCCATAGCCTAGGCCTATACATCTTGGTCGCACAGATGGATCAATGGGTCATAATCATCCTTGCTCTTCTACACCAAGACCTCCCCCCTGATAGTTACATTTTTCAACTTGCTTCGAAGCATAGGGATAGACATCCTAGAAATATTTTACAAGGGGAGGTGATGGTTTTGATTCTTCTCTATAGACCCATTGGTTGATGTCATCTTCCATCTAATCTTGAGGTGTACACAAATCTTGGAATGTTGTTGAACCCATATTATTAGAGGTGTGGGTCCTTGTCTTTTCCTCCTCATTTTGTATTGAGTGAGAAGGTTGCCCATATGTGCGGGGAGATGGTGGCATTGTAACCACATTGAGTGCAGTTCACATTTCATATTTTCCACAACCCTTGTCAATAATCTGGACCTTGGTGATAGTGGATTTAGAATCTTAGATGTGGTGGAGGTGGTGGATGTTGTGTTGGATGATGTATTGTGAGATGGATTGTAGAATGATTCCTGAGGTGCCCCTACTTCAACTCCTAAACAATATCAGGAGTGAGGGAAAGAGGCTTTGAGAGCACGACAATAATCAAAGGGTTCAGGATCAACATGAATGGTTACCTCCATCCCATTGAAAGGAAATTTTAGGCATTGATGGTAAGTGGAGGGAATTGCTTGCATGGAATTAATCCATGGTCGGCCAAGGAGAAGGTTATATGGAAGGTCTAGATCAAGGACGTGGCATGTGTTATACTCCACAATGGGGCCAACTTGAATAGGAATACAAATAATACCTTCAGAATCCCTCTCTACATTATCATAGGCTTTCATGGTGATAACTTGATTGTTCAAGTCAGCTTGGGTATACCCTACCTATTTTATGAACTTTAATGTACAGAGGTTGAGGGCAGAGCCATTATCTACCAAGACCCTTTTAACTTTATGGTGGGCTACAAGGACTTCGATGTGGAGAGGAAGGTTATTGTTGGAATCAATTGACGGCATATCATTTTGACTAAAGCTCAGTTGATATGTTGATGACAGATGTCCTACTAAGGCTTGGAATTGATTAGGATCAATATCATTAGGCACGTGGGTATCTTGGAGAGCTTTGGTGAGGATTTCTTGATGGATGGGAGAAGACTTAAGTAGATCCAAGATGGATATCTGAGTGGGGGTCTTTCCAAGGTGATCAAGAATATTATATTGGGAGCTCACAAGAGCTAGCTGGGATGAAGTAGAAGGTCTAGGGATGGATATGTAGGTGCGGTGCGTAGTAACAACACATTATGGGTTTTTTCCTTTAATACGGATCATGGACATGCGTAGCTCTACCTGATTGATGCACATAACTATACCATCATATTTATAGGGTGCATTCTTGTAGTTGATATTGTTAGTGTTGTTACCTTGATTGTTGTGATTTTTAGGCCCACGATTTGTGTTAGAAGTGCTAGCACCTTGATTATGGTTAGGGAAAGTGTTTTGATATATTTGAAGTTGAGAATTGGATGAGGTTTCCTGATTAGCATCCACTAATATATCCCCTCGATCTATAAGATATTGGATACAATTTTTAAGACCTTGATACTTATTAGTGGTGTGACCCTTGATTTTGTGGAAGTCACAATACTCGTTATCCTTGTACCAGGCAGGCTTTGGTTTGGATTTGTCAAAGGGATTTTTCATAGGATAGACAATCGGATAGCTCGCTTAAATCAACCTATTCAAGACCACACTCAAGGGTTCTCCCAAAGGAGTGAATGAGCATCTGTTGTTCCCTTGATTATTCTAATTGGACTGTTGAGGAGGACGTGGTGCACCATGCGGCATTGATATGACATTAGGAGTTGATTGTTGGTGAGGTACATTTTGTTGTCTTTGTGTGGTATTGGCTACTTAGACATGCTTGCTATCTATAACATCATTGATAGCATTCTTGTTCTTATTTCAATAGTGAGATTTATCACTTGACAATTTGTCCTTATCTGAGTTAAAGACTTTGACGTGTCCCTTAGCAATGAGGGCCCTCTCAATGGTGGTTCCCTTCTCAATGACTTCTGAGAAGGTGGTAACACAATGAAAATTAAGATTGTGTGCCACGTTAGGATGGGAATTTGCAATGAAGATGGTCACCATATCCTTCTCATTGAGATGGGATTTTGCACACCACCTTTGGAGGTAGCTTGTGAAGGTCTCTCCCTCACATTGCTTCTCTTTCAACAAATCTAAGGTATCTATATCCTTCTCCAAATTGAAGGTGAATTGTGCGAAAAAAAATTCTAACAGATCTGTGAAAGAAGAGATTGATCCCTTTTCAAGACCCCATGAACCAGTCCAAAGCTATCCCTATCACACTTCTAGGGAATAGATGTAGGAGATAGTTATCATTGTGTTGGACTACTTGGCAGTGTGAGTAAAATTCCTGCAAGTGGGTTCTTGGGTCACCCTTTCCTTTGTATTTATCAAACTTGGGCATTTCAAATTGCTTAGGAAAGGGGACAAGCGAGATGGAGGGATCAAATGGATAAGGACAAATCTCTTCAAACTTAAAGGAATTTTTGGATGTCCCTGCTTGCAATTCCCTTAACATGGTTTTTACCTCTTCTGACTCCTTGTTAATAGGTATAGATGAGGAGGGGCTTGTCTGATTGGACTAATTGTAGGGGGGATATTGTTGATATGACGTGGATGGTGTTGGAATGGTTATATTGTGTGATGGTGGAGGTGGATATGAAGGAGTTTGCTAATATTGATTGGCATATGTGGATTGGGGATTGGCATAATATTGTTGATATGATGGAGGATCTTGATGATATGAGGAAGAGGAGGCACCCTATTGATAATAATACGGATGGGCTTGGTAGTTGTGGATGGGTTGCTACTAGGAAGTATATGCAGGTTGTTGTGGGGTGGATTTTTGATAATAGGCATATTATTGTGATTACTGAGGATTGGCGTAGGATGGTCGTTGTTGGGATTTCTATATGTAAGGGGGTTACTACTGATATTGTTGTGGAGTGTGATAACAATAATTTGGAGTGGGATTAGACAGAGTGGATTGTGAATGATAAGAGCTTTGAGGATGGTATAGGTATTGGTTAGCGAGGTTGTTAGGGACTTGTTGGGATGATTGTTGGGGCTGCATCAGGATTTGCTAGTGTTGAGGAGGTTGTTGATAATATGGTGGTTTTTGGTGAGGAGGTTGAGATGAAATCTGAGGACTTTGAGGGATGATTTGTGATTGATGAGGAGGTTGTTGTTGATGTTGCTACAGGATTTGACCTAGCTAGGGGTTACCTTGTGGCTGATGTGGAGGTTGAGAGGGATTACCTTGAACTTGATGTGAGGGTGGTTGTTGAGGTTGTGATGGGATGATGGTAAGAAGCGGAGGCTATGAAGGAGTATGTTATGATGGAAGAGTGCATTAAGGCGGTTGTTGAGATGTAAATGGAGGCGATGATAATTTGGATGCGGGTGTATGACCAGGAGGTGGTGGTGGTTTAGCAAAAGGATTGTAAACAGTGCCCCTAGTATTTCTTGGAAGTGAGCTCGGTTGGTTCAATGGAAGAGGTGGAGCAAATGGTATGGGGGTTGAACTTTGTGGGATTTTCATGCCTTGTGGATTAGGTGGACCTTGCGGCATACCAGGGCCAAGAGGATTGTTAGTATCAAGGCCCTAAGAAATTTTAGGATCAGGTGATACTCCCACCATGGAAATTGGAACCTGAGGGGGTGGTACAAAAGGTATCACCTGATAAAGAATAGTGAAACTAAATCCAAGTTGATACCAACCCTCTTGTGGTGGACCTTAAGGAATGTATGTATTATTGGGATCATTCTACGAATGTTGGGATCTTGTTGCACAAAAGGTGTAGGAGGTGTGATGTTCACGTATTGGATATGTCAAATTTTGGTGGTGGTTTGATTCCTTTCATGATTAGGGTGGAAAATATCTTGTCCCCACGGTCATCTAGAAGGTGGTTAGTCATTTGAAAATTGGTACAATTACTAAGGTACTCATCAACTGTAACTCAAGTTGATTAACCATGCTTTCATCAGGAGGAGATTGATTGTGGACCTCAGTGTTAGATTGGGATGAGCCACCATTGATGGGATGTTCCTGTGGGTTATGAGGCTAAGCATCCTAAGGTTGTTGTTATGCCATGATTTTCTTTGCTTGTGATCAAGTAATGGGCATGAAAATGCAAAACCACTATGTGGCTAGGATGACACTAAGCTCTAAGATGCACTTAAATGATGACCTAAGTGATGACTAAAAGATGGAGTGGATTATATGGTCGATTGATGGATTGATTGATCTAATTGGATAGGATGATTTGGATAACTGATAATATTGGATTATATTGAATCGATTGATTAGATTGGATGATTGATAGGGTTGGATGATCAATAAGATTAGATTGATTCGATTGGATTGGGTCGATAGAATTGACTCTAAACTAGGTTTAGGGGCTTAACTTGATGATATCAAGATAATCGCAATGCATAATCTACCTCATGATTAGAGGATATTGATGAGGCCCTAGAGGATTACTAACTTAGGATGGATACAATCCTAAGCAAGCATAGATGATGATGATTAGGGTTAGTTTCCTAGCCCAATTGGATAAAAACCCCTAAAATAAAGTCTAAAGGATTCATATTGATGAAATGATGATGGAAATGTGGTCTAGGGATGTTCTCAAATGCACCTATGTGATCGGATTCAGGATTCGAGGAATTTTGAAAAATGCAGATGGATTAAAATGATGATTATAGGTAGATGGATGATGATAAAAAAAATTGATATAACGGACTCAAAAAATGACAACCTTTTAGTGGTTAAGAGGGTTAACTCTCAGGAGTTTTGTATGAGAATAACATAGGCCTTTATGTATAGCAAGTTCGCCCCTCCAGGTGACAAGCTCGCCTCTCTAAGGTCAGAAAATTTTCCTTTGCGTTTGACAAAATCACCTTTGTGTTTGATAAGATTGCCTCTTTCTAGGACTCAAATTCGCCTGTATCTTGAGGTGCAAAATAGAACAGGTGAACACAAGGTGCAAAATTACCTTTCTAGGTTTCAAGTTCGCCTATGTTTACGATGAGATCGACCTTCTAGGAGAGGAGATTGCCTATTTCTTGAGATAACCAAAGGGAAATGGGCAGATTCGAGACACAAAGTCGCCTATCTAAGGATCAAGTTCACCTCTTTCTAGGAATGTACGGACATAAGCAAAATGCCTATCTAATGTACATGGATTCACCTATGTCTTGAAGTGTATAGATGGGGATGGTATGGACAGATGTGGGATCGACCCTATGGACAACAAGTTCACCTATTCTAAGGGGTGTACAAACGAGGATGACTAAGATAGAAAGTGAATTCACCCCTATGGATAATAGGTTCACCTATTCTGAGAATAGATAGGCAGGGATGACACAAACTCGCCTAAAAGGGAAGCAAGATTGCCTATTTCAGAGGAATAGGCAGATGTAGGGTCACCTAACGAAGGGAACCATAGCCAAATTCACCTCTAAGGAGGAAAGATTCGCCTAATGGATGACCTAGACTGGACTCAAGATGTAGAATCACCCTTGTGTAGGGAAATATCACCTGTCCACAATGAAAATTCACCTTTGTGAGAAGAAAATTCACTACTAAGGGCAGGGGCAGACTACGACAAATGATTGAAGACATAGAAAATAACAGGCATAAGGTTGGATTGACTTGGACTGATGACAATCATTGGTATCGCACAAGAAGACAGATCAGGCAACACAATCTTAAAATTAGTGATAAGGGTTTACAAACTTGATGTAGGACCACCACCTTGAGGGGACACCCCAAGGTTAATACTTCATGATACTAGGGTGGTTCTCTAGATCACCCTTTCTTCTGAAGGCAGATAGTTAGAGATCCAATGGCACAGGGTCATCAATGGATGCCACGGGCTCATCTTCTCTCTCTCAAGGACTATCGTAGTCCACCATGAGGATTCCTTTCTCAACCCAAGGGAGTACGTGGTAAGTAACTTTGGGGTATGATTTGCATCCCCTACAATACACCAAGTCATGGATAAAACACAGGTCTCTATCTAGGATAAACAAGGTTGTCTCGTGTGTCCTCGATATACGCAAGGTACATGAGGCACAACTATGAACACCAACCCATCACAAGTGTGGATCGGGAGCCCCAATGAGGTACTGGAAACTCGGACCAACCTTGCACGTCTTATCTAGGTATCACCCTAGCTTTGATGCTTCACTAAACACGACATGACTGGATTGGGGTAAAACTCTAGCTCTCCCCCCTTTATATACTCTGTTGGTAACACGTGGTTGGAATCGTCGCCCAGATGATGAAATCCCAAGAAGGTCTTGCTAAAGGAAGGAAATGCTAGACATTTTGGCTACTCCCCAGGCTTGCACGTAGCGCAAGGGGAGAGCTTACACACACTAACACTTCCTAGGTAGACTAGACTAGACTGGAATGAGCGGCAATCTCTCGTCACCCAAGATCACCAAATGGTGCAAGGGGATTTGATACATCAAAAACTCACTCCCAAACACAACAAACAAAAATCATTGACCCTTTAATTAATCTACATGTACCTAAATTAGTGTTCAAAATACACACAAGCAAATCTACCTAGGGGTCTTCAACCGCTCATCCAACAACAAACGTGTTAGTAGTTTTGATCTTCGGTCTTCATCAAATGTGGGACAGGCTGCACAAATTAGTTAGTGAAATCCCACAATCACAAACAAAAAACGTTAGTTGATTAGTACCCAAAATTGAAATCAAATTAAAGCTCAAATCAAAAAATTAAAGGTTCTAGATTTTACCAAAAATTCGCCTCTATGTGAGATGAATTCGCCTCTCGGTGAAGCAAATTCACCTATCTCTGAAAGGAGGAAGATTCATGTTTGTTGGTTGTACAAAAGGACATATGCACTTTTTCCCCTATGATTTATGTGGATTCACCTCTGGACTGAACAAGTTTGCTCGTTGAGGCATACTCCCCTCTGTGATTGTCAATCCTCAATTTGATATTGCAAGTTTTCCCTTTTCACGAAAGGGCGAAATCATGTTCATCTGTGTTTATTGCAACTTTTCCTCTGCTTAAGGAGGGTTTGCCCCTATGTCTAGCAAATTCACCCATTGGGGGTGGATTCACCCCTGCGTATCAGAATCCAAACCTACAAAATGTGAAACAATAGGAAAATGTGAAACAATAGGAAAACATGAAAGCAGACCCATGATGTGGGTCCTACCAGGTGTGCCAAAGATGTGTGCAAGTGAATTTGACCTCCCGAAATGCAAAAACCCAAACTAATGCAAGGATCAAAGACACAAACAAAACACTCAAGATGGCCTAGTTTAATTTGAACAAAATAATAAAAATGGAGTGCTTTTACCTTGTTCAAATTGTATCCTTTGGTTGGCCCTTTAGATGCTTGATATGTGTGCTCTTTCCTAGGAAAAATGGCATAAAACCTAATGTAAAATGGAGCTGAGATGGTGATGAATGCAATGGAGATTATTGGTATTGTGAAGGATGCTAGGTGTGAGCTCAAAGATGCAACAATGGTGGATGCTTGGATGCTAGAGTGCTTTGAATGCATGAGAGATTGTGTGCTTGATTATGGATGATCAAAATGAGGCATTTTCCACCATTTTTAGGGGAAAGGCCTCTAAACAATGGAGGGCCAAGATCAAGCCAAGATCGACAAGATCAAGGGCTAGGGTGGGTTGAGGACTCACAAGCCCTCACATCTTGGCATGTGGTAGGTGACATGGAAAGAGGGGATGAGGTTGACATGACATGGAGGTACTACATAGTACCTTGGGATTGGACAAGATCTCCTCATAAAGGAGTTCCTTGTCCACATGTGGGTTGAGAGGACAAGTGAGGAATTAAAAATTCCTCATGGGGATGGGAGAAGGAATTTTAAATTCCTTAAAATTCTTTGAAAGAATAAATGTGAATTAAAAATTCACATGGAGAAGGGGTTGTCTTTTTCCAAATGGAGAAAGCATTTAATGTAGTTGACTTAGGACACATGTCATAAATTGCATGGTGATTAGGTCGGGTTAAGCAAGTGATTAAGGTTGTGCAAATGCATGATTAGACAAGTTAAAGATAGATTAAAGGCAAGTGACGGATTATGGAGGATGTGACATTTGGAGAGAGAAGAATTTGAATTAAAAATTGATTTAATTCATAAAGGCAAAGTGACTAAATTAAATAAATTGGAGTATTTATTTAAGTTAGAGAGGAAAGGGGTAAAGTATTTAATTGACTTATTAAATACCTTAGGGACATTAGGTTGTAGGGTGATATTAATCAAATAATAAATTATTTAATTAATGCAGATGAAGGATGCGGGATAGAAGAAAATAAGGGGTGAATTTTACCATGTGGGGGTGGTCGAATTCGGGTGTCTATAACTGCAATTTGATAATAATACATGCTTTCACCTTTGATGATACACCCCTAGCCTTATGTGTTAGTGCAAGTATATAGGATATATGGAGATACATCTTTGAGCATAAAAAATTTACACATTGATTAGTTCTAATTTCTAATTAATTTATATTATTATAATATTATTCCATAGGAGGTGTAGAAGTCTTGAGTGATTTATAAGAGATTTTCTTGTAAGGAATGTATCTAATAATAGATAGAATGTGTACAATGATATTAGAGTTACACAAGAAATGATAACTGTTTAAGCCCTTTGGAGTGGATGACCTTCAAGTTCTTGAAGAGTAAATTAGATGCATGGGTATTGTATATTATATTGGTATGTGAAGATATATTATTGTATTTCTAAACTACTCGTTATAGAACTATAAAATGTAATGTTGGTATCTTTGAGCTAATAAGAAGGATATGTAAATAATTATGTATAGTAAAATTTAACAGGGGCCTATATGTTGGCATGGTATATTTTCTTAATGGAATTTTATTATCAATGTGAAATTAATCTTGGAGATTTAATGATTAATATTATCTAGGTTTGATGAATGGATTTATTGATTGGTTTGCATGGATTTTGATTTAATTTTTTTAATAATAGTCCTTTGTAAGAAAAAAAAATCATGTAGTGAGGTTAGACCCTTAAGATTAATTAGAATGATGTATAGTAATTATATATTTGGCACAAGGTTGTCAAGTAAACTAATGGCTTTTAAGGTTGAATGAATATGTATAGTTGTGTTATCAAGTCAAAGCATGATGTTGAACAATATTGCATGTGAATTACATAGTAACACATAATTTATATCAACCCAAGACTATTAGACCATGGTGTAAAAAAAATCAAGTTGTAAAAAAATGTCAATTGAGGGTTCTTATGTGTAGCTTTATTCGTGCTTCTAGTTTGTGTACAATAACTAATATGTTAGATCTCTAAAACAATTAACCATAGATTTTACACCCTTAGAATGAAACAAGTATGTGTAGAGTGTATAATCTAGGAAGCACAAGATAAATGAGCACATAGTGAGTTTGACCAAGCACAAAGTTGGTATTCAATGGAACCATTTCCCTAGTTAGAAGGAGGACAAGGATGGAATCATGTAAAGTGTCAAAGTGTCACTCTCCCACACTTACACATAATTACTCCAAAATTAGATATAATTCGATAGGAATGTGGTAAGTAGTTATGTAGGAATTTCCCTAGTGTCAAATTCCCAATCACCTACTCAAACACATTTATAGTTTTGGAACTATTTTTTGTAAGTTAAATATTCTTCAAGTGATTGTAGGAAGTCTCATATGGAAAGTTGGCAACATTATAATATTTTATTAGTCCCTACCTTTATAAGGTGGGGAACTAATGTTATCTCCTCAATCTTGCATATTAAAATTGTGCCTGGGGAATGGCACCGGAAAAATAAAGATATGGCTTTGGTGATGTTCTGGGGAATATTTAGAAAAAGCGATTTTTTTTTTGTTCTTGCAATTTTATGATTGGCAAGTGTAATTTTCCTCGTGGTTTTGGAATTTTCTAATTTTTTTAATAATAATAATTCTTCTAGAGAGCTTTTCTTTTCAAAATATTGCATGAGTTTGTTTGTATAGTCATGTCTTGCAATGGACTCTTCCATGGGACGTGTGGCATCTTGAGTAGTACATTTGCATTTACTATTTGTGTCTTCTCATTTATTGTGAGGAGACTCAAATGCAGCCGTCATATTCACGTTGAATGTTCATTTTTTGCTCAGGTTATTCAATGAGGCTGAAGTTTGTGTCTGTTGGGAGCTTTTTCATCTACTGTGTTGGAAGCAAGAAAGGTGGCCTTTGTAAGTTACTATATCTTTTACACTTTGATTTTTTTCGTTTGTCTATTGGTTTGCTCAAATTGGAAGCGAGAAAGGTGACCTTTGTAAGTTTGTATATCTTTTATAGTGGCATTTTATTGTTTTCTATATCTTTTCATTTTATGGTTAATTTCCACTATCTGCACTCATGCATTGCAAGTGCAATTGAATTTATTAATTGTTGGCTATTCTTTATGGGTTAGTGTCTATTATCGATTGAAATACTTAGTTGCACTTCATTAAAAAAAATTGGTTTTGAAGTTTTAATTTTGTTGGGAAAAGTATTTTTGTGTTGTTTGACCATTTTCAAAGGTTGTTTCTGTGAGTGTAAATATGGGTTAGTCTTTCTTGTTCGGTCCTTTCCAATCGTGGGTTGCTTTTATGGGTTGTTGGCTTTTGTCGAGTTAGATACTTAACATCATAATTCATTGATGTGGATTTCTCTACTACCCATGATTAAGAATGGAAGTAACTAGTTGCACTTCAATCTATTAGGTGAAAATGAGATTCGTTCGTATTTGAAGTATTTATTGGGCTTGAAGTTTAAATTCTGGTGAGTGAATTGTTATTTGCATTGTTTTTTCATTTGCTTAGGTTGTTTGTCCGAGTGTATTTATGGGTTAGTCTTTCTTGTTCAGTGAAGGAGCTAGCACAATAGTGTGATTTTCATGATTAATAATGAAAGTAATATTTCCTGGGCACGCATGCATTGCAATTACACTTGTATTTATTTAACAAAAAATAAAAATTAGGTCTAGGTAATTGGAAAATTTTGTTGTTGTTTGCATTTATTGCATGCATGGATTGCATTGCAATTGCACTTGAATTTATTAAATAGCGATGAAAATTAGGTACAGGTAATTGGAAAGTATTTGTGTATAAAATCATTAAATCTATGTGTGTTGAAATGAGGCATTGGTAACTTGGTATGCCTTTTACAGTGTTGTTTTATAGTGGTTTGCATGTTTGCATTTAATGGGTTGATGTGTGTTGTTTGTAGTTGTTTTCATTTTGTGTATTAATGTCTATTCTTCGCTATCATCGATTGCTTGTATGGGTTAGTGTCTATTGTTGACTTAAATACTTAACAGTGTAATTCATTAATGTCATTTTCTTTGTTGGCCATGATTAAGAATGGAAATACCTAGTTGCACATGTTTATAAGTTCCTATGTCTTTTATAGTGTCCTTTTTATAGTTTTTTGTTTCTCTTCATTTTATGGGTCAATGCCTGCTATTTGCATGCATGCATTGCAACTGCACTTGAATTTTTTGAATGATAATGAATATTAGGTCTAAGTAATTGGAAAATTTCTAGGTGTAAAATCATCAAATCTGTTGTTGAAAGGGTTTATGTTTATTTTCATAACTGAAGGAAAACTGAAAACTTTTGTGTGATCTAGGTAAGAGAGTATGCAAGTTTATTTCTTCTTGTAGAATAATTCCAAATTATATAATACTATTTTATGTATTCTAAAAGCTATCAGTTTAAAATCTAGTTAAATATGTCTTCATATATGAAAGAAAATTTTTTAAAATGTTCGAAATCCAAATTTTTAGAAAATCGTTGTAAGAGCTCTAGTTGTAAGCATTTGCTAAATATTGAAGAGGTTGTATGGGTTGTGATAATTATGTTTCATGCATTTTTTGTTTTGTACACTGTCAATTTAACCTATTTTTTATTTTCATGTTTTTGTAATTAAATTTATATTTTATAATTTAAGTTGAAGGAGTCTGATTTTTATTTGCTATAAATAGATTCAAGTGCACTTTCCATTAATGGATTATGGTGTTGAGTTTAGACTATTTCAAGTAAAGGACTTTGAGAATGGAAGTAATTGTTCTTGTGCGCCCTACAATAATTATTATTATTAAAAAAATTAGAAAATTCCAAAAGCACGAGGAAAATTACGCCCGCCAATCACAAAAATTGCAAGAACCAAAAAAAAATTGCTTTTACTAAATATTCTCCAGAACATCACCAAAACCATATCTTTATTTTTCTGGCGTTAGTCCCTAGGCACAATTTTAATATGCAATATTGAGGTGATAACATTAGTTTCCCATGCCGAAAATGGCAAAAGCCAATGAGGAAATTGCAAAAACATGTAAATAAAATAAGTATATATACGTATATATATATTTGTATATGTCCATATGTATATGTGTATATGCATGTATATATGTATGTTTGTATTCATATATATATGTATGTTCCTATGCATATATATATATATATGTATGTATGTGCATGTATCATCATCATTTTATGTTTTATTTCTATGTCCCTCTCACAGTTTCCTCATTGGCTGGTGGTATTTTCCTCATGGCTTTCTCATTTTCTAATATGTGAGCTCTCATTTATTATAAGTAGACTGAAGTGCAATCATCATTAGTGGGTTATGGTGTGATTTTTTAAATATCTCGAGCAAAGTATTATTTGCATTGTTCTTTCATTTGCTTAGATCCATGGAAAATCAAACATATCTTGAACAAATAGAAATCCTCCAATTTCTATCACTCTTTCATGAGCACACAATAGATTTGAATTAGAGAAATACAAAAAAAAGACAAAAATACCAGGAACAAATGACAAAATTACAAAAAATAGAGATTCATCCATAAGAACACTGATTGATAGGGAACAACAAAGATTAAACCATTTCCAAATTGTGTAGAAAAATTGATACATTGAAATTTGTGTCTGTTGAGAGGGTTTATGTCTATTGTATTAGAAGCGAAAAACCAAGCATTTCTAACTTCCTATATCTTTTGTAATGTTGTTTTATAGTTTTTTACATCTCTATATTTTATGGGTTAATGTCTATTGTTTCTTAGTGTCTACATAGTGTGGGTTATTCTCTATTCTTCCCTATTTTTTAATGCTTTTATGGATCAATCTTTTTTCTTCACAAGAAGACTTAACATCATTATTCATTAATGTCATCTTCTTTGTTGGGCACCACAAAGGCATCTATAAAATGAAAATGAAAACTAGCTCTAAGTAATTGCAAAATGTCTGGATATAAAATCGCTAAATCTATGTATGTTGAAAGGATTTATGTATATTGTATGGGGAGGGAAAGATAAATCATTTGTAACTTCATATGTCTTTTACAGCTTTGTTCTATAGTTTTTTTCTATTCTTCCATTTTATGGCTTAATGTGTATTGTTTGTTGTTGTTTGTATTTTGTGTGTTAATGTGTATTCTTTGTTATCTTTGATTATTTTCATGACCTGGTGTTTGTTGTTGAGTTAAATAGTTAACAACGGAATTCATAAATCTTGCTAACTATGGTTAAGTATAAAGCTTAGGTAAGTACAAAATTCAATGTGTGTTGTTTTAACATGGACTTTTGGCATTTCCTATTCACTAATTTCCTCTCACTGCTAGTGGATTGAAATGCAGTTGACATTAATTGATTCCTCCGCCAGGTTTTAACACTATTGAGCAAAGTATTGCTTGGATTGTCTAATCATCTTGACAAATTATTTGTTGACAATATAACCTGTCAAAAAAATAGACATTTGTGATCTCTTTGTTAGTCATCGTTAACAATGGAACTAATCTTTTATTTGTCAAGCATGCATGTCGATTTCACTTAAATCGAAGAAATAGGAATTACTCCTAAGTAATTGTAAAATTTATTGGTGTAAAATCTATGTCTATTGAGATGATTGATAACTATTCTAAAATGAGCATAGGTTGCATTGTCAGTAGTAGTTGGCATGTCTGAATGGAAATTGCAATGCATGATTGCATAGATTTTATTCACTATTAAGATTGGTACGTGTGTTGATAATAGAAAAAATACCTTACTGCTATAAGGCAATCGACAGATGTAGCAAACAAATTCAAGTAAATAGGATTTTGATGGTTATGATTCTAGCTATCTTTTTGAGAAGCAATTTTGTGACATTTGAAGAGGCAATACTAACAGCATTGTCATAACCATGAATGTAATAGCAGTAGCATGTCTGTGTGTGTGTGTGTGTGTGTGTGTGTATATGTATGTATATATATTTATATACACATATATTTTTATATATGTGTATGTTGATATAGATATATGTGTATAAAAAAGGTATGTATACATATGTATATATGTATTTACATGGGTGTGTATATATATACAAGTATACCTATATGTTTTTATATATACACTCACATATACATATGTATATATGGGTGCATATACATACATATATATGTATATATATTTAGCTACATGTGTGTATATATAGATGTGTGTATGCATTTATATATGTATGTGTGTATATATATACGTCCACGTATGCATATTTTTTTTAACATATATGTATTTTTTTATATATGTGCATGTGTATATAAATGTAGACATATATACCTATGTATGTATATATATCTATATTATATATATATATAGATTTGCGTATATATATGTATGTATACATAGATACATATATATATGTATATGTGTGTGTACGCATATATGTGTGTGTATAAATATGGCACAGTGTGTTTTACAGTTGACGTTGATTTTATAGGTATTTATGCCAATTGTTTATTGATTGTAAATTTGCCTTGGCTGTACAAATCGGACCGCTACTAGAAAGAACATGAAGAGGTCTGCTCTCAAGAAGTTTATGCATCTATAGATATTGTCACTAGCCATGTATAAATAAAAAAATAGGTAAATTACAATGTCATTTTTTTTTTATGCTTAATAGTTGTAGTTAATACATTGTAGTATATGTATGTGACCTTCTATTTGAACAAGTTTTGAAGTTGTGCATAGAAGAAGACAGTCAAATTGGAGAGGAATTTGCATCTATGACAATATTAGCTGATCAAGAAGTAGAGATAAGCATTGAGGAGTTCAGGTAGCATGTGAGTAAGGTTTTAATTACTTCATCTTGTATATTCATTTTTAAATATTCCCTAGACTGAGTGAAGTATGGGCATTAAAGTTACAAGAGACAGTGTATTGTCTTTTTCTATTTTTGCTTATATAGTTTTCTTATGCTTTTTAGAATATTATGGAAATGATCTTATAAATGCATAGTATGTTTAGTGAGGCATTGTAGCTTTTCCAAATGCTTGGGTTTAGTAATAGATAACAATTCAGGTTTTTTTTTTTATCATATTTTGTGATTTTTTTATGTCTCATATTCATTATGTGTTATGGACATGTTCTTGTTAGATGTTCTCTACTAAAGGTGATATAGTCTATGCAAAATGCAGTGGTGACTATTCCAATTTATGTTATAATCTTGGTTGGCTTTCGGTTGGTGAACCCCAACTATATTTCATCTCGTGGCATGGATGTGGGCATTGTTATTGCTTCTTCAAATTTTTGAATACTGCATCTCAAAAACATAGCTACAAAGACAAAGATCAAAATCCTATTTCTTTTAGGTGATTTTTGAATTTGTTAGCTACATGTGTTGATTGTCTTATAGCAGTAAGATATTGCTTCTATTATGAAGACACCTATCAATCTTAATAGTAAATAAAATCTATGTATGCATGCATTCCAATTTCCAATGGGACATGTCAACTACTATGAACAATGCAACTTATCCATCAACGATATACACAGTCATTTTTCTAATATTTCCATGGTGTCCATGGATCAAAAAATGGACAAAGCATTGGGTTTATCTTGAACAGGTGGACATGTTTCTATCCAGTCCTGTATTTAACTGAACAAGAAAGACTAATCCATAAATAAACTGACATAAACAACCTGAGAAATTGAAAAAAACAATGCAAATAATAGTTTCATTGAGAAACTTAAAACTTCAAAGCCAGGAACTATTTCAACTATGAGTTATTCTCATTTTCATTAAATAGATTGAATTGCAACTAGCCACTTCCATTCTTAATTATGGCTAGCAAATAAATCGACATTAATGAAATACGGTGTTAATTCTTTAACTTGAAAATAGACAATAACCTGTAAAAGTAGTCAAGGATAGCGAAGAATAGACATTAACACAAAAAATGCAAGTAGGAAAAAAATTGCTTGTTGGATTATGGTGTTAAGTCCCTAGCTGCGCGACAAAGATTAGGCGATAAAAACCTGTTACAGACACAAAGAAGTAAAACAAAAAATTATCATGTAAAGCATATAGCAAGTTGGAAATGCCTTCTGTAAAACCCCGCCACGCAACCCTAGAGGAAGTTGCACATGGTATCAGAGCCTAGGTTTAAACACTGGGTACTCTAGGATTATGATGGAGCCATTAATCTTTCGGTTGTGTAGGATTTTAAGTTGTGTACCTTGCCTAATACCTTAAAGTGTCTATGCAAGATTATGCCGCCCAGACGTGAAAGAGGTAGAGGGCGTGGTTGTGGCCGTATTGGTGGTCGAGGTGGGAGTCAGCATGACTCTCCTCCTCATGTTTCAGTTGTTCCTAATCAGGAAGAACCTCAAGCATCTCAGAATGCACCTGAGATCAGGGATTGTCAGCAGGATCCAGCAGGGATCGAGGCTATGCATAGAGCGTTTGAGGATGCTTTGGCACTCCTTGGACCGAGGCAGGTTGAGGTTCAGGATAATCCTATGGTGAGGGAAGCTCCACCATAGTCTGAGTCACATATGAGGGACCTACTCAGGGGGCACCCTCCTTTATATGATGGATTTGGTACGGGTTTAGAGGCTGAGACTTGGCTCATAGACCTAGACAGGTGTTTTTCCATGCATTCGTATGGCAGTAACACCAGAGCTCAATATGCCATTATGCAATTGAGAGGATTTGCATCCACATGGTGGAGACTAGAGGAGCAGAAGCTCCATATTGATATTCACACAGCATCATGGGAGATCTTCTTAGAGAGGTTCAAGGCTCGATTCTTATCTGAGCATTGGCGTCAGCGTCGAGGGGATGAGTTCCATGCTTTGCATTAGATGGCATTATCTGTTGAGCAATACGAGCGACGTTTTTATGAGCTCAAACAATATGCAGGGATTGGTGATGATGAGAGCATGTTAGTGCACCATTTTGTTAGGGGCTTAAATGCTCATCTCAGCGGTGGTGTGAGGGTTTTTGAACCCAAGACCATGGATGTGGTAGTAGAGAAAGCACGCCTTATTGAGGACAATTTGAGTATGGCACTTGGAGGTCACATAGGAGTGCAGGTTGGCAGTGGTTCAGTAGCTGGATCTAGTGCTCAAGGAGGGCAGCCTCAGGGAGGTGCACCTTCTTGATCTCAGAAGGGACCATCACAGAGTGGTTAGCAGCAGGAGAGTGCACTTGGGAAGCATAGGGACTCTCAGCCGTGTCAGGAGGATGGTGGTTCTTCTCCTAGGAGGAATAGGAGCTGGTGGCGCAATAAGCACAATTGGAAGGAGCGGCCAGCCCAAAGTTCAGAGTCTGTGGCTGATTGGGGTAGAGTGTAGCAGTCTACTGCACCTGTAGGAGATAGAGGTTTTGGTCGTAACACGGGGTGTTACTCTTGTGGCCAATAGGGCCACCTTGCTAGGGATTGTCCGCGACGAAACACTTCTGGAGTTAGTCGCTCAGTGCAGGATACTCACCCTCAAGGGTCGAGGTTTTGATTTATATGTAGTTTGTTTGAGGGAGTGATATCCCTACTGTTTGCAGGCTTCCAGGAGTAATCCTAACCCTAGGGGGGGAGGATGTAATATCCCTCCGTTTTGCATTTTGGTTGAACAATGTTCTGTTCTGTTTTGTTGTACTTCCTGTCGGTACCTTGACTATGGTACTCGGCTTCTTTTGATCGCTATCTATAACGCGACGTTAATGTAATATTTGTTGTGATGGTATTTTAATATGATGTTATCTTATGGCATGTTTTGGATTAACATAAATGGATATTCGAATTAATGATGTATGCTTTGGATTATATTAATATGTTAGATTTGTCGATTAGTTGCATTGTATTGGTGAAGGGGACGGTATCACATCACTCACTTGCGAGGGCCCTGCAATTCCGTGATCTCCTCTTCACGGTGTGTATTTTATGTTGTTTATACTATATGTTGTTGTTACTTGATTTTCAGGTTGACAGGTACAAGACATCGACTCCACCTGGTTTCATAGGGTTGAGCATGTCCATTGCCCAACGGTATTCGATTGGGAGATAGTAGCTAGGATTTTGTGCCAAGTTGTCACCCTAGTCTTGTGTGTTGTCTGGTGTTGTCGGGTTATGATTGTTTTAACTTTGTTCAATTTGGCCTTGAATTTATTTAAATTGCAAGTAAATTGGGTGATTTAAATGACTTAATGTATTTAAGTTGTGGATTAATGTGTTGTGTGATTATGTTGAAATGTAATTTATTTTATTATTAATTTAATTTAATTAATAAATAATTTAATCGTTGATTAAATTTATTTATTAATTAATTAAATTTATGGGTTGAAAGAAGTTAATTTATTTATGTTGAAGTTATTGTTATATTTGTTGAAATTGAAAATAAAGAAAATGCATAAAAAAGTCAATTTTGAAATTTGAAAATTCAAATAATTTAAAAATTAGATATTTTCCATTTTCTGTTTTCAAGAATTTATGAGGGTGGTTGTAGGATTTTTAGGGTAAAATCCTTATGTTTGAAATTGGCTTCAATTTTTGGGGATCTTGGAGTTTTGAAAAAAAGTTTGAATTAGTGAGAGGAAAAATTCTTCATTTTAGTGGGTTTTTGGAAAAACCTTGGAGAACCTGTGGATTTGAAGAGGGAATCAAGTCACCATCAGGATCTGCTATCATTATCAAAAAAAAAACCAAGTTCAAGCCTTTTAAATGCTTGTTTTTTGAAATTTTGAAATTTAAATATTAATGGTTAAGATTTTGTGGGAAGAGTTTTGAATTCTATTGTTTGAATCCAAATGAATCAAGTTGGAAATTTTGTTCTCCAAATTAGCAAGAGAACCCCTCAAAAAAAAATGCTTCAAGAAAATGATGTTTTTGAGTGTAAATGATTATTTCATATATATGTTATTCTGGTTTTTTTTCAATTTATTCTGTTCTTATAAACCATAAATGTTCCATATATATATATTTTGATATATATATATATATATATGCATATATGATTTTATTTTATGTTATTCAAATATTCTTAAAAGTGGGGTTATGTTGGTCGTTTTATTTTCATGAATAAACTAGAAGGGCGAATGAAAATTTTCGTAGGGTTTTATTCCCTGTTCTTTTTTATAAAAAATAAAATAAAATAAAATTTCTTTTAACCTGGTTTGGGGGAGGTCGCTGGGGGCTCACCCCCACGGCGCCCCCCATGGGAGGCGGGTAGAGGGAGCCGCGCCCAACGCGCTCCCCACCCCACTCCCCTTACCTTCTTGTCACCGCCGCCCTTTGGGGAGAGCCGACTGTGTCTATACACAGTCGCCCCCAGCAATGGGGGTCGGCTGTGTATGGACACAGCCGACCGACCCTTAACTGTGGTGCACAGCCCGTAAACCTAGGTGGCCGCCCATTCTAGTCCGCGCGCGAACCAATGCGTGGGTGTTGACCCTTGGTGACTTTGTTTTATTATTTTTTATTATTTTATTTTTATTAATATGTTAATATTATATATATATTTATTATATTAAATAGTAATATTTATTATTATAATATATATAATATTAGTATATTAGTATAAATAAATATATTAATATGTATTATTATATTATATAATATTAAAATATTAATATAGTATATATTAATATTTAATGTTATATTTTATAATATTAAAGTATTAATAATTAAATATTTAAATATGTGTATTTTGATATACACATATAGGGGTAAAATTATCTTGGTAAACGGAGTTTAAAATTTTAAATATTTTCCACTATGGCATAATATAAAAATGTTGATTTAAAACGGTGATTATATTTTAAATGTACCTTTGAGAATTAAAATATGTAGTTGTAATCAATTTATCAGTTAAAATTTTAAATGCATTATGAAAAGATATACTTAGAGTTGGCAATAAATGTGTTAGCATTGTAAATATTTATGGATTTATTTTGCAATAAACCTATTGTAATTTCTAAATGCTATGTTTTGAAACGTAGAAATATAAACGATTTCTTGTACCATGGAAACAATTAGGAAATTTAAAATTTGATTTAAATTTCGTCCTTGTCTTGACAAGACGTTAAGTTAAGTTTTATTGAGGCATTATAATACTGAATTTCATTATGAAAATGGATTTAATGTATCTAAAATTTAGTTATTTCCTCGTGATTGTCTTGAGTGATTATATCCCTCGATGTCCATGTTTTGGGGAAATGGATTAAGTGCCTTTTATTTGCAAGTCTTCCAGTTAAGGTCTTTTAAATGTGTGGGTTGTCGTGTCATGTTTGACAACCTATTGTGAGTTCCTTGGGTAGTGCATGGGAAGTTATCAGTTAGTTACCTGGTTTCTACGAACGGGGATGTTTTGTACCTCCTTGGTTTAGGAGTGGATTACGTGAGTTGTGCCTCCTTGTCAGGAGCGACTTTGCTACCTTGTTACCTACAATGTTTGGAGAGGGTTTGAACTTAGGTTGCCTCCTGAGAAAGGAGTGGTTGTAATACCTTGTATGTTGCACTTTGTACCCTTGATGCTTGGATGTTAGGTGTGTTGTCAAGTAGAAGAGTGGCTTCCGTAGGGGCCAGAGCCCAGAAGAGGTAAGATTGGGTAACCTTCGCAAGTGGTGTAATTAAGTGATAACTAAATCAATATACTTAGAGTTTGGGTAGTACTTCACACTAAAAAGATAATTATGCCTCACTCATAGACCCAAGTGTTCGGTTAGGCTTGGAATGGGTGGGAAGGCTGGTAACGACAAGGTCATATATCTTGTTTGTACGAAAGGTATTTGATTCCGCATTAGTAAGTATGAGGGTCGGGGATCGGTTTGTGGCCACCATCCTTACAATCCGCAATGGGTAACTCATGACAAGCTGTGTGATGACACTCTGTCTAGGACAACAGTTGACCTTTGATTTTGCATTAGTATGTATGAGGGCCAAGGATCGGTTTGGGGCCACCATCCTGACGATCCGCAGTGGGTAACTCATGATGTGCTATGAGATGGCACTTTGTGTGACCATAGCTTTGTTTATTGTGGGTATGGTTTCCATAACATACCTGATGTGACCATGGTTGGTGTTTGATTATGTGGTATGGTTCTCGTAACATACTTGTTCTGCTTTATTCCTGGAAGCATCGTGACCATGTAGTGTTGTACTTGTGTGTATTTGAGTTGTACCTTGGGATGTACTTGTGAGGTTCATGTGATTGGTTGTTTCAGTTTGGTTCAGTTATGTTAGCTTGTGTCTAGAGGTAGATTGTCTTGACTAGGATTCCTGGTTACTATCTCCTAGCACGGGGGGGTGGGCCTTTGGGTTCCACTTGGCTGGGTGGTGTGTACCTAAATCCATTGGGTTCTTTCTTCATGTTCATGAGGATGAGACGTCCAATTGGAGAGCTCGTTGGTTTCAGTATCAGTTCTTGCTTTATTCTTTCAGTTGATCTTGTATTTTTTTACCCCTCAGTTGTTATCAAGGTGGAAGTTGTAAATGTAAGCTTATTTATTGGACTTGCCTCATTCGGGGAATGAGAGATGTAATTGTAATATTTAATTATGAATTAATGAAATGGAAATTTATCTTTATGCTTTGATGTGATCCATCTTATTGGAATGTATGTGCTTAATAATTCGAGTAAATGAATTTCATGGATTAAGTTCATGTTTTTTGTTGAGGTTCTATATAACCTCTATCTCGTAACCTTAGAGGTTGTTGGCATGTGTGAGTGAACTTGTTTATTTATTGTTCTTAAACAAAAAAAAAATAGCATGTTTAAGTAGTTGTTTGCAACTTCCTCTAGGGTTGCGTGGCGAGGCATTGTTGGCATGTGTGAGTGAACTTGTTTATTTATTGTTCTTAAACAAAAAAAAAATTAGCATGTTTAAGTAGTTGTTTGCAACTTCCTCTAGGGTTGCGAGACAGAGTTTATATAGAACCTCAACAAAAAACATGAACTTAATCCATGACATTCATTTACTCAAATTATTAAACACATACATTCCAATAAGATGGATCACATCAAAGCATAAAGATAAATTTCCATTTCATTAATTCATAATTAAATATTACAATTACATCTCTCATTCCCCGAATGAGGCAAGTCCAATAAATAAGCTTACATTTACAACTTCCACCTCGATAACAACTGAGGGTTAAAAAAATACAAGATCAACTGAAAGAATAAAGCAAGAACTGATACTGAAACCAACGAGCTCTCCAACTGGAAGTCTCATCCTCATGAACATGAAGAAAGAACCCAACGTATTTAGGTGCACGCCACCCAACCAAGTGGAACCCAAAGGCCCACCCCCCATGCTAGGAGATAGTAACCAGGAATCCTAGTCAAGACAATCTACCTCTAGACACAGGCTAACATAACTGAACCAAACTGAAACAACCAATCACATGAACCTCACAAGTACATCCCAAGGTACAACTCAAATACATGCAAGTACAACACTACATGGTCACGATGCTTCCAGGAATAAAGCAGAAAAAGTATGTTATGAGAACCATACCACATAATCAAACACCAACCATGGTCACATCAGGTATGTTACGGAAACCATGCCCACAATAAACAAGTACCAGCTATGGTCACACAAAGTGCCATCTCATAGCACATCATGAGTTACCCACTGTGGATCGTCAGGATGGTGGCCCCAAACTGATCCTTGGCCCTCATACATACTAATGCAAAATCAAAGGTCAACCGTTGTCCTAGACAGAGGGTCATCACACAGCTCGTCATGAGTTACCCACTGCGGATTGTAAGGATGGTGGCCACAAACCAATCCCTGACCCTCATACTTACTAATGCGGAATCAAATACCTTTCGTACAGACAAGATAGATGACCTTGCCATTACCAACCTTCCCACCCATTCCAAGCCTAACCGAGCACTTGGGTCTATGAGTGAAGCATAATTATCTTTTTAGTGTGAAGTACTACCCAAACTCTAAGTATATTGATTTAGTTATCACTTAATTACACCACTTCCGAAGGTTACCCAATCTTACCTCTTTCGGGCTTTGGCCCCTACAGAAGCCACTCTTCTACTTGACAACACACCTAACATCCAAGCATCAAGGGTACAAACTGCAACAGACAAGGTATTACAACCACTCCTTTCTCAGGAGGCAACCTAAGTTCAAACCCTCTCCAAACATTGTAGGTAACAAGGTAGCAAAGTCGCTCCTGACAAGGAGGGACAGCTCATGTAATCCACTCCTAAACCAAGGAGGTACAAAACATCCCCATTCGTAGAAACCGGGTAACTAACTGATAACTTCCCATGCACTACCCAAGGAACTCACAATAGGTTGTCAAACATGACACGACAACCCACACATTTAAAAGACCTTAACTGGAAGACTTGCAAATAAAAGGCACTTAACCCATTTCCCCAAAACATGGACACCGAGGGATATAATCACTCAAGACAATCACGAGGAAATAACTAAATTTTGGATACATTAAATCCATTTTCATAATGAAATTCAGTATTATAATGCCTCAATAAAACTTAACTTAACGTCTTGTCAAGACAAGGACGAAATTTAAATCAAACTTTAAATTTCCTAATTGTTTCCATGGTACAAGAAATCGTTTATATTTCTACATTTCATAACATAGCATTTAGAAATTACAATAGGTTTATTGCAAAATAAATCCGTAAATATTTACAATGCTAACACATTTATTGCCAACTCTAAGTATATCTTTTCATAATGCATTTAAAATTTTAACTGATAAATTGATTACAACTACATATTTTAATTCTCAAAGGTACATTTAAAATATAATCACCGTTTTAAATCAACATTTTTATATTATGCCATAGTGGAAAATATTTAAAATTTTAAACTCCGTTTACCAAGATAATTTTACCCCTATATGTGTATATCAAAATACACATATTTAAATATTTAATTATTAATACTTTAATATTATAAAATATAACATTAAATATTAATATATACTATATTAATATTTTAATATTATATAATATAATAATACATATTAATATATTTATTTATACTAATATACTAATATTATATATATTATAATAATAAATATTACTATTTAATATAATAAATATATATATAATATTAACATATTAATAAAAATAAAATAATAAAAAATAATAAAACAAAGTCACCAAGGGTCAACACCCACGCATTGGTTCGCGCGCGGACTAGAATGGGCGGCCACCTAGGTTTACGGGCTGTGCACCACAGTTAAGGGTCGGTCGGCTGTGTCCATACACAGCCGACCCCCATTGCTGGGGGCGACTGTGTATAGACACAGTCGGCTCTCCCCAAAGGGCGGCGGTGACAAGAAGGTAAGGGGAGTGGGGTGGGGAGCGCGTTGGGCGCGGCTCCCTCTACCCGCCTCCCATGGGGGGCGCCGTGGGGGTGAGCCCCCAGCGACCTCCCCCAAACCAGGTTAAAAGAAATTTTATTTTATTTTATTTTTTATAAAAAAGAACAGGGAATAAAACCCTACGAAAATTTTCATTCGCCCTTCTAGTTTATTCATGAAAATAAAACGACCAACATAACCCCACTTTTAAGAATATTTGAATAACATAAAATAAAATCATATATGCATATATATATATATATATATCAAAATATATATATATGGAACATTTATGGTTTATAAGAACAGAATAAATTGAAAAAAAACCAGAATAACATATATATGAAATAATCATTTACACTCAAAAACATCATTTTCTTGAAGCATTTTTTTTTGAGGGGTTCTCTTGCTAATTTGGAGAACAAAATTTCCAACTTGATTCATTTGGATTCAAACAATAGAATTCAAAACTCTTCCCACAAAATCTTAACCATTAATATTTAAATTTCAAAATTTCAAAAAACAAGCATTTAAAAGGCTTGAACTTGGTTTTTTTTTTGATAATGATAGCAGATCCTGATGGTGACTTGATTCCCTCTTCAAATCCACAGGTTCTCCAAGGTTTTTCCAAAAACCCACTAAAATGAAGAATTTTTCCTCTCACTAATTCAAACTTTTTTTCAAAACTCCAAGATCCCCAAAAATTGAAGCCAATTTCAAACATAAGGATTTTACCCTAAAAATCCTACAACCACCCTCATAAATTCTTGAAAACAGAAAATGGAAAATATCTAATTTTTAAATTATTTGAATTTTCAAATTTCAAAATTGACTTTTTTATGCATTTTCTTTATTTTCAATTTCAACAAATATAACAATAACTTCAACATAAATAAATTAACTTCTTTCAACCCATAAATTTAATTAATTAATAAATAAATTTAATCAACGATTAAATTATTTATTAATTAAATTAAATTAATAATAAAATAAATTACATTTCAACATAATCACACAACACATTAATCCACAACTTAAATACATTAAGTCATTTAAATCACCCAATTTACTTGCAATTTAAATAAATTCAAGGCCAAATTGAACAAAGTTAAAACAATCATAACCCGACAACACCAGACAACACACAAGACTAGGGTGACAACTTGGCACAAAATCCTAGCTACTATCTCCCAATCGAATACCGTTGGGCAATGGACATGCTCAACCCTATGAAACCAGGTGGAGTCGATGTCTTGTACCTGTCAACCTGAAAATCAAGTAACAACAACATATAGTATAAACAACATAAAATACACACCGTGAAGAGGAGATCACGGAATCGCAGGGCGCTCGCAAGCGAGTGATGTGATACCGTCTCCTTCACCAATACAATGCAACTAACCAACAAATCTAACATATTAATATTATCCAAAGTATACATCATTAACTCGAATATCCATTTATGTTAATCCAAAACATGCCATAAGATAACATCATATTAAAATACCATCACAACAAATATTACATTAACGTCACGTTATAGATAGCGATCAAAAGAAGCCGAGTACCATAGTCAAGGTACCAACAAGAAGTACAGCAAAAGAGAACAGAACACTATTCAACCAAAATGCAAAACGGAGGAGTATTACACCTTCTCCCAATTTTTTTTTGCAATTTTCTTATTCACTGTAGGTATTTCCCTCGTTGTTTTGTCATTTTCTAATTTATCTATTTAATAATAATAATTGTAGGGAGCTTTGCTAATTAAAATATTTCATGGCTTTCTCAATATAGTTTGTATATTTATGTAAATACATATCTATGTATACACATAGCAAATGAGAAAACAACGCAAATAACACTTTGCTCATTAGAGTTTAAACTTGAAGCCCAAGAAATACTTCAAATACGAATAATTCTCATTTTCACCCAATAGATTGAAGTGTAATTAGCTACTTCCATTCTTAATAATGGGTAGCAGAGAAATCCACATTAACAAATTACAATGTTAAGTATTTAACTCGTCAACAGACAACAACCCATAAAAGCAGCCCATGATTGCAAAGAACTAAATCTGTGTTGTGATGAGATGAAGTCAGATAAACTTTGTATATATAGTAACTATTTATTATTATATTTAGTGGACTTGCACACACACACACACACACACACACACACACACACATATATATATACATATATATATATACACGTAAATGTATGCATGTTTACATGCATATCTATACGCGTAGAATGCGTTTATGGATAGTAGATATATATGTCTATATGCATTTTATATGTATATCTATATTATTCATAACATGCATGCATGTTTATGTATATAAAAATAAAATGTAGACATATACATAATTAGGATTTTGTATATGCAAGCCATTTTTTAGTTTATTTATTTAATCAGAAAGGAAAGACATTGACCCATAAAATGTAAGAGTGTAAAACAACTATAAAATGACACTATAAAAGACATATAAATTGACAATTGTAAATCGTTTGAACAGATACAGATTCAATGGTTTTAGACCTGGACAATATCCAATTAATCAAACTTAATTTACATTCTTATTTAACAAATTCAAAGGCAATCGCAATGCATGTGCGGAGAGAATGCATACAACAAGAAACAATAGACATTAGTCGATAAAATACAGAGGAGTGGGAAAACTATAAAAGCACATTGCAAAAGTCATGTGAAGTTAGAAATACCTTGTTTTATAGTCGCCCTACAGTAGACATAGATCTAATAATTTTTACATCTGAACATTTTCCAATTTCTTAGACCTAATTTTCATTTTCATTTAATAAATTCAAGTATAATAGCATTGCATGCATGCAGGGGAAATATTACTTCCATTCTTGATCATGAATAGTACATTATTGTGAAGTCTTCATGGAGAAGAATGCATGCCAAGACATGAATATATCAACAAAGTCATCAAATATTTCCAATGGCAAAGCTCGCTAGGATAATTATTATTAAAAAAAATCAAGAGAATGGGAAAATCAGGAGGAAAATACCACCGACCAGAATAAAAATGAAGTCAAATGAACTTTGTATGAACACTTGTATTAATAAAGTGTTTGTATCAAACCCAGGATAAATATGCTCAACCAAGTAGTGTGTATGAGAAATATGGTATTTGATATATTACAATGAATAATGTAATGTATAATTTATGGGAATCCAAATAGCTTTATGTACATATAATCAATCAACTTGATGTATCTACAAAAAATAATTCCATTATGGTTATAGGTACATGAATATCAATCAACACCAACTGAGCCTCCTTATCAAACTTTACTGATATAGGTAACTGCATAGAGAGATTAAAAGTAGGAATTAGGTTACACAAGTAATAGTTGAAAGCATAAAACATGTAAATATTAGAAAGAGAAATTGTTTAATATAAAAGAGAGCCAAAATGAATAAATTATTAAAAATTTCCATTTGAGTGCTTTTGAGGGGCTAGCAAGGACAAGAACTTGATACCTAAATTCATTGATGTGGAGTGCGCTTGAGTCCATCAGATGCTTTGTTAGTTGTTGACAAGAAAGAAGCAAACGTTGATGAATTATGGTGCTAAGTCTGTAGCTGAAGAGGAGGCAGTGCCTTGTAAAGGAAATCAAAGAGGGAAGAGAAAGGAAAAACTAGAGCACAACAGTGTAAATGATGTTAAAACTTACAAATGACTTGTTTATTATTTTAAACATGATAGAAATAACCCCTGGTAGGAGACATAGTTTTGGTATTGATCAGTTTTCCTAAGCAAATGAAAAAATAATGCAAAAAGAACAATACTTACAAATCGCTTGTTCTTGACCTTGAATATGATATGTATAAACCTTCTCAATAGCCATGGATTTCGTACACATATCAAGTTACAATCAGTTATTTCTTTGTTTTGAAGATGGAAGACATAGATCCTGTCAACAGACAGAGATGTTTGTATCATCAAACAATCAAAGAAAGTGAGTAAACAACACCCAAATGATAGTGCAACAACTTTTTTCCAAGTTTCCATGTTTGAGACTAGTGTAAGGAAATGAATAAACACTGCAAGTCACTGAAGTTTATAGCAGAAGTCATCAACAAGAGTTGCATTCCAATCTATTGATATTAAATAGAATTGGCACATTATATATGCATAAGCCCATTATTAGAATGTTATGTGTGCACAGAAAGAGAAAGTGTGAGAGGATAACCATATTAAAGCCCTCTCAACAGACACATAATTAATAATTTTAGACCCAGATATTTTCCAACTGCTTAGACCTGATTTTCATTTCCATTTTATAAATTGAAATGTAGTTGCAATGCATATGTCGGGAGAAAATATTTCTTCCATTCTTAATGATAAAATTCTCAAATCTTTCAAATATATTTGTTTAGTATTTTTAGTCCTTTCCCTTATAAGGCGAGGAACTAATGTTATCGCCTCAATCTTGCATATTAAAATTATGCCTGGGGAATGGCGCCAGAAAAATAAATATATGGTTTTGGTGATGTTTTGGGGAATATTTAGAAAAAATGATATTTTTTTCTTGCAATTTTGTGATTAGCGGGTGTAATTTTCCTCGTGGTTTTGGCATTTTCTAAATTTTTAAAATAATAATAATAATTGTAGGGAGCTTTGCTATTCGAAATATTTCATGAGTTTTTTTGTATAGTCGTGTCTTGCTATGGAATCTTCTTGGGGACGTGTGGCGTCTTGATCAGTACATTTGCATTTACTATTTGCATCTTCTCATTTATTGTGAGCAGGTTCGAGTGCACCCGTCATTACTAGGTTATGGTGTGAGGTTTTAAGCCTATTGAGCAAACTGGTATTTGCGTTATTTTTTCATTTGCTTGGGTTGTTTGATGAAGCTGAAATTTGTGTCTATTGGGAGGGTTTTCATCTATGGTGTTGCAAGCAATGAAGGTGGCATTTGTAAGTTACTCTATCTTTTACGCTTTGATTTTTTCATTTATTTGTTGTGTAATACAAATATGTAAAAAACTACAAAATGACATTGTAAAAGACATATGAGCTTACAAACACCTCGTCTTTCACTCCCAATACAATAGACATAGACCCTCTAAACAGATGCAGACTTAATCATTTTACACCCAGACATTTTCCAATTAGTTAGACCAAATTTTCATTTTCATCAAATAAATCCAAGTGCAATTGCAGTGCATGCATGCTGAGGAAATATTACTTTCATGATTAATCATGACAAGCACACTAATGTGCTAAGTCCTTCACTGATTTTGGAATTAAAAAATGAAGCATTTGTAAGTTGCTATATCTTTTACAGTGTCATTTTATAGTTTTTTGCATCTCTGCATTCTATGGTTAATTTCGATTGTGTGCACTCATGATGCATTACAACTGCACGTGAATTTATTAAACAACAATGAAAATTAGGTCCAAATAATTGGTAAATATCTGGATATAAAATCATTGTATCCATGTATACATATGTATGTATATACGTATATATATATATGCTTGTATGTGTATATATAAGTATATATATTTGTATATGTGCATAATGTATATGTGTATGCATATGTATATGTATGTTTATACATAAATATATATATATATATGTATGTGCATGTAACTATGTGTATATATATGTATATATATGCCTCTATATTTGTATATATGTATATGTATATGTGTGTATGCATATATATGTATGTATGTATTTGCATGTAGCTATGTGTACATATATATGTACATATGTGTATATATATGTATACATATGTATGTGTGTGCACTCTGCATTTTGCATATACCTGGGTCTTTTATAGGTAGATGATTTACGTTTGTACACATGCACTGCAATTGCACTTGAACTTATTAAATAAAAATGAAAATTAAGTCCAAGTAATTGAAAAATATCTGGATATAGAATCATTGTGTCTATATGTACATATACATCTATACATATGCATATGTATGCCTGTATATTTGTATATATATACATTTACATGTATAAGTATATATAATCATATGCGTGCATATGTATATGTATGTATGCATATATATATATATATATGTATGTTCATGTAACTATCCATACATGTATATGTATATACATATATACATATGTATATATGTCTCTATGTTTGTATATGTGCATATGTATATGTGTATATGCATATATATGTATGTTTGTATGCATATATATATGTGTGTGTGTGTGTGTGTGTGTGTATTTGCATGTGCCTATGTGTACATATATATGTATATATGTATAAAATGAGAAAACAATGCAAATAACACTTTGGTCAACAGAATTTAAACATCAAACACAAGAAATATTTCAAATACAAACAATTCTCATTTTCACTCAATAGATTGAAGTGCAACTAGCTACTTCCATTCTTAATCATGTGTAGCAAATAAATCCACATTAATGAATTACAGTGTTAAGTATTCAACTCAACAATAGATAGCACCCCATAAAAGCATCCCATGATTGAAATGGACCGAACAAGAAAGGCTAACCCATATTTACACTCACACACAACCTGAGCAAATGGGCAAACAACACAAATAATACTTTTCTCAACAACATTAAAACTTCAAAACCAAGAAATATTCAAAACATGAGTTATTCTCATCTTCATCGAATAAATTGAAATGCAACTAACTATTTAACTTGGCAACAGACACTAACCCATAAAGAATAGCGTAGAATAGACATAAACACACAAAATGCAAACAACAACAAATAATAGGAATTTACCAATAAAATGCAAATATGTAAACCATTATAAAACAACACTGTAAAACACTATAAACCCTTTCAACAAACTGTAATGCCCTAAATTTAACACTCAAAATAAAGTTAAGGACAAAACACAACTATCAATTTTTTCTCAAGGACGCTTGCAAAACTCACAAAGTTGCTACCAAAGAAGGCACTACAAGGAAGCATACAACATTTGACCAGTTATATATATTAATATATTTAGTTAGAAAACTAAATTGCTTATGTAATCCTAGGAGGGTTTTCAAATGGGGACATGGAAATTAAATCGTCAAGATAGACTTAAATAATTCAACCAACACATTCATAAACTAAAGGAACAATGAAGTCATAAGTAAGCAAATACATTATATCAATATCAACTCAAGTAATGAAAAGTGAGCAAACCCTAGGGGACAGACCTAATTCCTCGAGGGCTCGTCTCTGACGACCTTGTCTACGTATATAATTCGTAGAGGAATCATAGTTCGACCATTTGAGTTTTCTCCAAATCATTTAATTGACCAATAATTATGATGAATAACTAACTAATTTCAAGATATATTAATACATACATTGAGTAGATAATAATGGTTCATCTATGAGATCTCCTCTCGCTACATAGTGAAAACAAAGACAAGCTATAGAGGAATTTCTCCTAATCTGACACCTTCTATGAGTATCATATTAGATTCAATTGAATGATATACTTATGATTCATTACTATACACTCTATGTATCCTATTCATTACCTATAGGATGAATATACAAATATATTATCATTATAGAGAACTTAAAAATTAATACATCCAAATAGACTCAAAATGATTCAATTATTACTATACACCTCTATAAGATCTCTCAAGAATTTTCAATGAATCAACACACACAAATCTCTTAGTAATTTCATAGGAGAGCTAGTAATTTAAGAATATAGGTAAACAAAATTTATGTAGAATTTATAGACAACGCACAACACACAATCTTTATAAATGTTACAACCAATTTAATATTTTATTTACACCATATTTTCTCATTAATATTATTAAATGTAGTGAATATAAAAATTGATAATATATTGATCATAAAATTTATTTTAACTTTCAACTTGTTGATCGCAGTGAGAGAGGGAAGCATTTGAACAAGCATAACTCTTACGTCTGAAATCCAAAATTTAAAATTCAATATGTTTCGAAAAGGTGGAGGAACCAACAACAAAACCCATAAAGCATTTGATAATTTTCTAAAACACGTGCGAGCAGATTTTTCTGTAACCTAATTCACTATTGAAAAGACATGCAAATTTGAAAGCAAGATTATTAAATTGAATCGATAAAAATTCATACCTAAAAAAAATGTTTTGCATGTTTGAGTGTTCATCTAGTGACACAATCAAAATCGTTTCTCAACTAAGTGGAAACACATGAAATATAACTACTTGTTTGACAATGCAACTGCTTAACTCCACCCATTTATCTTTATGTTTCAATGACTATTCCCAGCCAAGGAGAAATATATATATAAAACAATAATTTTTAAACCACATGTAGATTTAAATATATAAATCTACCATTATTAATACCACAACATCCAATATATCCGGGGGTTCAAGTAGCACAAACATGTAAACTTATAGCTGGACAAAACATTAATATAAATAAGGCAATCCAAAAACCAATATTAGCTAATAAATAAATTACCTAATAAAGGATGTCTACAACTAGATTAAAAAAAAACATTCCAAAAAGAGGAGGCATAACTAGTTCAAAATATGTATAACAGCTGACAAAGTTTAGAACATTGCATGCCATATGTTTCTAAAATCCTAGCTTCCTATAGGTGCATATTGAGCTTCAAAGAAAACAATTATAAACATAATAACATATAATTTAGGCATTATACAATGCAGCATCATACTTCAACAATGGATAGAGAAATTTGTTTAAACATTGTACATAAAATCTGCCTTGGTAATTGCATAGGTATAACATATCAAATGATCTGGGAACCTCTCAATTAATCTCTATTTTGACACTAACATGTTTAAGAATAGAATGAGCAGAAATAACTATTTATTGATAAAGTTTACTTTAGACTTGTACAGATTGGAAATCATTAATTCACTTTTGGATGGTTGATACGTATATGAATTGCCAAAGCAATAAGGGTTTGCATATGCTGTTAGTCTTCATTCTGTTTATTATGACTCTTAGTATATACGTTTATGAGGGCATTTAAAGGAATGTTGATATTCTTTTCATGTTTTATCATGGCTTTAAATATTCCTCAATGCATATTCCTAATAATTTAGTTCTTTGTTTAAGTATTTAGAGGAGGAAAAATTACGTGTTTTTTTTTTTCTTCATTCATTTTAGATTCCTATTTAATATGCTTCTTGTTATGGACTCTGTTTTCTATTTATTTATTTTTCTCTTTTTCTAAAGGCAGTCTATTGACTGCTCTGCTTACATTTAATATAATGTTGTGCTATGGAAATTAACCATACAAAATTCTATCCGAGAGCTCAAGGTGTCAAATCAAAACACAAATTTATTCAAGACAAGAATTGAAATAGTTATTGGAAGGGGAACAGTAATAACCAATTTTATTTTTTTTAATGTTTTATTTTTCTAGATTCAACCAACCATTTATTGCAGGCTAGAACTACCAAAAAAGATTAGTTTGTCAAAAATGAGGATTCCAAATGTTTCGTTTCTGAACTTGCATAGTTATCAATATTTATGCTTCCACAACAACTAGACCACTGAACTCACAAAAAGATTCTTAGTTTTGCTAGCTTCAGAAAACGCTAATTTAATAGATAACCTGAATGAAGATAAATTAGTACAATACAAACTTGTCTACAGATTTTCAATGCTCGCAACTAAGAAATCTAAACATAGTCAAATGGGTCTTAATTCCTTTTGCTTATTTAACATGGAGATGTTTGTATTTTCAGGGACCCTTTTGCTGTGAGATTATTCCCAACTATGAATGTTGTTCTATAATTTAAAATATTAAAAAAATATACAACTACATTGCCCTTAACGAGGATTTCATTTCACACTAAAATCCACCGAAAATGGCATGGAGCAGAGGTCGATGACAAATATAACAAGAACTCATAAACTTAGTGAATTCAACCAAGTGGAACTAGGGTAGGTTATATTCACCATAAGTATCTCAGTGTACTTGTATATATCTTAATAATGTCATATACGAATACAGCCACAAATAGAAACAATATAAAATAATAGCATACACGCTCAAATACTTTCTACTATGCGTTCTCGGCATGCTAAATAAAGGAATATGTTGGTTCTCTATTTACTCTACATGATCTGCCTTGATAAATTTGGTCTTCATAAAGCAACAGCCAGTATAATGATAAAACTATGCAGAAGTGAGTTTTATAATGCACAAGGCACGGGAAGAATGATGCAAGGAGTTTAACATACAAAGCTGGTCCAAGGTCCAATCTCTAATAATCGATCTTATGGGAGGTATAGCTCTGTAAACCATACACTAAAAACCATCAAACATGAAATTCGTTCCTTCGTTCAAAGTATTTTTACTTACAGAAAACAAGTAAGGATCTAACACTAGGTACTACAAAATAACACATGCTAAAAAGTCATAGGTAATACCAAAGAACTAATGCCCTCCATTTAGTCAATAGCCATAGGATTATCTCTTTTTTTTGGATTAAAATTAAGTTCAACAAAACAAAGAAAAAATGATTTGGCTAAGGGAAATAAAACATGTTGCAACCCAGGGTAAGCGATACATCCCAAACCAAATGTAATGCCCCACTGTGGAACCTAGGAAACGTTACGACAGTAACACAAAACTTCCGAATAATTTTTTTTTTATAAAACAATTAATAACAACCTAGCATAACGCTCTAGGGTTCCACAACAATGCTACTTAAGTAAAACAACAAACACAACACATCAAGAACTATATGTAAAATAAGTCAAGAGAAAAGCCATATCCCGATTTATTACACCAAAATTTACATTACAAGTTGTTTACAATAAACGAGATTGTGACAAATCTCGATACATCACAAGTGATAGAACAATGGAACCTCATGCAACTTCATGAGTGTGTACAAAACAGAGTAAGAACAAGAATAGCTAGCAACCAAGTCCACGAGCTCATCCAACAAACCATCTCTGTGAACGTTGTGCAACCTTGAACCTGCCAAGAACAAATTTGTCTCGAACAATATCACCTGCAAGGGACCCAATGGAAGGTGTGGTACGTTCCTCCCAACCGTATGGAACCCGAAAGTCCACCCCCCGTGTTAGGAAATAGAACTAGTCCTCAAGGCAAATAGACAACAACGAAGACAATGACACAACACAAAACATGGTCGACACACATGACATCACAATGACTACACCACTGACTTACTCCTAGTACCTTAGTTAAAGTTTCCATTTAAATACTAACTTTTGATAGGTTACCCATGCAACCACTACCGGATCTGGCACCTAACAAAAGCCATTCCTCCAATGTACAACTTCTCAAAATGACAAATCAATAAAGCCAACATGCATGTGAAAGAAAACTTCTTTGCACAAAGACCCAAGGTCATCAAAACCATACTATAACATCATATCCCACAAGAAATCATAAAATATGCATAGCTAGGTTTAAATTTGAAGAAACACAACCCACCTATGGAACTCAAGATGTCCAAAGTAAATACACAAGAAAATCAAACATGTATGGCTCACGTCTCCCCATTAGATACAGCACAAAACATGACACAAGAAATGTTTCAAAATAATAAATAACTTTTGAACATAGTTGACGAGTTCCACTCGATATTTTCAAACATACATGTCTTACTCAGTAAATTTAAGCTCATTGAATGATAGATTTGATGACACAAGATAATATTTAAATCAATAACTATAATAATAAAATTGAACATTTAAAGACTTATTTAGCTAAAATCACATATTCTCATTATAACTATCAGAGTTCATTCATCAAATCTAAATCTATAAATGCACATATTTTACCATTTTCATGAAACCCTTTAAGAAATATATAATTATCTAGATATCAATGTCAACGCTAATTAATAACCAACTATATATATATATCAACCTTGTGTACATATTAATTGGCCTTTCATATTAACTAAGTAAATATACAAGTTCATGATTCATTCTAACACATTCTTCTATCAAGTATTTTACCTTTTATTTCCCTTATAAATTACGAGCATTTCAAATAGTCTAATTTACTTTATTGGACATATATTCTTATATTTCAGAAAAGGTGATACCAGTACTTATAATTTAAATAATAACCATTATAACTCAACAATATAGGTTAATAATTTCAAATTCCCTTACTCAAACATAAGAAGGATATAACACTAATTACTTAAACTATTAGTACTCCCTATTCTAGATTACTCAGAGATACCTACAAAATAACGATGACAAGTTTAAAAGAGACATCTTCTACAAAAGATGATCTTAAGTATACAAAACTTCATTATCCAATGTTTATATATAATCATTACAAATTAATTAAACAACTCAACATCAATATAACCATTACCTCTGTATTATGATTAATAGACCACTTCATATTTAAGGTATTTGTATTTTAAATATCATACCATTTCTTAATCAATGCATAATAAACAACCATTTCGTAGATCCAAAAAGGAAATTTCATATATAATACTTAATTATCTATGCTTTTAAGACATTTAATTAAAGAATAAACAAGAATTACTTCGATAAAAAGTATTTATATATATATAGGTCAACACCATCTCTTCTCACATAATCGAAGGATAATACATTATAACAAAATAAAGATATTAATGAAAGGACTTACTATAAAATTGACTCTTCTTACTAAATAACCATAAGAAATTTCATTAATAAGGTCGTGTTCTCATTGTTAACTCCTTTTTTAATGCCAAAGAGATAAATAGATACGTCCCTATGTATATTCTAATCAGAGACCTACTGCTTCGAATTTAGTTGAGTTAAATCTATTAATAAAGCGAAATAGAGGAAACCTCATATTACTATACACGAGAAGTTGAGGTTTATACCAGTAGTCGACGCATGCATGTTGCATGCAAGGGATAAAGCAAATAAAAGAATGCACTGAATGTTAAGAGCAACGGGTAGGAGCATACAAATCCAAATGCAAGGAGATGAACCCTACGCAGGTAATCAATGGTTCCATCAAAGAATGAAGACAATAAACACTCAGAGGTGGCGAAGGAAAAGGAATTCATACTGAGCTCGCACCCGATGGCTTCAAGACACATACAGATTAGATAACAAAAGACGATGCATCATCCTAAAGCAGTGGATTAAATAATGGACACCCTATACCATCATATACTAACAGCAGCAGACGGAGCACAATCAACCAAGAAGAAAAAGATATAAATAGAGGATACGTATAAGAAAGCACCCGAACCCATAATCGACAAAAAGAAGAATAAAAAAGAAAACAAGCTAAACACAAAGCATCATATCACAATGGATGCAAGAAACACAAATCAAAGATCTCATAAGTACTCAGACGCATGCAAAAGAACGAATCACCACAAATTCCAACGTATCAGTCATAGGTTGCATCCAAGCATCCTATTATAGGTAAGCAATAGGAACTAAGAAACAATAACAAGAAAGAAGGAACCATCAGGAGAGAACTTCCCCAACCCGTGGCTAAAATAGGAGTCGTTTTATTTTAAAATAACAAATCCATCTCAAAACCCACGAACCGACCCAAGGTATTACGCCAGACGACTCACCTCCAGTTTGCCATATTAATCTATCGATTCCTCGGCATGTTCACAAGATTTAGGGAAATGGATACTATGACCAACCAAGAATAACAGATAATGAAAAATGAGTAGAGGCGCATGCAATACAATTTGTTATCATAATGCACTAAGCGGCTGACTAGACAAGAACAGATGTGTGCATGTCTAGGCAGAAAGGTATGCATGTCTTGCATGCACTCGATAGCCCAAATCATAATACACATTGAAGGGAATAGGGTTCGAATATTAAATTCACCTAAATTAAATTGAATTTCAAACAATTGTTTTTACTCAGAACCAGAATATCATAATCTATATGTAGATACAAATACTAAAATTTCAGAGAATTTCAAAGGAGGAGTGAAGTCTAAGACTACATTCCTGTTAATCTTTTATTTACCCATTATTTATTTTTATTTTATTAATACGTTTACTAAATTTCACGCTTTATCTCATGTGCAGGTTCAATCAAGCAATAGCAGAAGAAGAGAAAACAAGAAAACAAGGAACAACTTCGTAGTACAATATAAAGCTAAAAATTTACAATACTAAATTCCAAAAAGAACCTGGTTTTCTCCTTCAATCTGCAACAGACAACGAAACCAACCACATGATTCCAACCACCAAATTTCAGTCCGCTAGAGCAAAACCTTTCATATACAATTTTTAGCTTTTCAATCAACACCCTAGAAAAATACAGAAACCAATCTTTTCTCATGATCACAACCCTCCTGATTTCAAAAATCAAATTCCCCAAATAAATACAATTCACCCACTCAACTCTCAGATTGCATGCAATCTTAATCAGCCAATTTAACTTTTATAACATCTTGTTCAAAATAGGATATTTTGTAACTTTAATTCACAACAGACAGTTTTAGTTTTTGAAAACATCTAAATTGAAAAAGTAAATCAATTACAAATCATTAACCTTTCACAATTAACGTATTTAATATTTCACAATATTCTAAAATAAACTTTTTAAATTTAATCATAGCAATTAGTCATTAATCAACATTATCATTAATTTAAATCATAAAATAATCTAAACAATCATTATGAAATCGTGGTAAAACACATCATGACATGACAACATGGGACGACCAATGAGCATTACGACAAACAAACAACAACAAGACACCGGGGTAACAAAATGATACTCGTTCTTTTCAGAACGATGGTTCATAATAGAGGATAGGACTATCTCCCTTCGACGATTACATTGGGCCATGGCATGCTCAGACCTAACAAGCAAGTGGAGTCGATGCATGTACCTGAAAGTTGCATCACACTGCACGGTCAACTGAAACAACATAGATAACATAAAATACACCGTGAAGAAGAATCGCAACGTAGCAGGGCACTCACAGATGAGTACTGCTAAACTGTCTCCTTCACCGAACAGACGTAAGAAATAGCATCTAAAATCATTCACATCATAGTACCATCATAAACATTATAGAACCTCATATGTCATCATAATTATGTCATCTTTCTTAAGTAAACTAAGCATCTTAGCATAAAGTGTATCATCAACTAAGTTTCACAATCTGAACAAGTAATCCAAAACATAATACATTAGAGTAATGTAGTCTCAAAAACATCTAATGATTGTCAACATCTCAAAACAACTATAACTAATATGTCACCAAGAGGGTCACTACACCAAACAAAACCCCAATAGCTCTCACAAATTTAAATACTTATAAGCAAGATCGGAAAAAATCATAAAATCATGTCTTTGTAAGTCACCATGCAAACAACAATAATGTATTTAAATTTATTACATTATATGGCACCTTTGCTACATACATGGTTCCAATGCAAATGGGGATGAATATTGCACACCAGGAATATTCGCTCTTTCTCCTACGCTCCCCATACTCCTTGGCTCCATTGGAGATGACTACCATTCCCCCCTCTCAAACCAACAATATACTGAGAAGGCTTTATTTGTTCATAGTCGCAGTCTGGGAGCTATTCCCTGGATCAAGATACGCACTGGATCCTTATTATAACTTCCTAGTTTATCAAGGAGTAGTGTTTTTATAATAATATAACCATTATTATATTCTATTAATCTATTTAATCACCTTATATAATGATCTCACTCATCATTGTTGATTGAAATAAAGTTAGCAACAATACCAAATACATATAAAATAATAATCTCATACGACGATTCAAACTATGATGAATTTATGAATATTATATAACAATATAATAATATCGAACACAATTAATTTATAATGGTAACTATCCAAATGACATAGCCAAAGAAACATTACTTACTTATACTCTACATCACTACATGACTGAATATTAACATCATTGTTAAACTCATTAGGACCACTACTTATGTTTGAAGTTAATGTTAAGATAATTATTAGTACCATTGCTAATATTAATCTTATTAATATTAACATTAAACTTAATATCAATAAGGTCATTATTTTATTAATATTATTATTATTACTAACACTAATCTTAATATGTTATTTTTAGAGAGCGAGATAAATGATTTCCATAGGGTTTATTAATGCGACTAATAATATCCTAAAGATGACAACACAATCACTTTATTTATCACCTTGAATCTATCTAACAATTTGGTTAATGGATTGCACATAAGAAAATAGACTAGAATGAACCACACATAAGGCGGGGCCTTACACAAACATAGATTTAAATTATTTTATTCCCAAACATTTTCCATTTACTTGCACCTATTTTTCATTTTTCATTTACAATATGAGCAAAGCAGTAGACAAACGAAAAAAATCAAAGCGTAAAAGATAGAGTAACATACAAATGCCATCTTTCTCACTTTCAACACAGTAGATGAAAACCCTCCCAATAGACACAAACTTTAGCCTCATCAAACAAGCTAGGCAAAAAATGAACATACAACGTAAATATGATGGCTGCACTTGAGTCTCCTCACAATAAATGAGAAGACACAAATTGTAGTTTTTTACATCTTTGCATTTTATGGGTTAATGTCTATTTTTTTTTATGTCTACACTTTGTGGGTTATTGTCTACTCTTCCCTACCTTTGAATGGTTTTGTGGATCAGTCCCTATTCTTGACTAGAAGACTTAACACCATAATTCATTAATGTCATTTTTTATGTTGAACATGATAAAGACATGTATGAAATGAGACTGAAAATCATCTCTAAGCAATTGTAAAATGTCTGGATATAAAATCATTAAATTTTTGTCTGTTGAAAGAATTCATGTCTATTGTATGGGGAGGGAAAGACAAAGCATTTGTAAGTTTATATATATTTTACAACATTTCTCTATATTTTTTTTACATTCTTCCATTTTATGGCTTAATGTGTATTGTTTGTTGTTGTCTGCATGTTATGTGTTAATGTCTATTCTTCACTATCCTTGACTGTTTTCATTGCCTTGACTTTGTTCTTGAGTTGCAGCTAGCATTAATTGATCCATCCACCAAGTTTTAAGACTCTTGAGCAAAGCATTACTTGCATTGCCTAATCATCTTCACAAATTATTCCTTCACAATAAAACCTATCAAAAAAGAAGAAATTTCTAATCTCACATATCTTTTACATTGTCTTTTTTGTGTTGTCCAATCATTTTCTCAAATTGTTTGATGAGAGTGAAATTTGTTTCCATTGCTAATCATGAGCAGCACATTATCATGTTCAGTCTATAAGTAAACAAAAAAGACTAACCCATAAACACACTGACACGAACAATCTAAGCAAATAAAGAAACAACTCAAACACTCAAAAATAGGAAACAGTGGACATTAGCCCATAAAATGCAAAAATGCAAAAAGATATGCAAAAAAAGATAGAAGAACTTACAACTGGCTTCCTTTTTGCTTTCAATATGATAGGCATAAACTGTTCCAACAAATAGATATTTTATGTTTACAGTGATTTAAATATTTTCTACAATGGTCTACTTTATGTTGTTTCTTATCATTCAGCTCCCTTATCGATTCATCAAACACTAGGATTTTGTTGTTGGCTTTGGATATTATGTCAATCTAGTTGCAAGCCCCGATACACTCTTTTAGCATCCAACCCCATCAAAAGACGTTAGTGCACAGACCAATAGACGTCAGAGCACAGAAAACACTATACAAAATCAAGACCAATGTAAGCAACTTCCAATGAGAAATTCACAAAAAAAATGGAAAAGTTCGCAATGCACAAAACAGTTCCACAAAATATAGCAAAAGCCTTATCTTTGCATGGTAGGATGTGATGGGCTTATCCTTTCCTGATGTTTTTGGCCCTAAACACATGTTTAATCCAAATGTTTTGGTTGATAAGCATCATTGTTTATAATAGTTGACCATTGGAAATTGGAATGCATTCCTATACAAACTTTCTATTTATGATTAAGATTGATAGGTGCCTTATTTTTTTTTCAAGTGGCAATTGCAACTTAGATCATTTGTGGTGTATATGACTAGATATAAGACCGCGTTCATGGATTTCTATGTTGCACACTTGTAAGTTGAGCTTGTTCTTTAGTTGTATTCTATATTAACACAACTTGTTTTCCTTGCAAGAGAATTGTTTTGATTAGATATAGAAAATGTATTGCATTGCAGTTATCTTTTCCTTGTGTTGTCGTTTGTAGCTATATTGTTTTTTGCACTGTAGGATTGTCCTGCTTTGTGCTTTACCTCATATTATTATGTTTTGCTTGTATATAATTGGAATGTCAATCATGAAACATATTTTAGTTGGTATTCACATATTTCAATGAATATTTCATATTTTTTTCCAAATCATACATAAAAGCATTTGATCGTTTGCTTCTAGCCATTGGTCATAGATTTTGTTTCGCTACAAAAATCAATTGCAAAAAAAAAGAGGAAAACTTTAGCAAGGTGCCATATCTTTTGTCCTCTGACATGTATTTTGTCAATATGGTCACATAGTACATGTTTTCCTTGATTGCCATTATACATTTTAGCAAATACAAAATGGCTTCATGGATCATAACTAAAATTCTCTTCATAGTCATTTTCGTATAGCTTGAAGGCTTTCCAATTCTGGCTTGCACTTGACAATACTAATGAATTTTCATAATTCGGTTGACTAGAATTATGTATCTACGAAGAACAAGGACTCTAGTGCAAAAATCAAAACTACTCGAGAAACTAGGCTTCTGGATGACACGACCTACCTAAAATGGATAGCATATTGACTAAACATTGCAATATGCATTTTTGCTTTAGTAAACAGAACGAAGTATTTGCATTTGAAGAATGTCTCATGTAATACTGCCATATCAATTCCTTTGCACAACAAAGTTGTTGTTGATTGCCACTATCAAATTGTACTAGGAAAATCCACCTACACTTGCATACAAACATTACATAGTGGATATTTTGTTTGGAATTTCATACCATGAATTCAAAAATAAAAATAATAACTACATTAGAATGCTTTGATTGACATTGCCATGCAAAAAAAATATGATGACGACGAACAAAGGCATTACTGACAAACTTGAACTTTGGAATAGTGTCAACAAATTCTACTTGAACACTCTCGTTACCATTTTGAATTTTTTTTCCAAGCTTCGGTTTTTTACCCAAAAAACTACTAAAAAAATTAGGTCTCATCAACCACACTATGCTGAAAATCTCTTTGATGTTATTCTAGAAAAGAGTCCCTGCGAATATAGTGCATTGTTTTCAATTAAGCCCTTTGCAATAATTCCATATATTTGATTTGCTACTTGGAGAAAAGTTGCTCTAGAAGAGCATAGCTCCATCCGTACTCGATGGGGGTTGTCAAGCTTGAACTAGTGTATGAATGATGTGGGATTTACACACAATAATTAATTCAAAACTGCACATTATATTGTCAAGAACTCTTTTCTAGAGTAAATCCAAACTGCTTTTCAACATATCATATTTGACAAGACCAAACTTTCTCAGTTCCTACCTGGGAAAAAAACTTGAAGCTATACTAGGCGCTTGCTAAAGTTATGGCTATGAACAATAGCTACAAACTCGTTGATTCCTTCATGGATGGAATTGGAGATAAAATTCATGATGCAAAGGACAGTGAAAAAGTCCAACTTGTTGAGACTTTTGCAAAGCTCATGTTAATGGCTCATGCTTTTGTTCACTGTTATGATGAGAAGGTTCTTAACAGCCTTCTTGCAGTAAAGTGTTTTACTATCATTTTTAGACCATCTTCTATACAATAGCCTATTTATCAACATGGCCTTCTCTAGATTTCTTTATCACATGTGGGATACATTGAGTCACTATATTTGATGTGAAACCTCCAAGAATGAAACTTCAAAGTGCAAAAAAATTAAAAAAGCAAAATGCAACGCCTTATGGCTTTTGCACAATACAACCAAGAACATAGCCTTTTGCTTTTGTGTGCAAAAAAAAGTATCATATGCACAAACTATAAACCAGTATCATGGTATGCTTCAATCTATTATCCTTTGCTCACAACAAGCCAAACATAATCTGCTCTATAGCATTGGCTTTGTAGATGGAATATAGAATTGTTATACTGCAGCATACTTTCATGCCTTTGCAACTACTTGGACAATAATGGCTGCAATGCAAACAAAATAGAATTTTTCAACAAAATATCTAGAATCAATAACCATTGAGCTATTGTATATACATATTACTATGCACACATTCAAATTGTACTTGATATCAAAAAAATATTGTTATGATCTACCTAGTTATATATAAACCGCTATTATCCCATTCCCACCTAATCAAAATTACATATTTCCTACAAGAATTTAACATTTACATCTTAGAATCCATAAGGACAGAAGCAATTCTTTTCATTTAGCAGTTGTATCATGTTAGTGAGCAAATGTACAAGTGATTAACTTGAACTTTGCAACAGTGTCATCAAATTCTACTTTCCCACTCTCTTTACCATATTGTATTTTTTCTCACGCTTTGATTTTTAACCCAAGAAAAAATTGACACAATTAGGCCTCATCAAATACAGTGTCTTGAAAAGCTCTTTGAAGTTATTCTAGAGAAAATAATTCTTGATAGTGTGATGTGTCGCTTTGAATTGGGCACTTTGCATGAATTCCATATCTTTGATCGGCTACTTGGAGGGAAAACTGCTTTTGGAAAGCGCAAGCCAACACGTTCTTGGTCAAGATCAACGAGCTCAATATAGTAGATCAATGATATGGAGTTTATGCAAAATCATTAACTCAAATATGCACATTATATTATGAACAACTCTTTTCCAGAGTAAATTCAAAGTGCTTTGAAACATATCATATCTGGTGAGACCAAATTTTACCAACTGTTGCCTGGGTAAAAATTTGAAACCATACTTGACAACTGATGAAGTTGTAGTGTCCCTCCAATTGATACTATTTGTTTAGTTTGCTTATGACCATTTGTTAGTCGTTTAGCTATCTTTGATACTATATTACATTATTTCAATTATGACATTGATGTTATGTTAGTTGTTATACTCACTAGATGATACATTTGATATCGTGATCATCTGGTTATGTCCTTGTGATGACATTATGATAGACATGTGTGTGTTAAGGTTTATGTTATTTCTAAGTTTTTATGATGTTATCATGATGTAATCGATGTTTATGATATAATGATGCATGTCAGTCTTAGTGAAGGAGACAGTGTAGCATTACTCACTCATGAGTACCCTACTACGCTGTGACTCTTCTTCATAGTGTGTTTTTTGATATATGTTGATATGTTTGACAATGCCATTTACTGCAGTTTGCAAGTACAGGCATCGACTACACCTGCTTGGTCAAGTCTAAATCAAGAACGAGTACCCGTTTTTTACCCATTTATGTTTGTCATCCGTTTGGTCATGTCCTTCGTATGTTCGTCACGTTTGAAAATTGACTTGTTTAAATTAGATAAATGATTTTATCAATAAGTATTTGATTCTATTATGATTTAATTGTTATGTTAGATTATATGATTATGTTTAGATTACTTTATAATTAAAGTTTGATTAAATATTTGAAAGGTTTAATTAATTAAATTATTAAAATAGAATATTAATTTAATATAATTTATTTTTGATTGTGCAACTTAAATAATTTTTAAATAGATAGTTTTAAAAGAGTTATTTTCAATAAATTTTGCAAAATATATGTAAACGGGATTCGAAAAGAGAAAGTGTTTTCTTGCGTTAATGTTTAATTTGATCTGTTTGATCAATTTCGCATGCATGCAAACTATCAGTTAAGTTTTGTGAATGAAATTTAATTGAAAATTAATAAAAGTGGGGTTATGCAATTTTGTGCACGACAATTGGTTTTCGTGGAGAAGTTGTATTCACAACAGTATTTTGGGAATAAGCTTTTTTATTTCTCTAGGTGTTTGTTGGAAAAATATTGAAGATTGTGAATTTTGAGGCTTTTCTCATGTTGGAAAAGATTTTGAAATTGAAATTTTGTGTTTGGTTTCACCCTTCGTCGGAATTTGAGGAAGAGCACCAGGTTTTCTTTTGTGAATTTTGTTATGTTTCTTGAATTCAAAACGTTAAATGGCATTATAGGATTTGTTTTTTTTTATGTTGAGCTTGTATGTTGAACAACCTCCACAAAAAAAAGAAAACAAAAATATTGTTAGCTAATTTTGATTAAATTTGAAGGGAATATTTTGTGAAACGTCAATCTACAGAAACCTAGCTTTGTATTTCTAAATTCTTTAGAAAATTTATTAAATCTTCTTTATCAGGTTGAGGATTGAACAACCATGTCAATATTGGATATCGTCTATTAGAATAAATCATTCTACTGTATGGTTGATGTGTTGAATCTTCAGATCTAAGGAATCTCCCTTATCACCATATCACTGTCCCTATTTGATAGTTTTGTTTCCTCGATACTCTTATAGCTCTTTTCTTTACTGTATCGCTATTTACCTTTGTTCTTTGGTTGTTTGAAGAATTTTCGTAGCCTATATGAAACATTATTTTTGATAACATGTATACTCAACCTTTCCTTTTTGCAAGCCAACGTACAGCCTTTTTTATTTGATTCTTGTTATTTATTTAAATATATATGTAAGAATGTGCGCAACAATTTCTCCTTATAAACTATTCTACTAGGCATTGTCAAGGCTTATTTCACTTTGACCTTCCCTTTGTCTGTGCATCGATTTCTTGGAAGTGACTAGTTTACCTTTCAAACATATTTCTTTTCTCCTTGGATATCATTCTTGTTAATAATGATAGGGTCGTTGGTACTCACTTTAATTGTAGTCAATGATTATGGTGATGCTCGTGATTTCCTGTGTTGTCTTTCCTTCAATCCAACTCGCATAGTTATTGGCATTTACCCGTTGTGTATTGTGCATGCACTAATTAACATTGCATGCATTCAATCATGGACTTTTAAACTGTTGTAGTATACCTCTTATTTTTGATGTGATTAATATTATGCAAACTATGTGAACTTTTCCACTTTTGCATTTCTATATTCATCTGATCTGGAGCTTGATCATTGTAAAAGTTATCTTCATGTTTGTGAATCTTGTTGTAGCAAACTTTAAGTCTACAAGTAATACCTTATGTCTTGGGTAGTTTATCTTTTCTTTGTTTACTTTAGTGGGTGGTTGTCTTAATAAGATCTTCATTTGTGATTTAACGCATGTTTCTCCATTGTTCACGTCTTTGTATGCTTAAATGGCGATTAGTATCATTTGATTTACATGTGTATGCATGCAGAATACCATGCAATTGGTATCGGTAAATCATGGCAATTGGATATTAAATAAGTTTGAAATATGTTGTCTTGAACCTGACTGAGTGTGATTGGGTTATTTGGTGATTGGTATCTTATTTATATGCATAAGTCTTCTATGTTATTACTCAAAGAATTAGCTTTTATTTTTTTGTCGGCCTATAGATATACATATAGTGTATATCGATATAGGTTGTGTATATTCCAATATATATATATATATATATACATATTTATTGGTGTTTAATTGATTAATTTTATACTTGATAATGCAATGTATTTATGGTTTATTTTTAATTAAGATTGTTATTAAACTATTTTGGTAAGTATAAGTAAACATTACGTTTGAAATTTTATTATGTTGTATGTACTATCTTTATGAACAATAAGTACACGATGAAGTGAATGTCAATTATCTAGAAAAATAATGATTTCGACATCTTAATGTATCAAGTATTATCATGATTGTACGATATATTCATAATGCATTTGAGGATAGTTATGCTTGGAAACTTTGTTTATTTATTATTAAGGGCAATATTGGTGTTGTGTTTTCTTTAATTTCTTCCAGAGGCATAAGATAGTGATTCATATTGGAAATCATTGAATGATTGTGTATTGTGTTCTTTGCAATGACTAGATTATGGGATTAGCCATGCATGTTGTGTTTTCTCATTAATGGTGTTTGGAAATAATATGGTTTCATCATGTCTTGTGGTGTATATTCAAGGTTTTTTTGCATGCATGCATGTTGGCTATCCTTTTTATTGTTAGTAAGTATATTTTGTATATAGGAGGAGTGGCTTTTGTTAGGGGCCTAAACCCTAAAGAGGTTACTAGGGTAACCTATCGAAAGTAGTTAATCAAGTGAAAACTATAAACTTAATGTATTAGGGGTTGGGTAGTGGTCACTTACAAACTCAGATAATTGTTTTGCCTCACCTCATACCTTAATGCTCGTTTAGATTAAGGGTACGTTGAGAGGGCCTGGGGGTTAGTCATTCACTTTGTCTTCTCGAAAAGTGTTTCGATTCCACATAAGTTCATTTAGGGGCCGAGAATCGGTAGAGATTTCTAGGGCAACTCAGGATGAGGGCTGACAATCTAGAAAGATTCACCAAGGTAACCTAGAACAACTGTGTGGTGACACTCTTATCCTTGTACATGTTGGTGGTCTCTTGTGTAGAGTCACTTTTGGTTATGTTGTTTCCTTTGGGAGTTTGTCTGTTGTCATATGGTTTAGTTATCATTATGTTGTTTTGTGAATTTTCTACCATGTAATGTTATGTTCTTTCTTCTTGTATGTTTGTTTGACTTGTGGACCTGACATTATCTCCTAGCACAGGGGGTGGGCTTTCGAGTACCACATGCTTGGGAGGAACGTGCTCTATCCTCCATTGGGTCCTCTTGCAGGCGATGTAGTTTGAGACGATATTGTTCTTGACAGGTTCCTGGTTTCACTTTGTTCATGGAGTTGATCGTTGGGCGTGCTCATGAATGAGATAGATAGTTGTACTGGTTCTTCATCTATATTGTATTCACTCATGAATATTACATGAGACTCCATTGTATTAGTATTTTGGATGTATCGATATTTTTCACAATATCGTTCAATGTATCTTGAACATGTAATTAAACTTCTTTATGATAATGTAATCAGTGATATGACATATTCTTATGTTTCTTGTATATGGTTTTATGATGTGAAATTCTTCTAGTGTTTTTTTTAGTAGCGTTGTTGTGGAACCCTGAGAATGTTCATGTATGTGTTACTTTGTCACATGTGTCATTGAATGTTTTAAAAAAGAAAATAATTCAATTATTTTTTTGTATTATGTGTTGTTCTCTGGGTTCCATGACGGGGCATTACATAAGTTATGGCTATGAGCGAAAACTACGAGCTGAGGAAGTTCTACATGGATGGAATTTGGAATAGAATTCACAGTGAGAAGGACAGTAGAGAAGTAAAATTACATGGAACCTCTACAAAGTTCATGTTACTGGCTAATGCTTTTTCCATAATTTCAGTCAGTATAAAAGCATTGTTGGGTCAATTATTGTTCATACTCTTTGTGGACACTCTAATAAGAATGAATACTATTCCATTGTGTTGCTTATCCAGATCTTCACTTTTTTATTGTTTTGAGACAACAGTATGAACGTTATTTTGGGGCATATCTTGCATAACTATCCTATTGCAAATTAGGTCACAACCCTTCCTGAGTAGAATTGCTACTATGAAAAACATCACTAAAGCATTGCAAAGAATAGATTCCTTTATTGGAACCAGATTGGAAAATCAAAATTGGTATGCATCATTGAACTAGGTTGTAGCTAAATCATACGATATTTTTTTCCTGCATTTGAAGTTTCTAAATTGCTCCTTATAGATTACAAATTTGTTGCAATTTCATCCAACATATACCTTAGTAGTGCCCAACATGCACCATAGCATCTAGAGCATCTACAAATAGATAGATACCTAGCATTTGACATCAACAAACTTCAAAAACATATGAGATCTTAATAATAAAAAAATTCCCTCTTTGTTTTAAGACATGCTTGACATAAATATCTCATTGCATATGCTTGCTAGAACAATCGGAAAATGTAGACTACATTTACTACACAACAAGAAATGGATCGGCCGCTTGACAAATAGAATGAAAAAGGGCAAGTACAGTATCCTGCTTATGTCACACATAGGTTTACTCTTCATATGTTTAATTATCAATCTACTTCTTCTCATGGTTCAATCTGTAATATACATATTAGAAACAAATACCACAGAGCCATCAAGCATTATCCACATATGCACAAAACAATCAACTTTACCATTTGAAGGCAACAATATGGTCATTTATGGTTTTGCTATTACCACAATTTGTGGAAAAACATCAAAAGCACCAATCATGCATGTCAATTTAGTTGACAGCCATAGTCAAATGACAAAAACTATCAACATCAACAACAAACTATTTGACACATTTCTACCATTGTTACCACCTCATCAAAGAGTCTTTTACACAAATTTTTTCATTGGGAAAAAAACACAATATGAAAGAGGTAATGTTGATTATCCCCTTATTCTAATAGCTAGAAGCACCATTGAGCACATTGACAAAGTCATTTTGTAAGTACCTAAACCTTTTATGGTGTCAATTTTTGCATAGTTTATTCGCTTATTCAAACTGTTTCATAATAGTGAAATCTGTGTCTCATAATAGGATTTGTGACTACATGTTGATAGCAAAAAACAAATCAATTGTAACTCAATATATAATTTATATTGTTATGTTATAGTGCTTTGTAGGTCTTCATTTTATATATTAATGTCCATTGTTCATTGTTCTATGCATTCATAACTGCCCGTCCTTCGATAATTGCAAGTGCCCTGAATTGCAGGTGTCTATGACAATTAATGATATGAAGCTTTAAGTCTTCTTAGCAAAGGAGAGTTGCAATAGTTCTCACCAAAGGAAAGAACAACACAAATAATACTTTGGTTGACAAGCTTAAAATCACAAAGCCAACAAATATTCTAAATATGAATAATTCTCATTTTTATCAACTAGGTTGAACTGCAACTAGCTATTTCCAACCTCAATCATGGTTAGTAGACAAATCGACATTGAAGTTTAAGGTCTGCTGACCAAACTATTATTTGCATTATTCACTCTTTGCCTCAAGTTGTTTGATGAGACTGGAATTTGTGTCTCTTGAGAGGGTTTATTTCTACGATGTAGCAAACAACAAAAAGTGGAATTTGTAAGTTCCTTTGACACTATCATTTCTTGCATTGCTTATACCCTTGATTACATTATCTAATGGAAGTTGAATCTGTGTCTATTGGCAGTTTTTATGTCTATTGTTCTCAAAATGAAGAACAAGGCACTTGTAAGTTGCTATAACCTTTATACTGTCATTTTATACTTGTTAATATCTCTGCATTGTATCTGCTCGTTCCTACTACTTTTTTCTTCGTCCATTTTACCATCTAATGTCTATTCTTCATTGTCTTTAAATGTTTTTATGATTCACTCTCTGTTATTGAATTAAACAATAAACACTATGATTCGTTAATGGCACCTTCTCAGTTGCCCACAATTAAGGTTGGAACTAATATTGGTTATCAATGCAGAGATGCAAAGAACTATAAAAAGAACACTGTAAAAGATACAAGAACTTACAAACGCGTGTAGCTAGGTATTTCCATTCTTTATCATGGATAGAAAATAAATCAAAATTAATGAATTATCATGTTTGGTATTTAACTCAACAACAGATACTAACCCACACAAGTTATCAACACTAGCGAAGAATATACATTAACACACAAAATACAAACAACAACAAATACTAGGCATTAACCCATTAAATGCAAACATGTAAACCGCTATAAAACATCACTATAAAAGGCATGGCAACTTACAAATGTCTTGTTTCAACAGACACAGATTCCTATGGCTTCCTAATAATCTTTCATATACTTGTCCTTTTCCATCCATTCTCATTGCCAATGCATAGCATCATAATGACAACCTTATGCATATATGGTAAATTATTTTCATTCTTTCTCAATATGTTATAATGCAATAGCCATTAATGCATTATGGTATAAAGTTTTTACTTTCTTGAGCAAATAATGATTTGCAATGTGTAGTGCCCCTCCAATTGCTACTATTTGTTTTAGTTTGCTTATGTTCAGTTGCTTGTTGTTTTAGTTGTTTTGGATATGACACTACTTTATTTCAGTTACGAAACATATACTATGCTAGTTTTTATACTTTGTTGATGATACATTGATGACATTGTTGTTCATCCGATTATGTTTGTATGGTGATATTTTGATAGACATTATGTGTGTTATGGTTTTATATTGTTTCGGAGCATTAGCATGTTTATGATGATGTGTCTGATGTTGTTTATGATGTATTGTTGCGTGTTAGTCTTGATGAAGGAGACAGTGTAGCATTACTCACTCGTGAGTACCCTGCTACACTGCGACTCTCTTTCATGGTGTGATTATCATTTTATACAGATATGTTTGACAGTGTTATTTTATGCAGTTTGCAGATGCGGGCATCGACTCCACCTACTTTGTCAGGTTTGAACGTACCATGACCCAATGGAAACATGTTGTTTCAGAGATAATGTCAGGTCCTTCCACTTTAGCCATCACTCCTTTATAGGATGAGTACATGTTTGTCACCCATTGTCATTCGTCGTTCATTTATGTCGTTTCGTTCGTGTTTTCCTCATGTTTGAAAATTGATTTGTTAATTAGTTAAATGGTGTTTTGATAAGTTATCTAATTATTGTAATTTAATTGTAATGTTAAATTAAAATAATTATGTTTAGATAATTTTACAATTAATTAAATTTATTAAAATGGGATATTTAATTAAATGTGATTGTTGATTTTATTGTGCAAACTTAAATGTTTGGAAAAGTAGATAATATTAAATAGTTGTTTTCAACAGTTTATGATAAATATCTTAAATCTTGATTCGAAATGAGAAAGTGTTATCTTGAGTAATTGTTTAATTAGAATGATCTATTCAATATTGATTGCATGCTGACAGTTAGTTAAGTTTTGTAATTGTGAGTTAATTGAAAATTAATTAAAAAGCATTGTTTATACAAATTGTTCACGGCAATTGGTTTTGGATTTTTTTGGAAAAAAATTCACGACAGTTTTTGGGGAAAAAAGCTTCTTCGCTTCTTCTTTGTGCTTTTGGTTGAAATTTTTGGAGTCAGTGAACCTAAAGAGTTTTGTGCGTGTCAAAAAGTTTACAGTTTCAGATTTCATGTGACTTGCTTCATTCTTCGTCAGAATTCAAGAATATTGTCCAGGTTTTCTTCATTATTTTGTCTTTTCTTGTACTAAATCTTTTGAATGTCATGGTTTTGGATTTTACTCAAGGTAGAAATTGATTGCTTAATATCCTGCACAAACAATAGAAAATGAAATGGTTATTGTTAAGTTTTGAATAATCAAAGAAAAATTATAAAGGAATGAAAACTTGTGAAAACCTATTTATTATAAATTGACATTGTAATCATTGGTTTCTCAATCTTGAATTGAAATCTATAGAAAATGAAACTTCTTAAAATATGTGGATGCTCGCTAAAATTTATTGTGTGAATACAATAGATTTGGTACTTAATTGTTCCCTGGATATATAATTGTCCTTGATTGTTTTTATTATGTACATCTCTAATACAAAGTCGCGTAGCAACTTCTGGCATATACTTCATTCTTTTGTCTTCAAGTTGCTTGTGAAGTCGTCACTGCTCTTCTTTTAGTCCATTTCTTTTGTTTTTGCAATGGTCGGCGGTTATCCTCTAGCCATCCCATCATTCTTTACCTTGCAAGTTCAGCTTAGTGTTGCCGGTGCTAGTACTCTATGATGTTTTTTGTTTAATAGATCGATGTATTGCCTTGGGGTTTTATTTTAAGCTCTTGTAGCTCGTGTACAGGCATTATTAAGGATCGGTTGCTTTTCTTTATCCTTCCTTTCACCAATGGTCGTACGGCTAACTCCTTCTAAACCCCTTATTCATTTCTCTGTAGGATTTGTGCACAATCATCATCATGCCATCTCCTCGTTCATCTGAATTGCATGTTTTGAATGATATTGCCAGCACTTTATGCATTAGTCTTTCCCTTTTCTTTGTACGTTGTTTTCCTTGGAGAGGCCAAATTCCCCTTCATTCACTTTGCCTTGGATATCGTTCTTTGTTCATCTTATTTTAGTCGTTGGTATCCTCTTTATTTGCATTTGATTATTATGATAATACCAACGAACTTTAGTGATGTCTATCCGTTAATTTCACTCGCTTCATGACTTTACTTGCTTGATAATAATCTTCAATCGAATCAAAGCTATCCTTCTGCATTGAATTTGATATTGACATGGTAATGAATCGACTTTTACCTGTTGTAAATTGCATGCACTACTTGTTATCGCATGCACTCAATCAAGAATCTTTAATTAAATATTGTTTATCTCTTTTACCCGATGTAATAGTTATTGCACATACTTTGTGAATTTCACCTATTTTGCTTTTGTATAATTATCTTATCTGAATCACATGATATGGAAAATCTGAATGTTATTTTCACGCCATCGTTATGTAAATAGGATGCTATCATTGTTTTTATCACGGTTAGTTTTGAAGTTCATAACTTAGAATCGTGGAAAATCATGGCTATTTGTTATATATATATATATATATATATATATTTTATAAAAATAATTAAGCTTTGATTTTTATAATTCAGTATTGCAATTGTGAATTTCTAAGTTGATAACTATATGAATTAGTTTTTAGGGTAAATAAATAATATATATATTAGAATTTTATGATTCTTATATGACTAGTTTATAAATGTAAAGAATATATATTATTCTTAACAAAGAATGATGATTGTTTTATTTTATTTATATTGAAAGGTAAAAAAAAGGTATATTAAGACATTTAACTATGTCAATAAAATTATCATTAACGAACTTTTAGATCATGATGATTTGGTGGATATTTATGTTAGGAAATTATATTTATATATATTTGTTAAAGATTAAAATATGTACTTTCGGGTTATGGTATTTTTAAATCTTCCAGAGGCTAGGAAAAGTGACTTGTATTGTAAAGCGTTAATGCTTGAATATGGTTGTACAATTGCAATGTTTTAGATAGGGATTTTGCCATGCACGATTTAATTGTTACCTTGGTGGTATTTTGAGAGTTAATTGGTTTACTCCATGTTAAGATGTGTACTTTCATGGTTTTGCATAATGTGCATGATGTTGTCCTTTACAATTGTCAATATGTAATGTTATTGTATCTAGGAAGAGTGACTTACGATAGGGGTTGGAACCCTAAGAGGTAACTAGGGTAACCTATCGAAAGTTTTAAATTTAGTGGAAACCTAATTTAATGTTTTAGGGGTTGGATAGTGTTCACTATTAATTCAGATAATTTGATTGTCTCACCTTATACCTTAGTGCTTGTATAGATTAAGGGTAGGTTGAGATGGCCTAGAATGGCATGATCATTTACTTTGTCTTCTTGAAAAGTAGTTTGATTCCATATGATTTTGTTTAAGGGTCAGGAATTGGTAGAGAATATTGCTAGGGTAACTCAGTACGAGTGCCGATAATCTAGGAAGATTCACCAGGGTAACCTAAAGTAAACCATGTGATGACACTCTTATCCTTATACATAATATGTGGTCACTTGTGTAGAGTTACCATTTGTTATGATGTTACCTCTGGGAGCTTGTTTGTAATGATGTGGTTTAGATATTGTTATGTTGTTATGTGTACGCCAAGCCATGTGATGTTATGTTTTGTCTTCTTGTTTGTTTGTCTTTATGGACCTGACTTCATCTCTTAGCATGGGGGGTGGAATTACGAGTACCACATGGTTGGGAGGAATGTGCTCTATCCTCCATTGGGTCCCCTTGCAGGTGATGCAGTACGTGATGATATTGTTCTTATGATAGGTTCCTAATTTTACATTGTTCGTGGAGCTAGATACAAAGTGTGCTCATGAACAAGGTTGACAAATGTGTTATAATCATCATCTTTATTGTATACATTCCTGATGAGTATGTGAGACTATATGTGATGTTATTATGATGTAATGAGATTTTTCATAATCTCGCTTGATGTAACTTCTATATGTAACTTAACTTCATTATGATTATGTAAATGGATTATTCATCATTAATGTGAGTTATCTATATATTTTATGTCTATGGTTTTATAATGTGATGTTCTTACTTGTGTATGTTTAAGTAGCGTTGTCACGGAACCCTAAGAAAATTTGTGTAGATGTTTACTTTATATTCGTGTTGTAAGTGAATGTCTTAAAAAAAATTGTTCAGTTATTTCGTTACTTTATTTTTTGTTCTCTGGGTTCCATGGCGGGGTGTTACAGCTTGGTATCAGAGCACAAGGTTCTAATGTTGGGTACTTTGATTCTTGTGAGCCCATTAGGTTGTCCTAGATGTTAGACTTTGTAGTGTGTGTTTTCTTGTTGTCTTTTGTGTCTTGTAACTGAGACTTGTCTTTGGTTTTGTGTAGGACCATGCTTAGACATCGAGGTAGGGGTCATGGTCGAGGCTGAGGTGGTGGCCATATGGCTAATCGCCAGGATACTCCTCCTTAGAATTCTCATGAGAGTGAGCATATAGCACAGCAAGATCCTCAGGTTAATCAGGTGGTTGAAGAACATAATCCGATTCAACCAGAATCAGAGGGAGCTCTGTTGCGTCCCTTGCTTGAGGAATTTCTTGCTTGCCTTGGTCCTAGACAGGAGGCGAAACAGGAAGTGGTTAGAGAATGAGACAGATCACCTAGGAGAGTTGTTGAGACTGTGGAGTAGGATGTCGTTGCTGCAGGGCATATGAGAGACTTATTGAGGGCACACCCTCCCACATTTGACGGTATTGGTGGTGGTCTGGAGGTGAAAACTTGGCTCTTAGACTTGGGACGGTGCTTTTCTATGCATCCATATGGTAGCAAAACTAGAGCTAGATGTGTCATTATGCATCTTAGAGGCTTTGCCTCTACATGGTGGTGATTTGAGGAGCAAAAGTTACATTTGGATATTGGCTCAGTATCATAGGATATGTTCTTGGAGTGATTTAGAGCATATTTCCTATCAGAGCATTGGAGACAGTATCGTCCAGATGAGTTCCATGATCTACGTCAGATGGCCATGTCAGTTGAGCAGTTTGAGCATAGGTTCTACAAGCTCAAACAGTATGCTAAAATTGTGGACGATGAGGCTATGTTGGTACAACACTTTATCAAGGGCTTCAATGCCCATATCAATGGAGGAGTCTGAGTCTTCAAGTCGAAGACTATGGAGGTAGTTGTGGAGAAGGCACAAATTATGGAGGAGAATTTGACCATGGCTTTGGGTGGACATACAGGTGTTGCAAGCTTTGTTTTGTGAGGCGGTCTGACTCAGATAGGGGGTTCCTCTCAGAACCAATAGGCAACTGCTAAGGGTGGCCAACAGCAACATCAGCATTACCCACTGAAGAATAAGAATTTTCAATTTCAATCAAGTAATAATTCACAGTCTGGGAAGATCCATAATTGGTGGCGTAATAAGCGCAACTGTCAGGATCATCCAGCACAAAGTGCACAATCTATGATTAGTAGAGGCAATTTTCAGCAGTCAAATACACCTTCACGTGGTAGAGGTTTTGGCAGAGGTACTGTTTGCTTTTCATGTGGTCAATAGGGTCACATTGCGAGGTAGTGTCCTATAAGAGGTACATTAGGGTTTGTTCAGCAACCAACAGCTTCAGAGCTGACAGTTGGAGATGTAATTTGTTCTCACAGGGTTTTTGCTATGGTAGATAACCATCAGGAAGATCATCAAAATACTGTAGTTGATACTTCAAGTCAGTTATAGCCCAGTATTAATGTTTCTATCCTTTTTTATTTTGGAGCTTTTGATTCGTTTATTTCTCCATCAAGTATTGAGCGATGTGGACTCGTGGCAGTAAAGCAAGGCATTAGGTGGCAGGTTGAATTGGCTTCTAGGGTGAAGGTAGCAGTAGAATCCCTTGTTTATAATTATGGATTAAGGATTGGATCTCTATCTACCTTAGCAGATCTTTGTGTTACACCTCTTAGTTCTTATGACATTGTTTTGGGTATGGACTAGTTGGAATCCCATCATGTAGTGATTGATTGTCGATGGAAGATAGTATGTTGCTTAGATGATTCTAGTACAGAAGTTGAAATTGTTGGTGTGTAGAGACCCATCTCCTTATAGATTATATCTAATATGCAGTTAAGGAGATGCATGCATCATGGTCGTCAGCTATTTGCAGCAATAGTTAATGACTTGGAGGTAGGGGAGAGTCGAGAGGTATCTCTTGATTATTACCCTATTCTTGGGAAATTCGCAGATGTTTTTCCCAGTGATATTCTTGGTATGCCATCGAAACGTGACATAGATTTCAGAATCGACCTGGTTCCTGGAGCATAGCCTATATCTCAAACCCCTTACAGAATGACCACATAGGAACTGGAAGAGCTTCGTCTATAGTTGGAGGAACTTTTGGCTAAGGGTTTTATACATCTGAGTGTTTCTTCTTGGGGAGCACCTGTCATCTTCATGAAGAAGGATGGATCTCTCAGATTGTGCATCGATTATCATCAATTGAACAAATTGATGGTTAAGAATCGATATCCTTTGCCCAGAATCGATGATCTCTTTGATCAGATCAAGGGGGCTAATGTTTTTTTCTAAAATTGATCTGAAATCGAGTTGCCATCAATTACGCATTTCAAAGGCGGACATTCATAAAATGAAATTTCAAACTTGTTATAGCCACTATGAATTCACAGTGGTACCATTCAGGTTAACAAATGCACCGTCCATTTTCATGAGTTTGGTGAACAATGTTTTCTGCACATACCTTGATCGTTTCGTTCTCGTGTTTCTCGATGATATTTTGATATATTCAAGAGATATGAAGGAGCATGAGGAGCATATGAGACAGGTATTGCAGTGCTTGAGAGAGAATCAACTATTCATGAATTTAGCGAAGTGTGAGATATTCCAAACTGAGGTGAAATACCTTGGTCATGTTATCTTTGGAGAGGGTATTTCCCTAGATCCTTCAAATATCCAAGTCATCATTGATTGGCCCATGCCTACCAATGTACCTGAGGTTCACAATTTTATGGGTCTTGAGGTTCACAATTTTATGGGTCTTGTCGGGTATTAAAAGGGGTTTGTCCAGGGGTTTTCAAGGATCGTTCATCCTATTACTTCTCTTTAGAGGAAAGGGAAGAAAATTATTTGGTTAGATCATTATCTGTCAGCTTTTCAGACACTCAAGGAAAATTTGATGAGTGCACCTATCTTAGCTATTCTCGGTCCTACTAAGGACTTTTTCATTTGCACTGATGCATCCTTAGAGGGATTAGGAGTCTCGGTTATGTAGGATGGTTGGGTGATCACTTATGAGTCTCGCAAACTCAAGGATCATGAAATAAATTATCCTACTCATGATTTGGAGCTAGTTGTAGTTGTTCATGCTCTGGTTCGGTGGAGGCATTTCTTGTTCGGACACCGTTTTCAACTTCACAATGATCACCATAGTCTGTAGTACATTTTCACGCAGCTTAATTTGAATGTTAGGCAGAGACGGTGGATGGAGTTCTTATGCGAGTATGACTTTGAGTTGAAATTTATGTAGGGGAAGGAGAATGTAGTGGCTGACGCTCTTAGTCGATGAAGGCATGAGCTTTCTACCATGACTCTTGGAGTTGATTTGAGGAGCCAGATTTTAGTAGCACTTCCTATAGATAGACTGTATTAGGAGGTGAAGACGAAGTTGGGATCAAATAGACCCTTGGAAGGTAGATTTATAGGATATACTCTTGAGTGAGACTCATTGTTAGGACATTTGGGTTGTATCTATGTACCACATGTTGAGGGTCTTCACACTCTGATTATGTCAGAGGCACATCGAGCACCTTATTCAACCCATCCTGGTGTTAAGAAGATGCATGCAGGCCTTTAATAATTATACTTTTGGCCTAGTATGAAGTGTGATATTGTTGATTTTGTTTTGAGATGTCTTGAGTGCCAGAGAGTTAAGGCCAAGCATCAGCATCTCATAGAACTATTGCAGCCATATCTTGTTCCTGAATGGAAGTGGGATATTATATCAGTGGACTTCATTGTAGGTTTACCTATGTCATCTCGTTGACATGATGCTATTATGGTTATTGTTGACAGGTTGACTAAGGTAGCATGCACTTTTCTTCGGTTTGTTCATCATATAATGCCTCTTCTATGGCTAAGATATTCATGGAGGATATTGTTCGATTGCACACAACTCCTCGCAGAATCATTTCATATAGAGATCTTGTGTTTAATTCAGCATTATGGACATCCTTGCAGTATGCCTTAGCTACTCAGTTGAACTTCAGTTCATCTTATCACTCAGAGATTGATGGTCAGACCGAGAGGGTCAGCCAGATTCTTGAGGATATGCTCAAGATGTATTTTATGGATCAACAGTCACGTTGGGAAGATTATCTCTATTTAATGGAGTTCGCCTATAATAATGGGTATCATAGTTCCATAGGTATGCCTCCTTTTCAGGCATTGTATGGATGTCCTTTCCAGAATCCGTTGAGTTGGGACCGACTTGAGGATAGAGTTTTTCTTGGACCTGAGATGCTTCAGGATATGAAGCAACAAGTTGATCGCATCAAAGAGCACTTGGTGGCGACGTAGGATAGGCAGAAGAAGTATGTTGATGCACATAGAGTGGATCATCATTTTTCAGTTGGCGATAGGGTATTTCTTCAGGTGCATCCATGAAAGATTTTGATCCATTATGGAAAAGGCTCTAAGCTCACGCCTCATTTCATTGAATTGTTTGAGATTTTGGAGAGGATTGGTTCTATAGAGTATCATCTTGCTTTATCGCCTAGCTTGTCATGCATTCATGATGTATTCCATGTATTGTTCTTAGGCCCTATCATCCTGATATTTCTCATGTGCTCGATTGGAATGCATTACAGTTAGAGGATGAGCAGCTATCTTTGGAGCCCATGGGCATTCTTCAGCACAAGAGGCTCACCCTTAGGGGTCGAGACGTTGATCAAGTTAGGTTCTAGTGGGATCTTAGTGATGAGGGATCAACTACTTGGGAGGATGTGACATGCATGAGAGAGCTTTATCCATATTTGTTTGCAAGCTTCCAAGAGTAAGCCTTATCCTAGGGGGGAGGATGTAGTGTCCCTCCAATTGCTACTATTAGTTTCAGTTTGCTTATGTTCGGTTGCTTGTTGTTTTAGCTATTTTAGATATGATGCTACTTTATTTCAATTACGACACAAATACTATGTTAGTTTTTATACTTTGTTGATGATACATTGATGACATTGTTGATCATCTAATTACTTTTGTGTGGTGACATTATGATAGACATTATGTGTGTTATGGTTTTATGTTATTTCGGAGCATTAGCATGTTTATGATGATGTGTATGATGTTGTTTATTATGTATTGTTGTGTGTTGGTCTTGGTGAAGGAGACAGTGTAGCATTACTATCTCGTGAGTATCCTGCTACGTTGCGACTCTCTTTCACGGTGTGATTATCGTTTTATACAGATATGTTTGACAATGTTGTTTTATGCATTTTGCAAGTACGGGCATCGACTCCACCTACTTTGTCAAGTTTGAGCATGCCATGACCCAATGGAAATATGTTGTTTTAGAGATAATGTCGGGTCCTTCCACTTTAGCCATCGTTCCTTTATAGGATGAGTACCCGTTGGTCACCCGTTGTTGTTCGTCGTTCATTTTTGTCGTGTCGTTCATGTTTTCGTCATGTTTGTAAATTTATTTGTTAATTAGTTAAATGGTGTTTTGATAAGTTATCTGATTATTGTAATTTAATTGTAATGTTAAATTAAAATTATTATGTTTAGATAATTTTACAATTAAATTTTGATTGTTGTTCTCAAATATTTAATTAATTAAATTTATTAAAATGGGATATTTAATTAAATGTGATTGTTGATTTTATTGTGCAAACATAAATGTTGGAAAAGTAGATAATATTAAATAGTTGTTTTCAACAATTTATGATAAATATCTGAAATCTTGATTCAAAATGAGAAAGTGTTATCTTGAGTAATTGTTTAATTAGAACGTTCTGTTCAATTTTGATTGCATGCTGACAGTTAGTTAAGTTTTGTAATTGTGAGTTAATTGAAAATTAATTAAAAAGCATTGTTTATGCAAATTGTTCACGGCAATTGGTTTTGGATTTTTCTGGAAAAAAAATCATTATTTTTTTGGGGGAAAAAAGCTTCTTCTCTATGCTTTTGGTTGAAATTTTTGGATTCAGTGAACTTGAAGAGTTTTGTGCATGTTGAAAAGTTTACAGTTTCAGATTTCTTGTGACTTGCTTCATTCTTCGTCAGAATTCGAGAATATTGTCCAGGTTTTCTTCTTTGTTTTGTATTTTCTTGTATTGAATCTTTTGAATGTCGTGTATGGTTTTGGATTTTACTCATGGTAGAAATTGCTTGCTTAATATCCTACACAAGCAATAGAAAATGAAATGGTTATTGTTCAGTTTTGAATAATCGAAGAAAAATTGTAGAGGAACGAAAACTTGTGAAAACCTCATAACTATAAATTGGTGTTATAATCGTTCATTGCTCAATCTTGAATTGAAATTTGTAGAAAATGAAACTTCTTAAAATATGTGGGTGCTTCCTGCAATTGATTGTGTGAATACAGTAAATTTGGTACTTAATTGTTCCCTGGATATATAATTGTCCTTGATTGTTTTTATTATGTACATCTCTAATAGAAAGTCGCGCAGCAACTTCTAGCATATACTTCATTATTTTGTCTTCAAGTTGCTTGTGAAGTCGTTGTTGCTCTTCTTTTAGTCCATTTCTTTTGTTTTTGCAATGGTTGGTGGTTATCCTCTAGCCATCCCATCATTCTTAACTTTCAAGTTCAGCTTAGTGTTGTCGGCACTGGTACTCTATGATATTTTTTGTTTAATAGATCGGTGTATTGCCTTGGGGTTTTATTTTAAGCTCTTGTAGCTTGTGTATAGGCTTAATTAAGGATCAAATCCTTTTCTTTTGTCCTTCCTTTCACCAATGGCTACACGACCAACTCCTTCTAAACCCCTTATTCATTTCTTTGCAGGCTTTATGCACAATCATCTTCATTTCATCTCCTCGTTCACCTGAATTGCATGTTTTGAATGATGTTGCTAGTTCTTTATGCATTAGTCTTTCCCTTTTCTTTGTAGGTTGTTCGCCTTGGAGAGGCCAGAGTCCCCTTCATTCACTTTGCCTTGGATATCATTCTTTGTTCATCTTGTTTTAGTCATTGGTATCCTCTTTATTTTCATTCAATTATTATGATAATACCAGAAAAAATTAGTGATGTCTATCTGTTAATTTCACTTGCTTCATGAATTTACTTTGCCTAATAATAATCTTCAATCAAATCAAAGCTATCCTTCTACATTGAATTTGATATTAACATGGTAATGAATCAGCTTTTACCTGTTGTAAATTGCATGTTATGAAATCGCATGCATTCAATCAAGAATCTTTAATTAAATATTGTTATCTCTTTTACCCGATGTAAATAGGATGTTATCATTTTTTTTATCACAGTTAGTTTTGAAGTTCATAACTTAGAATCATGGAAAATCACGGCTATTTGTTATATATATTTTATAAAAAGAATTAAGCTTTGATTTTTATAATTCAATATTGCAATTGTGAATTTCTAAGTTGATAACTATAGGAATTAGTTGTTAGGGTAAATAAATAATATATATATATATATATATATATATATATATATATATATATATATATATATATATATATATTTATTAGAATTGTATGATTCTTATATGATTAGTTTATAAATGTAAAGAATATATATATTATTCTTAACAAATAATGATGATTATTTTATTTTATTTATATTGAAAGGGAAAAAAAAGGTATAAGACATTTAACTATGTCAATAAAATTATCATTAACGAACTTTTAGATCATGATTCTTTGGTGGATATTTATGTTAGGAAATTATATTTATATATATATTTTAAAGATTAAAAAGTGTACTTTGGTGTTATGGTGTTTTTAAATTTTCTAGAGACTAGGAAAAGTGACTTGTATTGTAAAGCGTTAATGCTTGAATATGGTTGTACAATTACAATGTTTTAGATAGGGATTTTCCCATGCACAATTTAATTGTTACCTTGGTGGTATTTTGAGAGTTAATTGGTTTATGTCATGTTAAGATGTGTACTTTCATGGTTTTGTGTAATGTGCATGATGTTGTCCTTTGCAATTGTCAATATGTTATGTTATTGTATATAGGAAGAGTGGCTTACGATAGGGGTCAAAACCCTAAGAGGTAACTAGGGTAACCTATCAGAAGTTTTTAATTCAATGGAAACCTAATTTAATGTTCTAGGGGTTGGGTAGTGTTCATTATTAATTCAAATAATTTGATTGCCTCGGCTTATACCTTAGTGCTTGTATAGATTAAGGGTAGGTTGATATGGCCTAGAATGGCATGATCATTTACTTTGTCTTCTTGAAAAGTATTTTGATTCCACATGATTTTGTTTAGGGGCTGGGAATTGGTAGAGATTGTCAGGGTAACTCGGTACGAGGGCCGATAATCTAGGAAGATTCACCAGGGTAACCTAAAGTAAACTGTGTGATGACACTCTTATCCTTATACATGTTATGTGGTCTCTTGTGTAGAGTTACCATTTGTTATGATGTTACCTCTAGGAGCTTGTTTGTAATCATGTGGTTTAGATATTTTTATGTCATTATGTGTACGTCAAGCCATGTGATGTTATGTTTTGTCTTCTTGTTTGTTTGTTTTTATGGACCTGACTTTATCTCCTAGAACGGGGGGTGGACTTACGAGTACCACATGGTTGGGAGGAACGTGCTCTATCCTCCATTGGGTCCCCTTGCAGGTGATGCAGTACGTGATGATATTGCTCTTATAATAGGTTCATGATTTTACATTGTTCATGGAGTTGGACGCAGAGCATGCTCATGAACAAGGTTGACAGATGTGTTATGATCGTCATCTTTATTGTATACATTCCTAATGAGTATGTGAGACTATATGTGATGTTATTATGATGTAACGAGATTTGTCACAATCTCACTTGATATAACTTGTATATGTAACTTAACTTCATTATGATTATGTAAATGGATTATTCACCATTAATGTGAGTTATCCCTATGTTTTATGTATTTGGTTTTATAATGTGATGTTCTTACTTGTGTATGTTTAAGTAACATTGTCACGGAACCCTTAGAACATTTGTGTAGATGTTTACTTTGTATTTGTGTTGTAAATGTATGTCTTAAAAAAAAATGTTCAGTTATTTTGTTACTTTGTTTGTTGTTCTATGGGTTCCATGGCGAGGTGTTACACAATGTTTATTCTTTTCAGTCAACAAAGAAAGAGTCAATTGTATTTTTGTACGCCTATGAAATCCATGTATTTTGACAAGGTATAAATCCATGATATTTAAAAGCAAAAAGAAATAAAAAACTCACAAATACGATATGTAAATGCAATGCTTTGAATGGCACGCATCCCCACATAGGATGCATGCAAAGACACAATCATACCAAAAAATGAGAAAACCCATGAAATGTTTCCAAAAGGAAGATTTGCTCAAATAATCATTAAATAAATTACAAAATGACAAAACCATGGCAAAAATGCCTGTAGCGAATGGCAAAATGGCAAAAAAAATAATTTGTCTGTACTAAATTAATCTTAGCGACATTGGCATAGGAATATACATATTTTGCTGGCATATTCATCGATCGATCATTCTAATGTGCACCATCCTGCTAGAATGCAAATTTGCAAATAGTAAATGCAATATGGTGGTTTATATTGGAATGTTTCATTGCTTTTTTAACTCCCTCATAATCAGCCTATGCATATATAGCCTGCCATTTCTATTTTATGTGAATAGAGTGTAATGCAACTGTCATTGATAGCTTATGGTATAAAGCTCACTGGTTTTCCATGTATATTCAATTGATTACAATGGCTCACAACCATTACATCTTTCTCTACTGACACAACCTATATCCATCATAGTTGAGAATGGTAGGAATTGGAAAGAAGTTGATTTGTTTTGTCTACCTTCCCAGATGGATTTTCAAACAACTTGATGAGTTTTATAGAGATACATGCTTTGTCAAATAGCATTGTTATATGCCAACAACTACCTTGTTCCATGTGGTGACTCAATCTTTGTCCGTAAAAACAATTGTTTTCACTCAATTGCTAGTGTCTCTTCTCTCCTCTAGCCTATTATTCAAATTCACTCAAGATCATTGCGTCCACATGTAATAGCCGCATTCTCCATTGGGCTTCCCATTTCCCCCTCCTGATATATGCACAATAAGTGATCCAATTCTTTCATTCTTCATGTACTCATTTGCTCAGCCACTTTGCATCTATCATATTTGAAATAGAAAGCAAGATATTTGTAAGTTCCTATATCTTTTACATTATCATTCTTTGGTGTTGTTTACTTAGTGACTTGCATTGTTCGATTAAAGAGACATGTGTGTCTGTTGACAAGATCTATGTCTCCCATCTTTGAAACACCTCTCCTTGTTGCCTTCTCACAAGCATTCAAAAGGACATTTGTAAGTTTGTTTTCATCTTGTCTATGTTTAATATTTAACAATTTCTCTTTCTCATATTTTCATTTTTTCTACTTTTAACAATTTATTCCATGAACTAATTAGTACTTTTAATCTCTGGATGTAGTCACTATAACGCCCTGTCGTGGAACCCGAAAAATGTTATGTCACTCACATAAAATAACCGAATAATTTTATTTTTTTAAAAAGATAACATGTGACAACAACAACATAAATGTTTAAGGGTTCCACAACTACGCTACAAGTAATAACAACAAAACTCCACCATAGCCATATATAAATAAACTCATGAGAATTCATGACCAGATATACAATAAGAGTAATATATAGAAAAGAAGACAACCACACCCACGAACTCGTCAAAAGAACTATGCACCGCAACCACTGTGCATTCTGGATCCAGCCAAGAAAATTTTTCACAAATAAAATACCTGAAGGGGACCCAATGGAGAAAGTGGCACGTTCTTCCCAACCATGTGGAGCTCGAAAGCCCACACCCCGTGCTAGTTGATAGAACAAGTCCTCAAGTCAAACAGACCACAAAAGTGAAAACATAAAACACAAGGTCGACAATCATGACATCACAACTGACAAACTCCCAGTATCTTAGTTAAGGTTATCATATAAATGACAACTTCTGAGAGGTTACCCATGCAACCACTTTCAGGTCTGGCCCCTAACGGAAGCCCCCCTCCTAAGGTACAACTCAACAAATAGATAAAACAAGAAGACAACATGCATGCAACATGAAATTCTTAACCAAGGACCTATAATCAACTGATCCAATAACATCCTTACTGACAAACATGCATGGCAAAAAAGATACCATTACAAAATGTCTCCTTGACCATAGAGCTGACCTTAACCTCAAAATCACGATGTGGATCACAACAAGCATGGTCTATATCCTTGCAATTTTTTTACAATCATACTACATCATAACCACAATACTCTCCAAGCCTCTGGAAACATTACGCTAACAACCATCTTAACAAAGAATAAATAATGATTGCATTTTCTCCCGCTCTCTGAGTTTGAAGAGAATTTCTCCCACTCCTCTGAGTTTTAATTTTTTGCGTGCATGGTGGACTATGTCTTGGGGGTATCCAATGGTCCCCCTCTGCCCCCTCCTAACCCGTGCTCCCCACCTTTGGGCCCGTGTCTGACGGGTCCCCACCCTGCGAGGTTAGTGCTTTCTCCTTCGGGCTTTTAAAACTCTTTGGCATCTTTGGGCATATCTTCTGTGCCGGTGGTGAAGATCACGCTGGCTGTCGGTTGGAAGGATGTGCTTTCTAATGGGAAACAAGTCTCTTCCTTGTTTTCGTCTTCTCCTAAGATTGTTTCGTCTGCAAGTATTGTGTTTGACATTCTTGATTCGATCGGTGACAGAATCCTCTCCTCCATGGAGAATGTTGTTGTGGGAAGATTTCTCTCTTACTATCCAATGGTAGATATGGTTCGGAAATGGGTTGCGGCGAAGTGGCGCCTTAAGGGTAGTGTAGAGATTTGCGCGATGGCTGGTGGTCTTTTCCTATTTAGATTCACTATTGCAGAGGACTTAGTGGTGACTCTATCGTTGGGTCCGTGGGTTTTTGGAAAGCACAGTCTGGCTTTGTGCAAATGGAAACCTGGTTTCGACCCTGCTATTGATCTAAATAAGTCGGATCCTATTTGGGTTAGGTTGTCAGGGTTGCCTTTGGATTTTTTGGGACGAATCCATCTTCAAAGCTATTGGGGACTCGCTGGGCCAATTTGTTACCACGGATGCTATCACAAAATCAAAATCAAGGTTAGTCTTTACGAGATTCTGTGTCAATATTTGTGTTGAAAAAATTCTTCCAAATTCAATCAAGCTATGTTCTAAGTTGGGCAGCTGGTCTCAACCTGTGTGTTATGAAAACGTTGTGGTATATTGTCAAAAGTGTGCTAAAGCAGGGCATCTTATTTTCGATTGCAAATCCACTATCAATTGGGAGTTTAAGGACAATGTGTTAAATCCTACTACTATGTTTGAGAATATTCTGAGACCGTTGTGTGATGCTGGGTTAGTTCCCCCAGGTGTTGACCATTCACCTATGAATCCTCCTCACCCACCCTCCCCTGTTGGTCCTCCTCCTGAATTTGCTGATCTTGGTGATGCTTTGGAGTTGGCTTCTAAAACCCTGTCCCTGTCATGGGACCCTGGCTCTTCGACTGTTGATCCCGTGTTTGTGGGGGTCCCGGGTGGGTTTTATGTTCCTGGTGCTTCGACTAGTGACCCTCTGCTTTTGGTTGTTGCTTCGGGGACCCGTGGGGCTTTGATTGAGGATGGTGAAATCTGGGAGGAAGAGAGCTCTGGTATGATTGAAGAGTCTACTAAAAGTTTGGGGAGTTTAAAGCTTGAGAAAGTTGAGGATGAAGGGATATGGACTACACCCAAGAAGAAAGGAAGAAAGAAGAAGGCAGATGTAGGAGGAGAATCTAAGCTAGGGAGACCTTCTCAGAGATTCACTAGAACGAGAGAGACAACAAATGAGATTGCTCTGGGAAAACAGAGGACATTGGATGTGTCCTCAAAAAAAGGTCAGAAATGAGGATTATGTCATGGAACGTTCATGGGCTTAATAGTTCACACAAACAACGTGCCCTGAAGAACTATATTGTAGAACATAAAATTGATGTCTGCCTTCTTCAAGAAACCAAAATGTTGATGGTGAATTTTGACAAAATTGTTAAATTTTTTTGGCCTAATGCTTCCTATGTCTATAGTGATGCTGAGGAAGCTTTAGGGGGTTTGGCTATGCTTTGGAACCCTTCTTGTCTATAGGGTTCTGAAATATTTCACTGTAAAAATAGTGTTGGGGTTTCATTCTCTTATCTTGGAGAAGCATGGTCTATAATTAATATTTATGCTCTTAATCAGAGGAACTTGAGGAGTATTTTGTGGGATAACATAGTGGCTAAGATCAATCTGAACAAGGGAGGTCATTGGCTTGTTGCTAGAGAATTTAACTCTCCCCTATTTCCGTCTGAGAAAAGTGGTGGCCTTCTAGATTACACTAACAGCATGTCGGATCTGGCTAATTTTTTGAATTCTTCAGGTTTAGTTGATATTGAGCTCCTAGGCCAGAATTTCACTTGGTCCAATAGACGGGCTGGTGGTGACCTGATTCAGGTCCGGCTTGACCGCTTCCTCTGCTCTCCTCATTGGACTAATGTCTTAGATGCCAACCTTATAACCTTGCCCAGGACAGTCTCTAACCATAATCATCTTTTGCTGACCACTAATATCCATCCTGCTATGGGCCCCTATCCTTTTCGCTTTGAAATAATGTGGAACGCTCATCCTGATTTCAAAAAGAAAATTGTTGAATGGTAGAATATTCTTGTCCAAGGATCCCCTATGTTTAGGATCTTCTTTAAACTTAAACATATTAAACTGACGGTAAAAGGATGGAACAAAAATGTGTTTGGGGATGTGTTTCAAATGAAAAAACTGCTTGAAGGAAAGTTGAGGACCTTACAGAAAAATCTGGATGAGGGTGATGACAGTCAGCGGCCTCACATCCAAGAATGGGAAGCTAGAATGGAATGGGAATGTGTCCTAAAAAATGAGGAGGTTTCTGGAAACAAAAATCAAGGGTCCAATGGCTAAAGGAAGGAGATAGGAACACCTCCTTTTTTCATGTTTCTGCCATCAAACACGAGAAAAGGAACCAAATTGACAAATTGACAAATGCCACTAGGGAGGTGATTTCAAATCAAGTTCAAATTGGGATCTGTGCGGTGAACTACTTCAAGGAGGCTTTTTCGGCTCCGGCTAAAGTGCTCAACCTGGCTTTGGACTATGTGATTCTTCAACATCTCCCTACCTCCATCTCTTAGGAAGATAACCTGGGAATCCTTAGGACTGTTTCCATGGAAGACGTTTGTCTGGCTACCTTTAGCATGGGGGCTTTCAAAGCCTTGGGGCCTGATGGTTTTCCTCCTACTTTTTTTCAAATTTTTTGGGATATTGTGGGCGGGGACCTTGTTCTTGCGGCCAGGGACTTCTTCAAATCTGGCAGGATCCTTAAACAATTGAACCACACTTTCATTGCTCTTATCCCCAAGATTAGTGAGCCTATTTCTATGACTGACTTCCAACCTATTAGTCTTTGTAACACCTTTTATAAGATCCTTTCTAAGATCTTGGTTAACCACATCAAACCTCTCCTGGATAAAATCATTAGTCACACTCAAAAGTGGTTTATCCCTGGGCGACATATTCTTGATGCCACTTTGACAACCCATGAACTGCTCCACTCTATGGATAGATGTAACAATGCGGGGATGGCTCTCAAGCTTGACATTTCCAAAGCTTATGATAAAGTGTTGTGGGACTTCATCCTGAAGGTCTTGACCAAGTTTGACTTTAACAATTCGGTCATCAAACTCATTATGGAATGTGTTAGTACTGTTAAGTTCTCAATTATGATTAATGGATCCCCCTGTGGGTTCTTCTCTGCTGGTAGAGGGCTCAGACAAGGAGACCCTCTGTCTCCCTATCTTTTCATTATGATTGTTGATGTGCTTAGTAGAAATTTCACAGGTTTGTTGTCAGAGGGCTCCATTTTGGGTGTTAGAGTGGCTTCCTCTCTAAATTCGATTGTTGTGCAGCAATTTGTGGATGACACCTTTCTATTTGGGAAGGCCTCTGTGGTGGAAGCTAGGAAATGGAAAGCTTGTCTTAACAACTATGCCTCTTGCTCTAGTCAATGCATCAATTACAATAAAAGAAAGATTTATTTTTTAAATTGCATGCCTAATTTGAAAAATAGGGTGACTGCGGTTCTAGGATGTGTTGGTGATTCTCTCCCATCAGTGTACCTTGGGCTCCCCCTCACGGTTAAGGAGGTACCCATGGAGTTCTGGAATTCGGTACTGGACAGGATTCAAAGGAAGTTGGTTCGGTGGAAGGGCTCTTTGCTAAGCCATGCTAGAAAACTCCAACTACTCACTGCGGCTATCCAAGGTATCCCCACTTATTTTCTATCCATTTTTAAGATGCCTAAGTATATTGCTGATAAATTTGAAAGAATTCAAAAGAATTTCCTATGGTCCCGTATTGAGGAAAAAAAAACTCACTTTGGTGAAATGGGAAAGGGTCTACCAAGCTAAAAATTGTGGTGAGTTTGGAATAAGGAAGATTGTTAACTCTAACAGGGCTTTGATGGCCAAGCTTGGTTGGGATTAGTTAAGGAACACTAAGGACTGGTGTAAAATTTTGAATGCCAAATATCTCCAGAACAGGCCCTTGATTGATTGTCTTTCAAAACCTCAGCCCTAGGGCTCTGTTGTTTGGAGGAGCATATGTTGCATACAAGGCCTGCTAAAGAAAGGAATTAAATGGAAAATGGAAAATGGGATTAAAATCAAGTTTTGGGAAGATACTTGGCTTATTGACTCCTCTCTGGCTTCCTTTGGCTTTGGGGCAGTGATGGGAGCGGCTCAGAGATTCTTTGGCATACATATCAGTGACTATGTTTTTGGACCTCCAGGAGCTAGGATTTGGAAGGATCTTACCCTTTTTTGCCCCCATTCTTTTGACATTTGTTGTCTTGCTTGATCCCTTCATGTGATTCTCTCCAACATCAGGTTTCCTTCCTATGACTGGGAGGATGAGTTTTTTTGGATTTTAGATAAACAAGGGGATCTCTCTGCACAGTCAGCTTACAGTCTGCTGACCAACGAAACTTTTGTTGTGGAACCCTGGAAAAAGGATTGGAATCGTCATATGATCCCTAAAATTAATTTTTCTGGTGGATGGTCTGTCATAATAGGATTCTAACCCAGGACAATCTGAGAACTCGGGGTTTTTGTTTTCCCAATAGATGTTTCCTTTGCAAGAAATGGGAGGAAACTGTCAGTCACCTTTTATTACACTATTTATTTGCTGCTGATGTTTGAGAGCTGGCTTTTGAGATACTTGATATCTCTTGGGTTATGAGTAAGGCCCTTTTTTTGTTTATTCTGGGTTGGTATGGCCCATTTTTCCACCCTTTGCCTGGCAAAATTTGGAAGCAGGTCCCCCCTATTTTAGGTTGGTGCTTATGGAAGGAGAGGAATAACAGGGTTTTCAAGAATATTGAGAGGAGCCCCAAGGAGCTTTTTGGCATTGGAGTTAGGCTCATTGAGGAGAATATCTCCCTCTTTAATGGGAAACTCCTAGAGAGGGGGCCGATGGATTATGAAATAAAAATGGCTAAAGAATGGCACCAAGATTTAAAGGCTAACTCCTTTGATAATGCGAAACTTTTAGCTAGAAAAAATACTAAATGGGAGCCTCCAGATAGAGGATGGTTTAAACTTAATTTTGATGGAGCTGCTAAGGGCAACCCAGGTAGGGCAAGCATTGGTGGAGTTATCGGAGATTCTATGGGAGCTCTAGTGGCGGGATTTGCTGGAGGTATTGGGTTTCAGTTGGCTTTAGTTGCGAAGGCTCGTGCACTGCTAATGGGCATCAAAATTGTTGTTTATCTGGGGATTGCTTATCTCCACATTGAGGGAGACTCCAAGTCGGTTATGGATGTTGTGAATAAAGACAGATTAATGGGTTGGAATACTAAGGACATTGTTGGATGTCAGCTTCCTCTTATCCAAATTTAGTGATAAAAAGGTGACCCATATCTTCAGAGAAAGCAACTAGGTGGCGGATGCCTTGGCTAATCCTGGCTCAGGCTAGGATTCGGCTAAATGTTGGAGGAAAAAGGAAAGGTGTCCACCAAATATTCAAGCGTTAATCACGTGGAAACAGGGCTACCATGGTTTGCAATGAGTTTTATTCTTTGGTTGATGGGAGCTGATTGGGGGACCCACTAGATTTTTTTGGGAATCTAGTGGATGAGCATTAACTTTGAAATGAAGTACAGGTGGAGGTTTCCTTGGAAATATCTACGTGTGTGGAGCACGGAAAGGAGGATCCACGTGTCTATCCTTTGGAAATAGTGGATGGGGTCGGGTTCTAAGGTTATGGTAAGGTGGCATGGATGGGAATTAAATGATGGGTTCAAGTTTAATTGTGGTGGCTTGATGATGGTTAGGTGGAAAGATGTGACATCATTTTTGCGGAGCCGTATTGTGCGATCTATTCCCTTGGGGATTGTTGGATTTCTTGTTTTATCTCCTCCTTGCATCTGGGGGAGTGAATGTATTCATAATGATTTGACTATTCATGTTGGGAGATGGCCTTCTAGGGGCTTCAGGCTGGTTATTTTACCGCGGGACTCTTTTGGCTTGATTTGGATGCTTACTAATTTTAGTTATCCGACCTTTCCGCTTGGGTTTTTGTGCATCCCCTACTTGTCCACTAATTCTTGTCTTCTTGGTTGTAATCATAAATTCTTTAAATTTTGTGTCAAATCACCCTATGGTGATTTTCCCCTCCGCACATGTGTCCTGTATGTAGGTTTAATTATCCTTCATTGTATTCCTTGCCTTAACTATCACATTGTGATTATCATTTGCGGCTACTGCAATTGGCATTTTTTACATTTTGAGTTTTATGTGCAGGTTGGAAGTATGGGTGGTGAGTGGGTTAGGACTGAACCTGACAACTACGAGGAGTTTCAGAACAACCCTTTGGTCTGGCACATTTGTGTGGAGGGTGGCATTGCTCCGCTTATGGAGTGCTTGGTTGGCCATAATCCTATCCTTTCAGGTCAGTTTTCCAATTCGTGGAAGGACAAACGGGTCTCCATTGGTGGTATATCGTTCGAAATCAGTGAAGAAGTTATTGCGTAGGCTACAGCTTTGTTGTGTTCTAAGAAAAAGTATCCAAAACACACCAAAAAACCAGACCATGAAAGCTTAAAGGCCTTTTTCAGAGGAGAGGAGACTCCGGTGCGGAATCAGGCAGGGTTTGAGAGGGATGCGCTCTCGAAGTCCTGGGACCAGGTGTGTATGGCGCTAATGAAGTATGTTACATTGGAAGGTAGATTTAAAACTTGTTTCTTTTACCATTTCCCTCTGTTAAATCACCTTAGACATAAGATGCTGCTTAATTTCCCATTTTTTCTTTTAATGGACCTTGAAAGCTTTGTCGACAAGTGCAAAGAGTCGGCCAGTTGCAACCCTTGTGATCCCCCGCTGCTCCCACTCCATCAAGGGCTTATCCTGAGACTGTATCACTTTCATCTTTCCCTCTGTCTGCCCAAAGCCATCACAGTGATCCACATTGAGAACATTGAACCCCTTTCAACTGTGCATATTTCTCCGGCCGAGTCTAAGAGCCCTCCTTGAAAGCCTAATTTGGGCAATGTGGGGAATCCTAAAGCCAAAATTACCACCAAAAAACTTAAGGGTGGGTTGGGCAAGGCCCATGCCAGTGCGGTGGAAGGACTCTGTGAGCTAAAAGCCACTCAGGCTGACTTGGCCTACAAGGCCACCTCGACTTAAAAGGTAAGGAGAAATGCATGTTGGCCCCGACTGCTAAGGATTGTAAGGGAAAGAATGTTGTCAGGAAAGATTCCAGAGGGGATACGGTTGTGGGGAACACGGAGATGATAGGAGGAGAAAATGCCAGGAGGAGATCCGGGAGGCTGGCCAAGAACAGCAAGAAGAGGCTAATTATTGAAGACTCTGAGGAGAAGCAGTCTGACAGCAAAGGTTACAAGGAAGAAGAATCTAAAAAGGAGGAGGATGAAATTGTGGAGAGGCCCTAATTTACTTCGATGGATAGCAAGCTTTCGGTTGATGGCTCTGCCTCTCACTCTCCCCATCCCCTGGTGGATGAGCTTGGAGAGGTTCAGAGGACTATGGATGTTGGGGTGGATTTGTGCGATGTGGTTAAAAGAATGGATCCTCTTGACAAAAGATTTTGGGGGTTAACCCGCTTCACCATGAAGTTGGGTCACTTTGTCACAAGCACCCTGTCTAATGCTATAAAGGAGGAGTTGGAGGGTAACAACAGCTAGGAAAACAAAGAATGGGTGGGTGATGAGGTAGTGGACCTCCTGATTAAAAATTGGGACAATGCCAGTTAGATGCTCCATGTGCCTGTCTGTCGGCTGATGCTCTGCGGTTGTTGTGCTGCCTTTGGACTGTTTCTGTGTTTTGTTTTATTTATGTTTTTTGTTTAGTCTTGTTCCTTTTTGGCCCTAGTGGCTCGTTGTGAAGGGTACAACACCCTGTAAATGTTGCTTAACTTTTCAAAAACAAAGAAGAAATAGCATCAAATAACAACACCTCCATAACGTAATTCACTATTCATATTTGAATAAATCAATGATATATGACCATCTAACATAATAAAACTAAAAGAGTAATAAACCATGATTATCTACTCACATTTCTAACACTCTTATCATAAACCCAAGATTACAACACGTGTTAATCAAAACAATATCTAATCATTTGCAACCCCTTTTCACAATTTAAAACATTAATACTCTAAATAATAGTTCGATAGGTTAAACAATCACCAATCACAAATCTCTAAATTCTATATTAATAAGAGAGGTCATATACCCTAGTTTACAAATTGGTAAACAATCAATCACTTAAAATAGTCATTGTTGTTTTAAAACTACTCATACATTTCACCTTCTCACTACACATTTACATTTATATTTACATACCAAATATACTGAAGTATAGAAGTTGAACTAATTTTATTAATCCAAAAGAGGAATTCTAAAAAGAACAATAATTACTATTGTATTAAATTCTAATATAAGTATATATATTAATATACTTCCAATTCTTCATTCAAGATATTATTATAAGCGTTCATGTCTTTAAATATAATTACCTCGTATATCTATAAATAATAATGAACGATCATTGCATCAATAATCATCAAAGACAAATATCAATAATAATAATTGACTACCACTAAACCTAAGTGACATACCATTCTAAGTTCGGCCAACACCACCTACAATCATAAAATGCAAGATTCTTCGAACAAGATTAAACACAATCAAGTGATCATCAGGCGAAATCGGCTCAAGAGATAAGTATGAAACATCTACAGTGAAGGTCAATAAACCACCGAGGAAGAGAATAAGAACCTCACGGCCATAGCTACGGTCAATACACAGGAAAGAGACTAATACAGACAATGACTTAACAATTGATCAATAAAACAAGATGACGACGAAAGGGAAAACTCTGACACATGCAGACTGTTCACTCATTCATAGGGTGAATCACGGCTTCACCAGAGATACGCAGTCAACTCCTAAGCGACACAGTAAATCCTATGGGTTCAGATACAGATACTCATCAAAACATAGGTTCCTCCCACTGGTGGCTTAAAAGAGCAAGAGGCCTGGTGACCCAAATCGATGATGGCATATTTGTTACTTGAATGAAACCTTCGTAAATGATAACTAAATTAAACATACCAGTTCATTGCCATATTTGTTAAATAATTCCCTACAAATGGATAATCCGCTACTTCAAACATACCATTCAAGAAATACCAATTCTCATATCTATTAAAATTATCTCAGGTAGATGATTTGCCACATCAAATAGACCATACATGCACGTGCTTATTGAAAGACTCCTTCCGAAAAGATGACTTGCTGCATCGCGTGTATCATACAAGAATGCCCCATACCAGTTTGCTCTACAGTTCAAAACAAAACCCAGTGTTTGCAAACTTCAATTCCCAACGCCCTTAATAAATTGATGGTCATTCTAAGGTTTGTATACTACAGACGTATGCAAGGTGATTTAAATGTATCTAAAATCCAGGAAGACCCAATCTCATAAGAAAACAATGGCTCACAGGTTGAGCTCACATAAGTGCAATATTGTGACAGAATAAAGATAAACCACAGGCGGATTCATTCCCGGGATGAAAAGAGTAGGTAGGAATGATAAGAAACAACAGAAGGTTTCAAAGCAGCAGATTAATATAAGAATATTTTGCATAAATTTTGTTACTACTCAAAATTTTGATGGCAAGGGAATAATGTTTTGCAAATAGAAGAAAATCAAAGTCTAGGCAACTAGAACCAAATACGCTAAAAGCTCTACATAGAGAAAGAAAACTACCAAATTCACAATCAAGAACCAATGTAGTTTTCTCCACAAGAAAAACGAAATCAACCAGAAGACTCTCGCTCCACCAAGAAATGCAAGTTTCCATATATGTCCAAAACACATAAGGCGGAGGTGAATATATAAGTGAGTCAAATTCCCACATTTCCCTGTCATCACTGATCTAGAAGGGAAAAGATAGAAGACGAGGAGGAAATGGCTTATCCCAGAAAGCATGCATTATGCATGCATGCAAACAGTCAATCCCTTAAGAATATTGCCAATAAGGTACCCAAAATAGGTGCATGCATTTTAGCTCATACTAGAGTCATGTGTTTGATGAAGAAGAGTAGGGATGGCGCATGCATGTGATAGAACATCCTTTGATAACAAATATAAGTACATGATCTCAGTTTAATAGGGTATATGATTAAATAGTAACCATTTTCCAAATATAAGGATTTTATTTAATTCTAAATTTGATAAGGAGAATTCTATCTATTCCAATAAAGATTTATAAACAAATCAATACTAAACTAAATTCCTGTAGATAATCTCTCTAAATTTCCTTTTCTTTGTGCAGATTTCAAATGGACATTTACAATTATTTCCGTATAATAACATTTACATATTCTAACTTGTGCAGAATTCAAGCGATAATGACAATAACACTATTATTTTCTTTTCATGCATGCAGGATTTCACCAATCTTAGATAAGGCTTTTTTCAGCAAGATTTCATCAAAGAGAAAAACCTAAAAGCGTTTCCCTGAGAACAGAGGATGAACACAGCAAAACCCCGCAGATTTAAACCTTCTACTTTCCACAATCAAAACACGGTCTTTAACACAATTTGCAGCTTCTATGATCAATTCCTCAAATCCAAATTTCAGAAAATATCTTTTGAAAATAATCTTTTTGCTTCCTACTTTTTGAATATCCAAAACCGTGTGTGCAAGAATGAAAAATTTCAAGAATATATCCTTTTCCATTCTTCCAAAGTCTCAATTTTAACTTTCAGTTATAGCATGCAACGCATGCATCAATAAAACTCAATAGACACAAAAAGATAACAAGAAATTTCAACTTTAGATCACCACTAAAAGTTCTATTTTCGAAACGTAAAATTGAATAATGAAATCAATTACAATTAAATGCTCTTTTCGAAACAAGATATTTTAATATTTTAATTTAATCACATAATAAACTAAAAATAACTTCTTTAATTTAATTATATCATTAAATCAAATAAATCAACATTAATACTAATTAAAACATTATAATAATCTAAATTAACATAATATTACAAACTCAATCTATAACAAACGACTACAAGCATGCGACGAATAGGTGAGAAGACAAAAAGGGTGACAACAGATACTCGTTCTTTTCAGAACAAAGGCTAAGGTCAGAGGACAAGTCTATCTCCCATCGATGATTCCATTGGGTCATGGCACGCTTAGACCTAACAAGCAAGTGGAGTCAATGCATGTACCTGAAAGCTACGTAACACTGCACGATTAATCCAACATGTAAAATATGAAAGCACATCGTAAAGAAGAGTCGCGACATAGCAAGTCACTCACTGATGAGTACTGCTAAATCGTCTTCTTCACCGATTGACGTAAACATCTAACTAACATATCATCATCATGTGTAAAACATAACAACATAGATAATCATCATTAAATGTCACCTCATGAAAGTAAACATCGCATCAAATAAAATATAGTGTATCTTTAAATGAGTTTCACAACCAGTCATGTAAATCATGACATAAAACATTGAAACAACATAATATCAAAGGTCTATCTGCTAACTGTGTCACAAAATAGCTAAAATAAAAGTGTCATCAGGAAGGTCACTACAGTCACTTGAATCGGTGAAGTTTCAAAAAATGTCTCAATTGGTGGTCATTGATATACATGCAATTATAGTCACGATGAAATTTTCATTTCAATATGCATCAAATTGACTGATTCTATGTGCATAACACTATTTGGATTTCTATAAATTATATATCTCATAATTCATTATAATCTATCAAATACCATGTTTTACAGGATCTATCTTTGTTGATAGGATCTATGTCTCCCATCTTTGAAACACCTCTCCTTGTTTCCTTCTCACAAGCATTCGAAAGGACATTTGTAAGTTTCTTTTCATCTTGTCTCTGTTTAATATTTAACAATTTCTCTTTCTAATATTTTCATTCTCTGTGATTTTAACAATTTCTTGCATGAACTGATTAGTACTTTTAATCTCTGGATGCAGTTACCTGAATCAGTGAAGTTTCAAAAAATATCTCAGTTGTTGGTCATTGATATACATGCAGCTAGAGTCACAATGAAATCTTCATTTTCATATGCATCAAATTGACTGATTCTATGTGCATAACACTATTTGGATTTTTATAAATTATGTATCTCATAATTCATTGTAATCTATCTAATACCATGTTCTTCATTTACGCAACTTGATAAAGGATAGTTATCTTGGTTTGGATAAGACTTATTGAACAAAACTTATGTCAACACAAATTTTTTTTTAAATAGCTATTTATATAAACATTATCTGATTTCATCTCATTTCAATGCAATATCATATTTTGCTACACTCATTTATCATTTATCTTATTGCTTTCCTTAAGCACTTTTCATTATGTCTTCATAAAGACTAGACATGATAGTGTGTTGATCATGATTAAGAATGGAAGCAAAATTTCCCATCCACACATGCAATGCAACTACACCTGAATTTATTACACGAAAATGAAAATTAGTTCTGGGTAATTGGAAAATGTCTTGATGCCAAAAATTGTTAAATCTTTCTAATGTCTTGTGAGTGTAAAAGGAGGCGTTCCTAACATCACATGGCTTTTACAATACCGTTTTATACTTTTCCCATATAGTTTCGTTTTATACTCTTCCCGCTCCCTTGTATTTAATCGGTGAATGTCTATTGTTTGTTTTTGTATGCACTTTCTATACACATATGTTCCACTTGCCTTTGAATTTATTAAATGAAAACCTAAATTGAATCTCAATAATTTAGAAATGTCCAAGTGTTAAATCATTTAGTCAATGTATTTTCAAACAATTTGTGATTGTCACTTTGTATCTCTTTTAGATTGTCATTTTATAGTTGTCTTACATCATACCATTTTATGGGTCAGTGTTCTTCCTTTGTCATTAAATAAATAAAATAAAATAAAATGCTTCCAAAGATAAAATTCTAATTATGTATATGTCTACATATTACCTATATAAACATCAATGTGCATGTGTATCATGAATAATATATATATAGACATATATATATACTATCCATAAATGCACTCTTCATGTGTAGATATGCATGGAAACATGTATACATATATGTCTATCTATCTATATATATGTATGTATGTGTCTATATGTATATGCCTATATATATGTGTAAGTAATTGCACTACATATAACAATACATGTTATATACATATATATATGTAACAATATATACATACACATACATATATATTTATATATCTATATAATAATACATACTATATGCATATATACATACACATACATACATACATATATATATACACATCTTAGTCTATTCTTTAGCTATTCCTAGTATTCCAAATAATAGATCATGTGCATATCTTACAATGTTTAAAGATCATAAATTATTTGCCAATTGCATGATTAAATATGGCTAACCAATAGAAAAAAATTAACAAGATGAATCATACATCCAACACAAAAATTTCCCTAGTCAACATTCACATTCCAAACACAAATTGAAAATTATCGATCGAGACATTGTTGCGATATGTGTGTGTCTGTGTGTGTGTGTGTGTGTGTGTGTGTGTGTGTGTGTGTGTGTGTGTGTGTGTGTGTCAATACACACAAACACACACACACATATAGAAATGCTTGTGATCAACATCCTATACTATTCTATAGCTACTCCCATTATCCCAAAAGATAGATAATGTACACACCTCCTGATGTTTAAAGATCGTAGATTATTTTCCAACTGCATGATTAAATATGACTACTTGAGACATAAAATTTACAAGGTGAACCATACAACTTAGCCAAAGATTTTCCTATTCAATTTTCACATTCGAAAGACAAATTGGAAATGATCAATCGGCCTCTACAGCACAAGACATGCATAACCAACATCTACACTAACAAAACTTTTGTCTGATCATTATCTTTTGTTGTCAACAAACTGGCAATGACCATCTTGTTTCCACATCATCAATACAACAGGTTATGTCTCTTTTCTTGTTATGTGCTTCTGCATTAAAAATTTCAATAAAACATTGAAAATATCTTCTCTTTCCATTGATATGCCTACCTACCCCTATTTCAATTTACATATTGTAACCACTTTGTGTGTCAATATATATATATATGCACAACCCCCTCAAAAGCCACTGATTTTGTCCTCTACAAACAATTTGAGAAAGTCGCAAAACAAACATATAGGAACTTACAAACGCCAGTTCTAATGCCTCGAACACATTAGATAGAACCCATCTCAATAGACATAGATTACAATAGCACCAAAGAAGATGGCCAACTAGATATGTATATATATACATATATAAATATATGTGTATAGTTATATATATGTATATGTACCCTTGCAATGTTCGAAGACCATAAATTGTTTGTCAACTATATCCAAAAATATGAGTGATTAAAACATTGAACTTAGCCAAATTCTAAATTACCAACCACACTTTGCAAAATAAATGATGTATACCTTGAATTTACACCAGCTAAATTTATATCTATCCATTCACTTATGTTGCATGAACAAAGTGATAATGGGCATCTTCTTCCTAACATCACCCGACATTACATTTTCTCGACCCAAAACTCTTCGATATTCTATACACAACTAATATCACAACTATTTGACATTATATAAACAACTACTATCACAACTACTCAAACAATCTCATAAACCTAACTTTTTCTACCTGGTAGGGACTCTAGCTCTTTTAGAGCTCTTGTTTTTTTAAGAGATCATTAGATCATTAGTAAGGTGGTAATTTGTTCTTTATATATCCTATAGCTATATATTGACTATAGATAAAGATTGTGATCATCTTATGTGTCCATGTGTGTTAGTTACTTTAGTTGTTCTATCTCAAAAGATCATATTATCATTCTTTAATTGATATGCTAAAACCACAATCTTTTGATAGTCATTGATTTTATTTTATTGATGACTAATGGTGATGTCATGTGTCCTTCGAGATTTTGGAAGATTTTAATGAAGTGAATTTGGATTTTTAATACCAAACATATATTAGTCATTGATTTTGTAAGAAGAGTGATGTGATATGTTTTGATGTTCCAAGTAAAGCAATAGTATATTTATGTTAGGTGCAATGGAAGTGCAATGAATTCAAATGATAACACATGCTCATAAAGAAAAAAATTGATCTATTTTAATATATTTTTTTATTAATGATCTCTACACTAATATTTTATGTATATATGAACATATTTATTCCATATCACAAAATATCTTGAAATACTAGTTTGAATCACATTTAAATCACATCATATAAAATGCCAAGATAGTAGATATCTTAGAAGTAAAATAAATAGTAGAACAAATAAACATATTCACCTTTATCAAAACATATGAAAAAATCCTTAACTTATCTTAAATATCCCTCTAGGATCTTTATTCCTCTTCTTTGCAACCCAATTGAATCCAAGTTTTTGCTTACTTTTTTTTGTTAACACTATAGATCTTCTTTGCTATCAACTACAAATTCTTATGAAAAATGCTTAGGGAAATATATTTAGGAGATATTAAAGTAAAATGTTTATTGAAAGAGTTGACCCCTTTATTTTATTTTCCTCTCCATGTCACTTGTAACCCACACACCCCCAAACCAAAGGAACATGACATGGAATGGGATAAAACAAATCATATTCTTACATCAAGAAATTTTTCCTTTGCTTTTAACTTTTGTTAGCCAAATATTTAATGTCATCAATTATTTATAATTCATACACACTCATAATCAATATGCACCATATTCAATTTCCACAATTATCAATATTCACATAATCCCAATTAGATTCATACATATATTCAAATCCTAAATTGAATATAATAATGAACCAAATAATTATTTTAATGTTAACTCAAGCAAATAATCAAATTCATTTAAATATCTTAATTACAATTCAAGTTCACAATCCATGATCTAAAATAAATATATATTCTAGTCATGAGATTAAGGTCTTATATGAATAATTCATATTATAGTTCTAAAATTCATTAATTCTAGGTTGATTACTAAAAGTATGAGTTGGGGTTGTTGCATGGAGGTATAGTTTAGACTTGGTAAGACTTAAAGGATATAGTTTAGTATGAAAGGAGCTAAACTAGACTTATGTGTTTTAAAATTTGTTTTTTTGTCACGAAACTAGGAGCATATGACATGATTTTAGGAGTGGATGCAACTTTTGATTTCTATAATAAGAAGAAAAAGTGCCCAAATGATCAAAGGAAACAAGCACTAATAAATGGAATACAAAAACCAATTATTATCAAAATAATAGCAATAATGCAAGTTGAGAAAGCGACTATAAATCATTATAACCTTTTCCTACTTAAACTAGAAGAGGAAAGTTGAGATCTCATTTTTAGCATAGAGGACCATCCAATTTGATAGGATTTTTGGGATGTATTTCCTTAAGAATTGTCATGCTTATCTCCTAAGTGACAATTCATTTTTTCAATTGACTTAATTCCTAGATATGATCCTATTTCCAAGGCTCTCTAGTGCATGAACATTTCTTATAAGAATTGAAGATGAATTTCTAAGATTTAAATATGAAGTTACAAGACTTAATAGAGAAAGGGATTGATTCAACCAAGTATGTCACATTAGGGAGTGCCAATTCTTTTCAATGAGAAGAATCAAAAAAACCTTGATTATATTTATACATTACTAAATACTAACAAGGTAGCCATTAGGAATAGGTACACTCTCCCTAGGATGTTGATCTATTGGATCAAATAAAAGGTGATATAATCTTCTTAAAAATAGACTTGAGATTAGGATACCATTATCTTAGAATCCAAGACAAGGATATTTTCAAGACAACATTTAGTAGTATATATGGACACTAAAAGTTCTTAATGGTGACATTTAGTTTAATGAATGCATCAACTTTCATGAGTCTTATAAATCATGTTTAGCATGAATTCTTAGATTAATTTGTTCTATTATTATATGGCATCTCATATCTTCTAGAGATCAAAATGAAGAACATTTGAGGATAGTGTTACAAAGGTTGAGAGATCACTACTTGTATGTAAATTTGATGGTGTGTTCTTTCTTTCATCCCAATAAGCATTACTTAGTACAAACCATATCTACCAAAGTAATAGCAGTGATTATTTTCTAAATTTAACCAATCATTGATTGTCATGCCTCTAGAAATGTGTTAGAAGTAATGAGTTTTATGGGTTTAGAGAGTTGCTATTGTCAATTTGTAGAATTTTATTCTAAAATAGTTGATAAGTAAAAGGTAATTTTCCACAACGTGTCAAATTGTAATATTTTTATTAGGATTCAATCATGTAGTTTTTACGAGTCAAACTCATTGACCCATGAAACATGGGTCAATGAGTTTGACTCGTAAAAACTACATAGTTGAATTCTCAAATAGTTGACAACATAACCTCTACTCAACATTTTTTAATGGACAAAGAAGTGTCAAAATGATTTCTAAAAATTAAAATGAGATCTTACTTCCACACCAATCTTCCAAGTACTTGATCTATACAAATAATTTATAATATGGACAACTACTTCACTTGAAGAATATGAGTCTTCATACAAGATGGATGTGTAATTACATTTGAGTCTAGGAGGTTGAAGGATCATGGCCTTCGATATCTTATTCATGACCTAGAACTTGTAACAATTTAGTGCATGCTTAAAAAGCAAGGACACGTTATCCCATGGGTTTATCATTCAAGCCAAATACTAATAAAAAGATACTTCAATATATTTTTACACAACTAGACTTGAATGGGTACAAAATAAGATGGATAGAATTCTTGAGTGATTATGAAATAAACATATCATATATTAAGGGGAAAGAAAGTTAGGTTGCAACTACCTCAAGCTATAGGGATAATATTGCTATAATCATCCAATTTTTAATCTTCATGAAATCATTAGGAAAATATAAGAAAATGGACCAATTTTATCAATAAATGAAGGGGACAAACTAAGAGGAAGAATTGTAATGCCCCGCCACGGGACCCTAAAGGAAGTTGCAACTCAACGCGGAAGCGTACAATTTTTTTTGTTAAAAGTGTACAATTAACAAAGAAGGTGCACAATAGTACGCAACAACCTCTAAGGTAACGTGACAAGATTACATTAATTACCAAAACATACACACCACTTGAACACAAAGCATTTATTAAAATATAACCATACATTTAATTTCACATACTTATAAAGCATTAAAGATTCTAACACTAGGATAACATAAAATAAGTTTCAAGTTACATTATCTTAAAATTAGATTACAAAACTCATTCCCGGAATGAGGTAGATCAAACCTAACTTTTACAATTACAAGATCCCTCCTTGAATACAAAAGAGGAGAATAAAAAATACAAGAGACAATCTAAAGTAAATAGAAAGCTTAAAACCAAAGAATGAAACCACTGTGAGCTCTCCATTGAAAAACCTCGCAACACAATTTGCAAATCAAAAGGGGACCCAACGGTGTAGGTCGCACGTTCCTCCCAACCAAGTGTTACCCGAAGGCCCACCCCCCGTGCTAGGAGACAGTAACACGGATACAAGGACAATCCCTACAAACTCTAGTCATAGGTTGACTCAACTCTAAACAAAACTACCACAAGTGCAACACTAACTCAAGATTACAATGCTATCTGAGTACAATAGTATGACTCACCAGTAACCTATACATACAATTAACCTAGGAGAAATGTCACTCAAGGTACATGAGTTACCTGTCAGATCTTTCCAGATCTCGGCCCCCATTGAGCTTCACCCTCCTACAGTTATCATGAGATACATCACCACTCCAAACTAAGGAGGTACAAATAATCCAACAATTCATTCAAAGAAGAACAACCCTTCCCCGTTCGTAGAAACCGGGTGACTCACTAAAAACAACAAACTTACTACCATAGAGAACTACACAAGACAAAACCATGAAATGATAACTCACAAATTAACATTCCTCACAAAGGAGACTTATAATAACTCATCTAACACCTCTTTTCATTTACCCCTAAATACCATAGAAGATATCTCAAACACATCGTAAAGGCATAATAGTTTAATGTTTACAACAATCTAATTTATCACAACCTTGCATATGGTCAACGAAATGACTTATAATAATTTGCATCACTCATATATTCCAATTTAACTAATTAATTAAAAAGGTACTTTCAAACAAAGATAAACATCACAATAACCATTTCCCTTATTTCCTCAATTTAAAATATTAAAATCTTTGTTCCTATTACCACATTGTATATATATTTTTAAATACCCATTCACAAAATACACTTAATTAAATATTTGTTTCCTCTAATTGCAATTAAACAAACCATAGGAAATCAACATGATAATTAAATCTAAGATTTGGATTTTCTAAATCCATTCGCATTCAGTGATAAGAAAGATTAATAAGACAAGTTACTCGATTTTCTCTAATTTAATAAGAACCCTTATAAAGACGAAGGAGAACTTCAATCAATTAACTAATTGACTCTTAAATATATCTATTTAACTTAAACAACTATATAAACATCCTTCCATTTATTATTCCGCTTCCCTCAATTTTATTCTAATAAAATATTTATTTCCTCAAACGAATTACATCATTTAAATAAATTATAATTTCCTCTTTTCAAAAGACATATATTATTTTAATTTCACCTAACACATGTACTTACATGCATCTAATCCAATAATCATCTAAACGAAAACAGTTTCCTTATTTCAAAAAAATACTTCATTTTAAAAATTAACTCAACTTGTACATGAACATGCACTTCTTAAACATAAGTAAATAATCTAATTATCTAATTTTAGATTCCATGATTATATTTTAACTATTGAATACTTATTCCTTCTATAAATTAAGCTATACATATAAATCATTTTTTTTAATTTCCAATTGAACACAATTGCATGCAACTAAATTCATAAAATAAAACACCAAATATACATTTAAATATATATATCCATGCAATATATACCTCATATAAAAAAATCCATATATTTAATTATATATAACCCCGTATATATATATTAAATATATCCTAATATATTTTACAAAATTAATATATATATATACAATATGTATATATATTTACACATTATTTTAAACCATAAATTTTGCATTTAATATCAAAACAAAATCCGAATACATAAGAAACAAATTTATTAATAACGCATTTATTAAAACCCAAATTTTACCTCCAATACAAAAAAACGAAGGTTTAATAAAAAAAAAAACTAAACCTAAAATTTAGTAAACGGAGGGGGCGGAGGTGTCGACGGCTTGAGTTTCTTACGCCGCGGCCTCAACACAAAGGGAATCACCAATGTTTGGGGGCGGCTGTGCTATGCACAGCCGAACCCAAACAGAGAAGTGCAGCCACATGGAGAGAGGGAAGGAGGGGGCTGCGGAGGCCCTTCCTCCACAGTCGTCCCCTCATGGGGGCGGTAGTGGAGGCAGCACCTCCCAAGCCTCCCCTAATCACAAACAAAAAAAAATGTTTTTTTCAAAAATAAACGCCCACAAAAATATATCTAACCCTATGCATTTCCCAGATCGTCGTACGGCGATAAGATAGGATTTTAAAATAAACATTTCACATAAAAATAAATAAATATATTATATATATATATATATGTGGGGATATATATATATATTGAGATTCAATAACAAATTAAATTGGGGAAGAAAATTATGAACAAAGTTTTCTATAGGGAAATATTTGGCAAACAATTTTCTCATGAACAATTTGCACAATATCAACAAACGATTTCCCAACTTTTATAAAAGAAAGATTTCAATTTCAATGAAGTAATACAGATTTCCTCACAATAAAATTTATCAAAACTACTACAGGCAGATTTAAAACAAATCTCAAATAATTACAAAAATTCATTTCCTTTAAATTTACACAGAGGCTTTCAAATTTTGAAAACAATTAAGGCTTCTACAATCGAAACACAAAACTTTTTGCACATGCAATCTTTCAATCTCAGTTAACCATTTTGAGCAAAGCTTCTATAGAATAATTTTTTTGTACAGACAATCTTTCTCAAACAATTAAATAAATAAAATAAAACTTAAAGGAACCTATTTTCCTGGAGCTTGAAGAAACGAACGTTGAAGCAGAGCCTCCCATTCAAAGATCTGTTTCCAAAGCTTCTCCAAAATCACCACTTCCAAGAAGATGTAAAAATACAGAAACCCCCAAAAAAATTCTTGAAAACCCCTTTGAGTTTTCTCAATTTTTCAACTAAAAACCTCTTTCAAAAAAAATAATATATTTTCCTCTCCAAAAATCTCTTGTGAAGAAACTTCTCTCTTCTTTTTTTCAATTTTCTTCCTCTCCAAAAATCTCTTTCAAAAATAATATCTCAACCAAGAGTAAATCATGCATTCTTCCCACACACATGTCACATTCAAAATATCTTCTCAACAATCAGATATTTTCTCAAAGTCATTTGCATGTTGAAGTAATTTCTAATTACAATTTAATTCCAAATACTAATTTAATTTCAACATAAATTTAGTAACTTCTAATTCAAATTTAAATTCCAAAATGAATTAATTTCCATTTATTTTAATAATTCCAAATACTAATTTTATTTCATATTGAAATTAATTAATTCTAATTGAAATTTACAATTTAAAATTAAATTAATTTCCCCTTTTCTTTTAATTTTCTCAACATAATTAATTTATTAATTTTAAATTATTTAATAAATAAATTCAACCCATTGGATTAAATTTAATTAATCAACTTAAATAAAAACTTCTATCACAATGTAAAATTTTAATTTAAATAAATATCAACACTATTTAAAGCAATAACTCTAAGCATTTATTTCCATAAACAAGAGCCCTTCCAAATTAAATAATATTAAAACAAGCACCAAAGACAGAACAGATTCAACTGACGACACACTATGGCTAGGGTGTAGAACCGACACAGGTAACCTAGCTACTATCTCCCAATCATCATACCGTTGGGTCGACACACTCAAACCTGTGAAGCCAGGTGGAGTCGCTATAATGTACCTGCAAACCTAAATCCAAGACATCAATAGCACATGCATATAAAATCATTGTAAAATACACCGTGAAGAGGAAATCACAGAATCGCAGGGCGCTCCCAAGCGAGTGATGCAATCATGTCCCCTTCACCAATACAATATCACCAAACTGACACTTCCATCATTAATAAAACTCATAAGCAATAATCATGTCATAATAAACCATTATTTTAACCAAAACATGTTAAGTATAATATCAAGGAAATTACATCTCTTAACACACATAGTTCGTATTGCTCAGAAAGACACAATCCAATAACAAGGCATCTTAATCTAACATAAGAGAAAAACAAAGGGGTGTTACAAGAATTCTTGAAGAAATCCATGGTAACCCATATTGAGCATATCTTAGTATAGTAAAGATGTATGATAACTTAAATCTTTATACTTTTGATCAAGGATGAAGAAATATGCAATTGTATTTGTTGTTAAATGTTTTAAGTGCCAACGAATCAAGAAAAAAACATTATTATCTAAAAAAGCTTTGTATCATGTTAATTTTTAATTTCATTATACCCATTAATTTGAAATATTATCTTTATATATATTTGATAAAGGTTCACAGCACTATGACTTTTCTATCATTATTTGATTATAATAATTAAGTTGTCATTTTAATTAATTTGATATTGTAATATATATATGATAATAAAAGGTCATTTTAACTAGTTTGATTTTATTATGTATGTAACAATGAAAAGGAAGACTATACTACTTTCTCAAATTCTTCTACTTGGATTTTCTTCTAATTTGAACTTGTTATGTTTTTTAAAGCAAAGTTAGGGCATTGGGTTTTGGAATAATTAACCGATAGGATTTTACATTGGACTTGTGAGTCTAAAAAGTCCCAACATACTTGTCTTACATCATGAAAACAAGGTTTATTCATCGTTAAACCATATTTAGGTCCCCTAAAATTTATTTACACTACTAGAAATGAGATGGATTGAATAGTTAGTTAATAGCCTAACCAATTAAACATTCCTCACCTCATGCCTGAAAAGAAATCTTGACTCGTATTTAATATTAAAATCTCTTAATCAAATCAGATTTCTATTGCATGCATGAAATCTTATATATATCCCTAAAACTTCGATATTTTTAGATCTAATTATTTTTTCTTGTGAATAGATTGAAGCAATAACTCTATGGAGATTGGTTTTCCTTCATCTCATTTTAAAAATATATATGGTAGGGCTTCGTAAATTTTTCTTGCAAACTTTTCCCATTTTTCTCATTGGAATCACTAACAACATGACACAATTTGTGCAGAATCATGAGGTAAGTCACTTTCCATGGTCTCAATGAATTTTATTTTTTTGGAATATGTACGTCGTTATCATTTTTTGTTGTTTTTTATTTCATTCTAAAATATTTTTAATCTAATTAGCAACAAGCTCAACAATGACAATAGACAAGCCTCCTTTATTTATTTACAAGACTCTTTCAAGTTAGGATGATATCTCCTATAAATTTCTTTCTAAAGATTTTTTTCTTGATGAAACCTCAATATGTAAATCTCATTTACATTTATTGTGAACAAATTGAAGCAACTGCTCTAAGAAGACTGGTTTTGGTTCTCATTTTTTAAAGATTTTTGCTTTGGTCAGTTTTTGTAATATTTTTCCTCCAAAATTATCCCATTTTTCTTATTGACACGGTTGGAAATATGACACAATTCATGCAAAATCCCAAGGTAATTCACTCACCATGGTGTCAATGATTTTGTATTTTATGAATCTATACCCGACTAGATCATTTTTTGTGTGTTTTATTTCATTCTAAAAGAATTTTTTCTATATCCTTCATCCGGTTATCACTCAAAAAGTTTTCAAGGTCTTGTTTTTGTGTAGGATTATAAGGTAAAGTATCATGTCCTCTAAGGTAGATTCAATAATCATTGCAGATGGGTGGGTTTCCTTTTGGTCTTTTTCTTATCTCTTCCTTTTGGGTTTGCTTCTCATGCACAAACTCGCATAATTCATTTTTTAGCAAGTTCATGTATTGCATTCCATTTGAAATAACCAATGGGTGTCTTCTCTAAATTTTTGAGCAATTTCATCTTGTACAACTATATTACTTACACTACTCTTTATTTTACTTTCCTCCTTTATATTATAGTCAATTAGGGGTTCAATACTTGTAAGTAACTGCATGCACCCATGGTGTTACAACTTTTTTTCTTTAGTTTTACTCTAGAACATTGAATAGCAAGTGGGTGGTACAAAGACCATCACCAATTCCTTAAAAAAACACGAATAATTCTCACACACTCACTAAAGGTACCTAGCCTAGTATTAAAACATGGATTTGTAGAGCCAAATTTGTTATGGCAGAGAGGGAAATAATGAATGTTTCACATGTTCAAGGTTAAGTAAACTAGCTACATTTTGTTTGAATCATTAGTATCATTATTCATTTGTGATATGATTCTAATTTGTGTGGTTTTCAATCAAGGAATTTAGAGTTTGAGGGTATCAAACAAGTGGGTATTGGAAAGTGTAGATGATCATATGATTTAGAATCTGTGATCTATGTGTGATTACTTTTTCTGCTCCATGGATTCTTTAGATGCTAGTAGTAGTTGCTAAATGATTTTTTATTGCAAAGAGGTCATGCAAGGATGGATCACTAGTATTGTCATTTGTGATATGATTCTAATTTGCATGGTTTGCAATCAAGGAATTTAGAGTTTGAGGCTATCAAACAAGTGAGTGTTTGTGTAGATGATCATATGATTTAGAATCTGTGATCTATGTCTGATTACTTTTTCAACTCCATGGATTCTTCAGATGCTAGTAGTAGTTGCGAAATGATTTTTTTTATTGCAAAGAGGTCATGCAAGGATGGGTCATATAGCTTCCATTTCTTTTCTTTTTCTTTTTTTGTATAGGTTAAGTTAATTAGTTAATAGGAGTTATAGCTAAAGTGCTCTATTGTGTTTGTCTATTTTTATGTCTTGCTCTATGGGTACTCAAAAATTTGGTACTATGTTAAGGTGTATATCATTAGTTTTTGTCTTATTTAATTTTGTGTGGGTTATGTTAGCTAGTTCTTCTACGTGTGATTTCTGCATTTTTTTGTGGGTGCTTAAATAATTCAAGATTGCTTCATACTTTCTCTAAGGAGGGACTCCAAGGGAAAGGTATTGTGCAAATTCCTAGGTGTGGTGTACATGTGTAAAATCATAGTAATTTTGCTGACACAACCTAAGCATTTCAATAATTAAAGGTGATTGAGAAATTAATGCTTGACTTCCCTGCAACTCACATGTTTTAGTGTAATTGCATAAGGGAAAAATAACGATGGCTAGCAATGTCTCTAATTTTATCAACCAATTTTTACATAAATTTATTTGCAATGATGAGAAGTTTTAGAGCTTGACTATTGCAAGCCCCACACAATTTTGTACCGTAAACATGTGCAAATGTGTTTCTTAAGTAGTCTACATCTCTTTACATTTATCAACCAATTTTAATACAAATTTATTTTCAATGAATACACTACCATTCAAATCATGGTACATACCATTAAAGTTTCATGTCGTCTTCTCAATCACATAAGCCCTATTTAAGGGGTCAATAGGTTCTTTTTACCATAACATGAAATCTTTATTTTAGCTACTCGTTAGAGTTTTACACAAGATTTTATATTATTTTGTTGATTTTTAATGGCTTGTGCTAACACTTTCTTGGCAACATCTAGAGTTTGTCACTTGCTCCATTGTTGAAGGTTGGGTGGAATGATTTTTTTGGCTATTTTCTTGGTTGCAATAATTTTTATGATTTCTATACATTTTCAGGGCTAAGATGTAGTGCCTCTCCACTTTGGTCTTTGGGTCAATTGTGTGAGTGTTTATTGTGATGGCATGCTGATTAAATTTAATGGTATTATTAATGTTGTCTAATCATTTAATATAGTTGTTATTTATGAATGTCGTTTAATTAGTTAATTCAATTTAACGATGTTTATTATTGTTGTGATAAATTTAATTAAAGTATTAGATTTAATTATTTAAGTGAATTATGAGAAAGTGTTAAGTATTTAATTAAAGTATTAAATTTAATTTGTAAATTTAAATGTTTTGTTGATTTAAATGAATATAGTATTTGTAATTGTTGATATTAATATTTTTAATTGTAAGCTAGAATAATATTTCAATTATAATATTGTTAAATTTTAAATTGATAATTAGATAGTAATATTTTTTTATTTAATTATTATTTTGGATTTATTAGAAATGGAAATTTAAGTGAAAATGGAAAAACTGAAAAAGTGGGGAAAAAGAAATAAAACAAGGAAATTAATTTCATGCAATTACATTCATATGTTCGAATTGAAAAAATTGGTGCAAGTTGTCGATTTTAGTTTTAATTTTTGATTTTGGAAAGTAAAATAGGAGAAACTTGTTATTTTTACTGGGTTGGGTTGTCAAGAACGTTTCTCTAGTTTTATAATGCTTTCTTTTAGATTTCTTTGGGGGTTAGTCTTTCATTTTGGGAAAGAAAACTTTTGCTTGCAAAAATAATTCCAGAGGGGATTTTTGGGTATTGTATTGACATTGTTTCGAAGCAAAGTAAAACTCGGGAAAGTGACTAAGTTTTGGAGAACAAACTCATGGCTACAAAAGGAATTTGTTACAACATAGCGTCTCCAATCTCAGGCATAGGACTCTAGGTCGGTTATTGAATTTCTCTACATGGATATGGTTTTCTACAATTGAGTGCTAGAAGTTCGTTATATATGTACTCTGGAAATCATTGTTACTATCTCCATTGTTGGAATTTGTTGGATTTTTTTGTTGCTTATACTTTCAGTCAACCTGTTATCAACCTTCTTGCATTCGATTTGAATTTTATCTTGGGAGACCATTCGATTTCCTTGGGTTTGTCATTTGCTCCTTGTTGTATTTTAGCCCCAAGGTATATTCAATGTCATATAGCTTTATAGTTTAGTTTGAATGAATCATATCACGCATCGATAGTTTGCAAAATTTAAAATAGTTGTTTACCACTTTAGGTATACGTTGCTCATAGATGCCTTAGAGTATTCCCAATGCAATTGATGCTATTGATGGGCTAGTTGTTTGTAATCGTGTCGTATGCCTTTCTCTATCGGTTTTTATTTGGTATTCTTGATACGCTTGTTTGCTATGAAATTGATACAATTGGTGGGTGCCGCTAAGACCATCATGGGGATCGACCTGTATGAGAGACATCACCGCCTATTGGAACTGGGTATGTCAATATTAATAACTCACCCATCTTGATAAATTCCTAGGAATCACGCGAATCTATGTGAGCTACTTTTATTTAAAGCTTCCAAAGCCTTCTTTGTCGCCCTCGTTGTGCATATATGGTCTACAGCTTTTAAGCTTTCACAATTCGTTGGGGGGCCTTATTCCAATCCCCTCACCTATCGCCCCCACTCAGGTTTCAGCCCTACTTGGCTCCGACCTACATTGTGCTTGAATACTTGGATTTATATTTATATCTATGTTTATGTATTTAAATTTATTAATTATATATATAGATTTATGTATTTTCATGTTTATTCATATTTAGAATTTTTATCGTGTTTGGAAAATGGGAGTGTTATGTCTGTATAAAAAAAACTAATTTAATTAGAATTTGTATAAACATTGATATTGAGATTTTTATATTAATTGAAAATAATTAGTTAATGGCAATGCATAAACTTAGTAACTATGTATCCATGTAAATTCTAAATTGTCTAAATGTTTATACTCTTTTTAAGGAATGCATTTGTATATGGGTACTGTGGGTTTATTAGTAGATATGTTTGTCATTGTAAGAAAATGTATGTTTAATTATTAAGTTATAGTGAAATTGAGTTATTTATAAGTTTGTGAAGTTACTATCGTCAATTTTCATCATAGATAAAATTAATTAGCTTAAACTATTGAATGAATATTACTTTACGATATCATTCATTAGTTGTGTGAATATGATTAAGTAGTAGATTATAATTTAATAATTTGATTTATTCTAGGAAAGATTATATGTTAATGTGAACTAAAAACTTATTGGAATTTTGGTATTTACAATAATGTGTTATATTGATTATGGTGGACTTGATTGGTGAATATGTATATCTCTTTCGATCATTTTGTTTTCCCTTAAAATAGATGAGTTTGTTGATGTTTTGTAAATTGGTGGATTGGTTATTCTCCTTGTTTAGAGTTTGAGTCATGGGAACCCGTTTGTTGTTGTTTGTTTTCTTAGCCTTATGCTTTGAGTTCATGGGTAGATTGGTTCTAATTGACTTCCAGAGGCGAGGGGAGTACTTGTATTCGATGATTTTATGTTGGCTTGAGCCACAGTTATTCTTGTTTGGTTGAGATTATGCGGGTGCTACCCTGTTCCTTTGCAATGTTGTGTTATGGAATGTGTGTGAGAGGGTCCATGCCTCACATGTGGTTGTAATTTTCATGTCTTGGTTTTATGAGCATTAAGGTACACCCCTGTTCTTTAAATTTCTGATTTTGAGTTGTGTTTTGCTGCTAGTAGGGAGTGTGGCTTCCCACGGGGGCTAGAACCCTAAGTGATCTTCTGGGTAACTCGTGCAGAAGTTGAGTTAATCAAGTGATAACCTAATAAATAGTTAGGGGGTGGGTACTAAACACACTAACAAACGATAATGGATGCCTCTCTCATGGCTCAAGCGCTTTTATAGGCTTGGGATGAGACAAGAAGGCCTGGAATGGAAAATCAACAACCATGTCCTCAAGAAAGGTAAGTTGATTCTGCAAGTGCAAGAAATGGGGTTAGGGATTGGTTGAGGTTGCCAGGGTAACCCAGGATGGGGGTCAATAACCTATGACGGTTTACATTGGGTAACCCATCTCAAGCCATGTGATGACACACTACCCTTAGCAACTAAGTATGTTTGTAATTTTCCCCCATGTTGTTCTTGTACCTCTAGAAGCGTTTGTTCTTGTGTTTTTATCTTGTTGCCTTCTAGATTGTGGAGTCATGTCAGCCTTGTACTCTTGACTATTTTATGTTGTGGGTCCTCTTGTCATCTCCTAGCATGGGGGGTGGGCCTTCGAGTCCACATGGTTGGGTGGAACATGCTGTGCACCCCATTGGGTTCCCATGTTGTGTTCATGAAGCGAGGAGTGGAAGCGGATGCAGAGATTCAAGGGCTTCACTTGATTGAAGACTATTCTATGCTTGTACTTTATTCTTCACTATTGTATTATTCTTGTACTCAAAGTAATCTTCCCATTGATATAAGGGAAGCATTTTGTAATGTACTATTGTATCTTTAAAGTGTTGTATCTATGGAAATATGCTCCACAATTGTGATATTGAACTATGTATTGAAATGTAATAAAATGATGTATGTACCTTTATCATCTTTATTAATTATGGATGGTTGTATGCTTATCATTAGGTTATCATGTGAACGTATGTTTCTATCAATTTATTACTTGGAATTTATTTATACGATGTTAATTGGTTGGGAACGTTTTCGAGTAATGCAACCATGTAATCCCATGGGACTAGTTAGGAGTCGTTATGTAATTATCATAATGATGTATGTTTATTTAGTTATGGTTATTGCTAGTGGTTATCTTTCTTTTTAAAAAAATTGTGTCGTAAAATGTTGTCATTAGTTGTCCTTTGGGGTTTGTGTGGCGAGGTGTTACATAAGAAATGTTTTTTATACTTGCACACTATTAATTAGCTGCTACATTGAGATGTAAATAGGTAATGTCATTTATATATTATAATAACAATATTGTACCCAATTGTGGTTGTTATAGTTGTGTAGAAACTTCCTATAGAGCTCAACAAGTTTTCCTTTTGTCTAGAAGTCATAAGCTTATGACCTTCCATAAATTATAAGATTGTGAATTGATTTATATAGTTACACAATGCTCATTTACATTGTAGGGGATCAAAAGGTTGCAATAGCTTTAAGAGATTGTGCCTTATTTTTGTATGTTGTGCCTTGTCTCATAGTCTTACATTAGATTTTCATGTGATTGAGAAATGTTGTTATAGGTTAACATAATGTTTAAATGGTTGTAGGTTGAACATTGGCTTGATGTGCCCTTCTTTGTATTATTGTAGACTATTCAAATTACTTGTTCAGAGGATTTTTTTATATGTTAAATTTTGATTGCTATTGAAAAATATGGCAAGATCCTCAAGCTCTTGCCATTCAGTGCAATAGATACAAAATCCATAAGCTTATACCCAGATTATTAATAAGTTTTTGTTGCTCATCTTTTATATGAAATTTAATCAAGACCTTGATTAGGCCAACTTGTCATTTTTGCAATAGATGTACATGGGATTTAATCATTCGCCCCTATATAAATGGAGTCTTAATGCTAGATAATATCATATTATCGTTAAAGACTTATTCTAAAATTCAAGAGCATCCTTATCTAGTGAACTTATAAAAGTTAATTGAATATTTAATGGTTCTACATTTGGAGTAGGTAAGATAGCAGGTATAAATTTAAATTTAGTTTTATGAAATAATAACTTTGAATAATTAGTTCATATATTAATCAGATCTCTGCAAATTTTGGTCACTGAGCATAGTTAGGAGTTAAAAAATTTAGATGCTAGCATCAAATTTCTTTTGTCATATTTTAGTGTTTGTTTGGTTTACACATCATAGTCATTTTCATGTTTGAAATTAAATACATTTCTCGAAAGCTTAGAAATTTTATTAATTTGTAAGTAAATTGCATTCTTTTCTAGTTTTTTTAATAAATTACTATAAAAAATGTGCAAGTAGGGATAAGTATTGTAGATCTTATTGCATTGGAAATAACTAAAGAAGTATTGCAAGATAGCTACATTTAATAGATTTTCTTGCTATTTCATTTCATTGTCACACTAGTGTTTGAATAACCATTTTTCGATTGTATCTACAAGTTTAACACATAAGTGTTTCTTTGCAAGACAAAATCTCATTAAATAAAGCTTGCACGAGGATATGGTTAGTGGATTATAACGTCTCTCTTAGCCTCTCCACATTCCCTCTTTCCAAATGCCTTGGATGTATGCACAAAAAAATGAATTGTCTATTATCTTAATTATTTTGCTACACAAGTTCTTTAGATATATTAAGGTATCAAATTGTGGAAGTCGAACTTAATTCCTTTTACATATATCTTTTAACATACATAATATTTTTATATTCTCTCTTTACTTTTTAAAATATTAGCTTGTATAAGTTCCTACTATATTTAGGTTAATTGTGATAGGTATATCATACCATGATTATTTGTACAAATCATAGTTCATATTTATAATAAAAATGTGCATAAAAAAAATTATTGTATAACTAATTATATAATATTAAAATACATTTAAATTTTACTTTTGGCATGTCAGCGAGGCATTCTCCATATCAATACATAGACGGAGCTTACACTCTACCATTGAAATAAAGTCGTGTAATGAGGAAGTTAGGATTTCTTTCTCCAAACAAATATGTTATGTTTAATTTAAAAGTTTGAATTTGTGATTTCAGTTATGAATTTCACTGTGGCATAGAGCAAGCAGTAGATTTATGTAAAATTATTGTCCTGCCCCTATGGGTTTCTCATAGATGATAGATGATAGCTTTGGTTAAATTAGGCTCACCCCTAAATCTACTTGGGGGGAAACATTTACTTGAAAATATAACTATAAACCAAACAACTGAAACTTTATATTTTACTTAGAATAGTGTACATTATAGACAAACAATAGTTTGTTTTTTTATTTGAGATTGAGAGGGGTTTTGAAAGTTTAGGTTGAAAATAATTTTTCCTTGTTAGATTTAATTTTTAATTTTAATATAAATTTTGAATGTTGTATGTTGGAATATAGGATGCCATAGTACTCAATTTCTATGACCATCTTTTTGTCTTATCAAGATCATTCAATATTATGAAATTATTTAATGTTGTCTCGAATGTTATGAAAATAATCTATTTTGTTAACTTTTGATTTATGTATATAACATAAAATATGTACAGTACATAATTTCATTTCGACTAAATTTAAAATCTGAACAAAAATTTAACCCCTACCCTTTACCTTTTAAATCTTCCTTTTTGCCTTTACATCTTATTTGATTCAATCTTAATTCATCCAATGTTACTAATTATTAACATGGTGTTTTTTTGTTAAGATGGAGGAAAATTTCAATTATATTAAGTTCATCATGATGTTTTGAGAGGGTTACAGGAAATTTTTGCTACAATTGTCTTGATCTGATATCTTCTACAAGGTAAGATTTTGCATCCATTCACATTTTTACAGTTACTCATGACCAGTTTGCCTACTATAATATTATTTATTTTCAATTTAGTGTAGATTTGTACACCCATAACTATAAGAAATAGAAATTATAATTATTTAAACATAAAATTTATATTTTAATTTTGTATAATATAATAAAAAAATTAATAAATAGATTTTTAATTAAATAATTAAATTTATATAATAATTGTGTGATAATTATAAGAATAAAATAATATAAATTATACTATTTGAACTTTTAATTAAATAATTAAATTATATAATTTGAAACATAATTAAATTTATATAATAATTATGTTTAAATGATAAGATAAGCAACATTTACAGGGTGTCGTACCCTTTACACATTGATCCTCAAGGGCCAAAAAAGATCAAGACCAAACAACAAAAACACAAGCGTTACCCAAGAAACAGAAAGACAAACACAACGAAAACACCGTAGAAACACAGCAGAGGCACAAACAACTTGGTTACCATAAACTAGGAGTGACAGCACACATAGGATCAACAGTAATCCTAAGACAAACAATAACCCAGATCTAACACCACATCAGGAGCCCAGTAACCAGGACAGAGCTAGACTTAAAACAAAAAGGCCTTGAGCCATGAGATGACCCACAAGCAGTGGATCCCAAGAGACTGCTAGGAATAGCCAAGCCATAAACCACCTCGAGCAAACGAGCAGCACCAAACCTTCCTCTCAAAATAGATCATAATGAGTCAAACCAATCATAGACCCAACAAACTACAAAAGATCTGCAGCACAGGAACAACAACTCTAAGCCCTTTTTCACACACCATTCGAATCGGGAAGCCAACTCATACTCTGTCTCAAAAGGAGAAAGCTCCCCTCTAATGGAGAGGATCACATGAAAACTTCTCCCACAGGACCCAAATATCTCCAACCACCCTAAACTCCACCTCCATAGGAGTAGAACCCACCTCAAAAGGGATAGCAGTAGAAAAAACCAAAAAAGGGGAAGCTTCTAACCAAAACCACAACACCCATCTTCACCTCAAAAGAAGAGGAATCCACCTCAAGAGGATCAAGTTGTAGAAACAAGGAGGAAACCTCCACACCCGTAAAAAAAGTAATCCCATCACCCTTCAGCAAACCCGACAACATCCACCACAAAAAAACACCTTTCTTAGAAAACACTCCATCCACCACTAGGGGCAACCAACAAGCCAAGCCTGAAGAGGAAGAAAGACCTCTCTAGACCACCCCACAATTGTAGGAACCAGAAAGAAAAAAACACTAGCTTCCTCCCCCAACTAACCACAAGCACCAAGACAACCCCTTCCACCGACTGAAAAGTCCGCTTGAAGCACATGCCCCACCTCAAAGAAAAAAATGCAGGACCTTCTAAACCACCCAAAGATCAAACAAGAACAACTCCTACAACTTAGACAAGCAAAGGAAGATGAAACACCTGAAACACCATCAAAGTTCCACACCAAAGGGAGGACAAGCAAAGGAGAAAAATAGACCCCCAACTCCCGCAAAGAATAGAGCTCCAAAATCCCACCAAGACCCCCACACCGACAGGACCCATCACCACGAAGTGCCAGCATACGCAACCGAGCATGAGCTAAACCACAAAGAAAATCCCCCACAGAAGCCGAGCCCAGGCGATTCCAAGACCACCAGCACAAAGTCAGAAACACGAGCAACAAAGGATTTGGGGAAGGAACCCCATCGATCCCATCCATAATCTCCATCAGGCACGCACGTATAAAGAGAGCACAGAGATGCGTCTCTAAATTCCAAAGGAGAGTAGCAGACGAAGAGTGGAGGACAGGGACTAGCCAAGCAACACTAGCACCGCCCTCAACCACAACAGCAATCGTAGAATGGGAGTCATACCCATTCCCCCCAGCACAGGGCTCAAAGCTCTGTCAAATCCACAACCACCCGCCAAGCCACCACTCCCATCAGGAGCCCAAGCATGACGACAAACCCACCAAAGAATACCAGGCAAACCAGACTCGAAGGGAAGAAGCCAAGCCAAAACTGCAAAACTAGAGGCAGAGAGAACCCCCGCAAGGCAAGAAAAACTCCACGTATAAGCCATCCACAAGACCCAGTGCCACTGGATCCCCCACCAATGGAAGCCAAAGACATCAATCTTTGCTCCAGAAATGCCATCTGTGTCCTTGCCATCACACACACCAATGCAAATGCTCAGGAGACACCGAGTGTTCACAGAGACCACCGCGCAGGCCAAGATCTGCACAGAGATGTTACAGCAAAACCCAACCACCAGAGAAGCACTCACGGGGAGGGGATCAGTAAGCCAGATGAGCACATCATCATTGTCGGGCTCAGCTTCTTCTCCATCATCGACACCCAGAATTTTCAAATTTGGAGCCCTGCTCCTATTCCCACTCAGCCGATTCTTCTCCATTCTCCCATAATTCTGTCGATTACCTTTATATAATAATTATGTTAAATAATAATTTTAATATAAATTTTAATAATTTAACTTTTAATTAAATAATTAATTAAGTATATAAAATAATAATAATAACAAATTTTGGTTAGTTGCAGTTAATATATAAATTATAACATAAGTTAGAAAGGGTTTGTTGACATTTACTAACTTATCATATCTACACTATTTATAATATTATATATATATTATAATATAAATTTTAATAAATAAATTTTTCAATTATGTAATAATAATAACAAGTATAATATAAATATAATATAAGTATTAAGTAATCATATAAGAAAATAAATATTATTTTAACATAATATAAATTTTACTTCTTATGCATGAATACTCATAACAATCCATTTGATCACCAAATTTTATTTATAATATATTAGATTAGATTATATAATATGATATAAGATAAATTTAATATAATATTGTATACTATTTACTAAATACTATATTTATGTTAAACAATGTAATCAAAATAAAGCCTCAACATTATTTATATAGATTATTTAAAAAGATATTAAATTAAGGTTAAGGTTAGGATTCATATATAATATAAATTTTAAAATAGACATCTAAAGAAAGATATATGTCAACGTAAATATATTTATTAAAAATAATCTAATAATAAAGTATTGTGCAAATGCTTATATAAGCATTGAATTCTTGTAACTTTCCCAAACTACCCTAAACTATCTACTAAAAACTAACTCCCAACTAAACAAATATTTTTTTAAAATAACATAAATCACCACTTTTATTAAAATGGAAACCTTAATTTTTTCAATACTACCTAAGAAATAATATCGTTCCTAAATAATATATTCCACATAACTTTAGGATTTAGTCTTTTTTATTGTCATTGGCTCTTAAGATTTTTAGCCATTAATTTTATAATAAATTGGTTGTACACTAATTGTGTCTTTTGAATGGTAAGAATCTTAATGGCATAAATAATTTGATTCAACCTAACTTAATTAAACAATTTATATTAAATAATTAAATACAATTTTAATAATAATAAAATATAATATTAGTAATAATATAATAAAAAAATTGTAATTTGTAATGTAATTTAAAGATAAATATAAATAATTTATTTATAATATTGCATTAATAAAATTTAATCTGAAAATATTATATTGAAGAAAAACAATATACTATAATAATTACGTCGAGAGACATCTTACAATGTCATGTTTTGTGTTTAAAAAAACTCTACCTTAAATCAAGGAGAGTTCTTGACATCACCACCCTCCATTTAAAAAATCATTGATAATGCGTAATAAATAGGAATAAAGAATAATAGAGGAGTTCATGGGTGGTAGTGGAAATTATTTCCTATGTAATTGTTTCTTCGTAACCGTTTCTATCAGTTTTTTATTGCAATTATTTTTTAAAGCATTAATTAATGCTATCCATGAAACTACCAGCCTCCTAAAAATTCTCTAGATTTTCTTAGGGGTTCACGTAATCTGCCTCCATGAGACCACAGCCTAATGTCATTGAAATGTCACGGGAGGCGTGTGAAATAGGTGAGTAAACGTGTTTTAATTTTTTTCATTTCTTTTTCGTGCTTAGGTTTTTTAACAGACGATGTATAGTTAATCTTACAAATCTTTAGAAACAATTTGAATTGCTTTGCTTGTTTGTCTCACATTATGACAATTTATATCTTTGTTAGGTTTTTTTAATCTCATTTTTTATACAGAATTTGTTTCATTTTACAGGGAGAAAATTTCATTATAAAATTGGAAGAAGAATATGCCATTCTTTCCTCTGTAAACAATTTGTTGAGGTTGTTGAAAGGTATGCTTCCCATCACGGATTTGTATGGTTTCTTATGTTTCATTTTGAAGGGTTGTTTGGGGTTTTACGTGCATTTCAATGTTTGTTTCTCTATTTCATATTAGGATAATATTTTAGATAGGATTTGTTTCTCTATTTGATATATTAGGATAATATTTTAGATAGGATTTTAATGGGGCTAGAGAGGAGGTGATGAAAGGAAATTATAACCCACTCAGGAGATAGACTAGCCCAACGAAAGGCAGAGGAAGTTGTGCTCATCCGATAGAGAGGCCAACCAAAATTAACAGGTTTTAGATGCTTTGAATCTGAGTACTATCTCTCCTTCAACCTCTGTTTTTTTCTCCACTATATAATTAGCCGATTTGTAGAGATTGTTTGTTGGGGTGTTTTTTGTATGGAAGATTGAATGAAACCAAAATTAGTTAAATAGTTTTATTTTATGTCATTTAAGGGTGTCGTCGTGATCATTGATGTGGAGCAAGCTTGGTTGTAAGTTTTCGGTAGAGTGATTGTAAGTATTTTTTTGCATTGAAAGGTTTCACCACGATCACTGATGTGAAGCAAGCGGGGTTGTAAGTTTTTAATGTAAATATGATCCAAATTAACATAAAAAATGTCTCTACCAAAAGTACTTTCAAATATTTATTTTCCATGGCATGAGAGCGTTTTCACATAAATTAATACAATTTTTCCAACAAAAAAATTATATGTTGTTGGTATAGCGTCAAGGGTTTTATGTCTTTGTAGGGGCTTGAGAAAAAACATTGATGGTTGTGGACTTAAATCACTCTTGATAATCTGTAAGCACCTTATTGGCATAATATTTGTTTGCATTTTAATTAGTACTTCCAATTGGTTTGAGAAAGGATTAAAATGGTCATGTGTGGTAGCAATTGGATTTAAGAAAAAATTTAGACCGTAGTTATTGGTTTGTTTATTTTAAGGTCTGAAGGTTTAGTGGGTAATAATGATGCTTTCAATTACATTGAATAAACGGGAGAAACAACAACAAAATTGGTGATTTTGAGTTATCGTTGCTTCATATAAAACATAGCATAAATTGTACCATCTCAACATCTTCCTTGTTTATTGCTCTTACCCAAATCAAAAACCATGGCATGCATAATGTGGATCACAACACTATTTTATAGTCTAAAAGCTTATTAAATTATGAAATAATTGCCATATTCTACCAAAGAAGAATGTGAATTTTCCATGGTCATAAAAGTCAACTCAAAATATGAAAATCAAAAACTACATACAAAATGCCGCAAGATAAGTACTTGGAATGGCTTCTGGAAATGGAATCTGTCTTATTCTTGTAGAACGCCAAAATGTGTAGTCTAGGTACATAAGAAGTTTCTTTTGAAAGATATGACAAGATTTAGGTTTTGCTTAATGTTTAGTAGGAGAATTCATTTTGTGTTCTTTGTTGTTGATACCTAATGCCTTGCAACAAGCTAGAGTTTAGCAAGCATAATTAGGTAAGCCTCTTTCCCATTTTTACTTTCATTGAGCATTACACATTTGAAGAGTGATGGGGCAAGGCCATTTATTGATGTGAGCAATGAAACACTATGGAATCCTCTTTCTTTATAGAAGTTAGAGCCAATTACAATAGCCTCTATGAGGCCTTGATCCTCCTGCCATTGTATTTAGTGTTTTATATAGTTAGAGTCTAAACTGCACTGCTCACACCTCTTGAGATTCACTAAGAGCTTGATACATCCTTGAGCAATTATTATGTTGTTTCTTTAAATTAGTATTGTTTTTACATAGTTCTGATTGTCCATATTGCCTTCACTCACAATATTTTTTTTTTTAGTCATCATTAAAAAAAGCATCCATCTATTTATATATATAAGCTTTCTTTACATGTAGGGAGTTCAACATCAAATTACTAATCACTCTAATTGTATATATTTTAGCAACATCCAAAACAATAACCTAATTCTATTGCAATCATAACAAGTCCAAATATCACCATGTGGTAAAACAAATTTACATTATTTTTTTCCATTTTCTTATATGTTAAAAACAATTACTTGGCTTTGGTAATAAAGTCCTAAAATTGGTTTTGGTTTGTTTCTTCTCTATATCCATATGTGTTTGTTCAATTGCCATGATCAAAAGAAAATCAAATATATGTAGAGGCTGTTAGAAATGAAAAAAACCTATCTGAATTTTGTCACAATACATAAGGTAGACAACACAAATGTATTTTAGCATTGCATTACATCCATTGTATTCAAACATATTATCAATCATGCAAGTTTACTGGGTAAAATTACAAAGTCGTGTCACACTTTTATAAAGGAACTGGTCAACATTGATCAAAATTTTAATCTTGAATCACTGGAAAGCAGCATATATGTTTTGAATTTTGAAATGATGTAAACTAATAAAATGTTTATTTTTTAGTATATTTTATTTTTGTATTTTTTTGACAAAATTAAAAAATTATTTGAATATGGTTTTTAATAAATTAACACTATAATTTAGTTGTTGATAAAATGTTGAAAATTGACGTTACTTGAGACGTCAAGCTTTATATAGTAAATTTTATTTTTTTTCTTCAATTTTCTTTTGTATATATTTGTAACTTGAAACTTTAGGGCATGGATATTTTTTTTTCAAATTTAATAAATATATATATTTTTAAATAAATATTTAAATGTGTGTGTATTAAAACAGGGCTCTTGCTACTCGATGTCAACTTTTATATTAAATATTTCTCTAAAATAGAAAAAAATTATACTATCTTAATCTAGATTCTTTTATCTAGGGCATCATATTTTTTTAAAAAAAAATTAATAAGTTTTAGTATTTTTCTTGACATGGTAATCAACCTAAAAAAATTGTGTTGATAACCTACTTTTAGTGAAAATAAGAATAAAATATAAATAATAGTTGAACTATTAAAATAAATATATATTTGAAAACTACACTTATGGATCTACAAAAAGGTATTTTTACATTTTTTTTAAATGTTATTTATATGAGTAGGAGTAGTTGAAACATTCAATTTTTTAAATAATCTCATTTTTTTAGTAAACTGGCCTCAAAGTGGTGCTACATATGCATTTAGCTAACAATTCCAGTTAGAAAAGTTGTGGACATATTTAACTTATATAGAATGAATCTTACTAGATCATATGTTTGACCAAAATTGATTTTTAGTTATAAATACTAAAATTCACTTGTGCTGATACGTTGGCCGAAAGTGTGACACAACTTTGTACTTTTACCCTACTACACTAATTTCTAATAAATAACCGAGAAATCAATGTTGATTGATATTGAAACTTTGGTTTTATTTGTTCCTATTTGTTGATGTCTTCTCAACTTGTTCAAATGCTACATTGGGGGTAACCTTGTTTGCAGCCAGAATAATACAATAGCTAGATACCGTGGTACTCAAAACATAATTGAATACACTAATGGAAGCACTAAGACCAAGTTTACTACATGCTTTTTGAATGGCTGTACAACTCCATATTATGATTTTATTAAAGACACTGATTGTTTCTGTGTGGCCCCTTTTGAAGCTGCATTTTCTCTTTTATTTGCGGTTGCGGGTATTTTCAACCTCAACTATTGAGGAAATGGTCAAGGAAATACCCATTTTGTAGAACATAATATCCATACTGTCATTCTTATTCCGCAATTATGCGTTTCCTACGAAACCTTCAAAGGGCTCTGAAAATTATGTTATGTTTGTAGGTATGTTATGGAAACTCATTGTAGGATGTCCAGAAACATTCTTTCGAACAAGGTGGGAGGCTCTGTGAAGGATCAGTTATGAAACATCTCATTTCCTCTTCTAAAATTAAATGTCTCATGAAAGGTGAGGTGATTGTACGTATATGCTCCGTAATTTAATAAGATGTTATTTTAGAAAACTAGATAAGAGAAAGAATGTCACGGTCTAACCATGGTTGCTCTCAATTTAGTTAGTTCTTGGTTTTTTAATCATCAAAAGTTTAAGCACATTTATTCTAAAATGTCATAGGCCTATTCTCTCATAGCTTGGAGAAGTTATTTTTTTGTAACATTTAAAATTATTTAGTAATTGCAATGGGTATTATACCTACCAACAAGTTAGAATAGAAGAGGTTGTATTCTTCTCAATTTTAAAATTATTCCAATTTGATATAAAATTTGCTCCCTTTTTGTATATTTTTATGTAGATATACTTCTATCCAGATTGTCTCACACTTCACAACCAGAAAGCACAACTAATTTTACTACACCACTAAAAAAAAACACTTTTGTTTTCTTTATTCAGCTCATCATTCTTAGATTTGTTTTCTCAACTATATTAGCTCATCTAACTCATATTTATGTAGATGATTTGATTCCTCTGAATATCTCTAGTAGATTTGATGCCTTCCCCTCATATAATATTTTAATTTGATGTTGATGTATTTTCTTTTTGAAACATGGAAATGATTATTGCTTTTCATACAATCTAGAGAAGAATAAAAGCACTTTTACATCTTAGTTGTATCATAAGAACAATAAACCATAAAAATGGAAAAACAAAGATAGAAAATTAAGGTAAAATAAACTTAAAATTATGAAAAAAGAAAAAAGAAAGAGATAGAGAGATGAGTGAGAGGGAGATCGAGTGAGAAATAAAGATAAAGATATATAGAGTAGAAGAGATGGAGTGAATAAGATAGAGAGAGGGAGACATTTCTAGAGATAGGGAGAGAGATGGATGGGTAGAGAGAGGGAGACATTTTTAGAGATGGAGGGGGAGAGAGGAATATAGAGGTAGAGATGAATATAGAGTGAGCGAAGAAGAGTGAGACAAATAGATAGAGGTAGAGACGAATATAGAATGAGAGAAGAAGATGGAGGAAAATATATAAAGATATAGAGAGAGATAGAAGGAGAAGTAAAGATAGAGAGGGATAGGGAGATAGAGGAGGATAGATAGAGAAGGAGATAAAGAGATAAGGGGTAGAGGTAGAGATGTAGAAATAGGGTGGGGAAGTTAAATTATATTTATATTTAATAAAGTATAGTGTATATAAATTTTAAATATATAATATCTAAATATTATAATATTATGCTAAAAATAGTTACATTATTAAATATATATAATAATAAGTATTGTAGAAATTTAACTATTTTTTTAGATAATATTATAATATTATTTAATGTCATGTAATTTAAAATATATATATATAGAAAACTTATTTTCAATAATAATAAGCATAATATATTATAATTTAAAAAAAAATACAAATGTAATATAAATATGTGAAACAAAGTAATAAAAAAAAATAACTCTTTGAAAATGATATATCTGGACGTTATTTATATATGTTATTTAATAAGATAGAGGTAGATGTAGGGAAGAAGAAAGAGATAGAGAGAGGAGTGAGAGAGAACTTGAGAGTAGACGTAATGAGGTATAGATAGAGAGGGGGAGGGAGAGATAGGGAGATAGAGATAGAGGGGGCAAGAGTGAGAGAGAAAGGTGATAGAGATAAGCAATAGAGAGGTATAGATAGGTGAAAAGATAAAGTGATAGAGATAGAGGTAGGGAAGGAAAAAGAGGGAGTGTGTTTACATGAGTGAGAGAGAGAGAGATGGAGAAGGATATATATTTACAAATAAATAGAGAGGGAGGGAGAGGGGGGAGAGAAATAGAGAGGGGGAAAAGAAGAGAAATAGAACTTAGAGGGAGTGATAAGGAAAGAGAGGGAGATCTATAGGAATAGAGATAGATATAACTTGGTAAATGTAGAAGCAGTGTGAAAGATAGATAAACATATAAAGAGGGAGTGATGGAATGAGAGAGAAAGAGGGAGAGGGAGAAATAGAGATAGAAAGAGGGAGACGATGAGGGAGCAATGGAATGAGAGTGAAAGAGGAGAGAGTGAAAATTATTACATGTATATAATAATAAGTATTATAGAAATTTTATTAATTTTTTATTATTTGATGTTTAGATAATATTATAATATTATTTAATTTAATGTAATTTTAAAAATAATTACATTTATAAAAAACTTATTTTCAATAATAATCATAATATATTATAATTTTAAAAATAATACAAATGTAATATAAATATGTTAAACAAAAAATTTAAAAAAATTAACTCCTTAAAATTGATATATCTTAACGTTATTTATATATGTTATTTAATATTATTATCATTTTGGATTCCTACAATTGATATCTCTTGATGTTTTCTATATAGACTATGTGATAGGATAGATATGCTAGTATAATACTACAATATAATATTATATTGAAGTTAAATTTAATTAAATAATTGAATTGATATAATTTGAAATATAATGAAATTTATATAATAATTATGCTAACTAATAAATTATAATATAATTTTAATTTTAATTTAATGTTTAAATAAATAAATAATTATTCTTATAAGAAAATAAATAATTATTATATAAACACAAAATCATATAATTTAAATATAATATAAATGTAATATAAATATGAGTAAAAAACTGTAGAAATTCTTTATTTATGTGATTGAGCAATTCTTGGTTGACTTTATAATTATACCCTCAACTGGCTCATAACAAAACAATTTGAGCAAGAACCGATACCCTCAAATGACCCAAACCCGATGCTCCAACAACTCGTAGCCTGAAACATCCAGTAACACTGGTCAGGCAAATGAGTGAATCCATGGACAAACCAAGAGTTGAGAAAACCCCAATGGTTGGAGAAGAAATAGCAAAGAAAAAAATGAAAATCACATAATCATGGCATCCTGAAAAATGCTTCTTGAAAAGAATTGTCGCCGCCATGAGCTCAAAAGGATATAAGGCTAGAATCATATCTAAGCACTTAAAATCTTGTCGCAGGTGAAATAATAATGGGGAGATCTTAAACATGGAAAATAATGATGAGTGTGGAGGGCAATCGGAAGAGTGAGGAGTCGAAGGAAAGACTCTCAACATGCAGCCACAACAAAGCCCAAAACTCGTGAAGCCATTGTAAGCCTAGAAAGCTCCCCATCAAAGATAAACCTAATTCTCGTTATCCACTATGAACATTACACTTAGGCATATGAGATAATGATAAATCAAAGACAGTTGGCGATGGGAGTATATAATCAAACTATAAACTCTCTAACTCTTAATGATTTGGGCTCTACCCCCATAATGGTAGAACTTACCAATATAAAAAAAAAATTATATAATAATTATAATATAAATTTTAATAATTTAACTTTTAATTAAATAATTAATTAAGTATACATAGTTGCAGTTAATATATAAATTATAATATAAGTTAGAAAGGGTTTGTTGACATTTACTAACTTATCATATCTACACTATCTATAATACTATATATATTATAATATATATTTTAATAAATAAATTTTTTAATTATGTAATGATAATAACAAGTATAATATAAATATAATATATGTAATACCCCTCCATTTTTCTCTTTTGATCGAACAATGTTCTTCTCCTTCGTGTTGTGTTTTCTGTTAGTACTTTGACTTTGGTACTCAGTTACTATTTGATCGCTAATTGTAAAGCGATGTGAATGTTATATTTTGATGTGATGGTATTTTATTCTAATGTTATCATTATGGCATGCTTTGGATTAGCTAAGTGGATATTTGAATTAATGATTTTTTATGCTTTTGATTAAATTATTGATGTTAGATTCGTCAGTTAGGAACACTGTATTGGTGAAGCGAATGAAATTGCACCACTCGCTTGCGAGCGCCCTGTGATTCTGTGATTTCCTCTTCACGGTGTGCTTTATTATGATGTATATACACGTTCAATATAATCTTTGTTCGTAGGTTGACAGGTACAGGACATCGACTCCACCTGGTTTCATAGGTTTGAGCATGTCAATTGGCCAACGACATTCGATTGGGAGATAGTAGCTAGGTTTTCCGTGCCAATTCATCACCCTAGTTATAGTGTGTCATCGGTTTTAGTCTGGTTTAGTTGTTTTAATATTGTTCAATTTGCCTTGATTTTATTTAAATTTGCAAGTTAGAAAAAGGTAAATAAATGGCTTATGTAGTTAAGTTGTTGATTAAATTAATCTGTTTATAATCTTAGAAATGATATTTAATTTATTAATTAATTTAATTTAATTAATAAAATAATTTAATCTGGGATGAGATTTATTTTATTGATTAATTAAATTAATTGTGTTGAATTAAATTAAGTTTTTCATTTTGAAATTTATTGATATATTGTTTGAAATTGGAAAATTAAAGAAAAAGGCTTTAAATTTCATTTTTGAAAATTTTGTTTTTAAATGCAAAAATGAAAATGGAGATATTTCCTATTCTGTTTTTGAAAATTTATTATGGTGGTTGAATAGATATTTCATTTTTTTTCTCTATTATTTGGATTTTGATGAGTTTTTTCAAAGAGGATGGAAAATTGAAAAATAGAGGAGGAAGAGGAATTTTTGTTGGTTGTGGGTTTTGGATTGGATTTGTGGAATTGTTGAGCAGGAGTTGGATCAGAGGAAGAACATGTGCACCATCTGGCATCTTCTCAAACTCTAGAATACCAGGTTCATGCTTTTAAATTTAGTCTGTTTTAAAATATATATATATATATTTTTATATTTGTTTTGTTGTTTGAAAACCATATTTAGAAAACTCAAAATCTTATTTGTGATGAAAACTTCATGTTAAATTTTGTATGAAATCTTAAATCTTTATTTCTATTTGAGTTCTCTCAAAAAAAAAATTGTGTTCTTGACTGAAAATGGTCATTTTAAATATTATTTCTTCAATTAGTTATGCAAATTCCTTTTGTGAATATATAAATATATATACATATGTATATATACATACATACATATATATATATACATATATATAATATATATACATGTATACATATATATATAATATACATATATATACATATATATATAATATATATACATGTATACATATATATATAATATACATGTATACATATATATATAATATACATGTATACATATATATATAATATACATATATATATATATATATATATATATATAATATACATATATATATATATATATATATATATATATATATATATATATAATATACATATATATATATATATTATATACATATATATATATATATATATACACATATATATATGTATATTATATATATATATATACATATATATATATAATATACATATATACATATAAAAATATATATATATATATATTAATATTGGGGTTATGCCACAAATTTTTAAAAAAAATTAACTCCCAAAAATCGCAGATTTCAAAATCACAGGGTTTGTACTGCATTTTTATTTGTTTTTTTTTTTTAAATAAAAAATTTCAAAATTGTGGGGGTTGTTGGGGGCTCACCCCCACCGCGCCCCCATGGGAGGTGAGTGGGGGGAGTCGCGCCCAGCGCGCTCCCCACTCCCATATGTCGCCATTGCCGCCGCCTTTAACACAGGGACGACTATGTTTACACACAATCGCCCCCAGTAATGGGGGTCGACTGTGTGTAAACATAGTCGGCTGTCCTTGGTGCGTGCGCATCCCCAAAACATGCCCTAAAATATATGCGCGTTTGACTTCTTTTTTTATAAAAATATATATATATATTAATGTCAATATAATATATATTAATATTTAATATTATATTATATAATATTAAAATATTAATATATATATATATATATATCTATAATTTTATATATATATATAGATGAGTTTTTTTAAAAAAATTTAATATATGTATACATATTTAAATATATACATATATTAAAATAATGATTTAATTGATGGAATGATTTAAATATAATTGTGAAATTTTGTATTAATGTATAATAGTCAAATATTGGTTTTGTAAGCAATGTGTTTAGTAGCGTGATTATTTGATTTTAAAATGATTTATATTGCAAAGAACTAATATTAATTTTAAATGATGGATTCTGAATCATGGAAATAAATGTTTATTTTATTATTATCTAAAAGCAATTAGGGAATTAAATATTGAGTTTTAATTTCATCTTTTGTCTGAAAGAGACGTTATTAAATCAGTTTTATTAAAGGCAATAAATTACTAAATGTTAATATAGGAAGTGGATTTAGGAAATCCAAAGTAGATTTAATTCCTGTTTAATTGCTCTTTGAAATGTAAGTTTCTTCTGTTTCGCTTTGGGGGAATTGTTTAGAAGCGTTGATAAGTCTTCCAGATGGGATTTTTAATTAGTTGGGGTTGTCGTATTATGTTTGGCAACTTGTTTTGAATTCCTTGGGTAGTGCATGGTACGTTGTCAGTAAATTACCCGATTTCCACGAACGGGGATGATTCGTGCCTCCTTTGGAAGGAGTGGATTATGTGAATTGTTGCCTCCAATATTTGGAGTGAGTTTCACTGTATGTTTCCTCCTAGAGTTAGAGTGGTTGTAACATCTATTATTGTATGCACTTGGGTTCCCTTGGTATTTGGTTTTGAATGTGTGTTGTCAAGTAGAAGAGTGGCTTCCATTAGGGGCTAAAGCCCGTAAGAGGTAAGACTGGGTAACCTTCAAAAGTAGTTTAATCAAGTGATAACTAAAACAATGTATTTAGAAGATTAGGTAGTATTTCACACTAATCAAGATAAGTTCTAGCCTCATTCATAGTCGCAAGTGCTTGTTTAGGCTTGGGGTGAGTGGGAAGGCCTGGAATGGAAAGGTCATCTATCTGGTCTTTATGACAAGTATTTGATTCCGCATTAGTAAGTATGAGGGTCGGGGGTCGGTTGAGGTTTCCAGGATATCCCTTAATTAGGGGGTCGAGGCCTATGAAGATCCGCAGTGGGTAACTCATCACGAGCTGTGCGATGACACTTTGTCTAGAACAATAGATGGTATTTGGGTTTATGTGTATGGTTTCCTTAACTTTCTTGATCTGTTTTAAATTTGGAAGTAGTGTGACCATGTTAGAGTTGTACTTATGTTGTACATGTGATTGGTTGTGTCAGTTTGCTTTAGTTATGTTTTAGCCTGTGTCTAGAGGTAGTTGGTCTTGTACCACTTGGTTGGGTGGAAAGCACACCTTACTCTGTTAGGTTTTCTTCTTGTTCGTGTGGACGATATTTCCTGTTGTAGAGCTCATGGGATCCAGTTTCATTTCATGCTTTATTCATTTCAGTTGGTCTTGTTATTTATTACCTCTCATTTGTTATCAAGGTGGAAAGTTGTAATTTGTAATCATGTGTATTGGATTTACCTCATTCGGGGAATGAGAGATGTAATATTTGTTAAATTATTGTTATATGAAATCATATGGTATCTCTTATTCTTTGATATAATTTATCATGTGTGGAATGTATGTATTCTTAATTTTTTTAGTAAATAAATGTTATGGATTATGTTTTTTGTTTGGGTTTTAAAGTAATCTCAGTCTCGTAACCTTAGAGGTTGTTGGCAATGGGTAGTGAACTTGCATGTTAATTGTACTTAAACAAACGAAAAAATTAGTACGATTGAGTAGTTAATTGCAACTTCCTCTAGGGTTGCGTGGCGGGGCGTTACACATGGTATTAGAGCTTGGGTTTAAACACTGGGTACTCTGGGATTATGATGAACCCATTAAGCTTTTAGTTGTGTAGGCTTTAAGTTGTGTACCTTGCCTAATATCTTGATGTGTTTGTACAGGATTATGCCTCCCAGATGTGGAAGAGGTAGAGGGCGTGGACGTGGTCATGTAGGCAATCATGATGGGAGTCAGCATGACTCTCCTCCTCATGTTCCACTTATTCCAGATCAAGAGGAACATCAGGCATCGCAGAATTCCCCAGGGGTCAGTGATTGACAACAGAATCCTCCAGGGATTGAGGTTGCATGTAGAGCACTTAAGGAAGCATTATCAATCCTTCAGAGGCCGGTCGAGGTTTGGGGTAATCCTGTTGAGAGGGAAGTCCCATCTCAGTCAGAGGCGCATATGAGAGATTTTCTCAGGGCACATCCACCATTGTATGATGGAGCAGGCACTGGGTTAGAGGCTGAGACTTGGCTTATAGACCTTGATAGGTGTTTTGCTATGCATCCTTATGATAGCAATACCAAAGTGTAGTGCGCTATCATGCATCTGCGAGGGTTCACATCCACATGGTGGAGGCTGGAGGAGCAGAAGCTCCATATTGATATTAACTTAGTATCTTGGGAGATTTTCCTAGAGTGGTTTAGAGCTCGTTTCCTATCCGAGCACTAGCGTCAGCGTCGAGGCAACGAGTTTCACGCTTTTCACCAGTTAGCCTTGTCAGTTGAGCAGTATGAGCGACGCTTCTATGAGCTCAAATAGTTTGCAAGGATAGGAGACGATGAGGGGATGTTGGTTCACCACTTTGTCAGGAGCTTAAATGCTCGTCTTAGCGGAGGTGTGAGGGTTTTCGAACCCAAGACCATGGAGACAGCGATGGAGAAAGCACGTCTAGTAGAGGAGAATCTGACCATGGCACTAGGAGGCCACATGGGAGTTCAGATTGGTAGCAATTCAGCAACAGGGTCTAGTGCTCGAGGGGGACAGACTCAGGGAGCTGTGCCTCCCAAGGCTCAACAGGAACCATCTCAGAGTGGTGGGAAGCAACAGAGTGCGCTTGGAAAGTGTAAGGACTCTTAGTCGTATCAAGATGGTGGTGGTTCTTCACCTAGAAGGTATCAAAACTGGTGGTGCAACAGGCGTAATCGACAGGAGCAGCCAGCCTAGAGTTCACAGTTTGCGGCTGACTGGGGTAGTATGCAGCAGTCTACTGCACTTTTAGGAGACAGAGGGTTTGGTCATAACATGGGGTGTTACTCTTGTGGCCAATAAGGCCACCTTTCTAGGAACTGTCCGCATCGGAACACTTTTGGATTTGGTCAAGGCCCAGTAGTTTTAGAGCCGACAGTAGGGGATGTAGGTAGATCTCATCGAGCTTATGCTATGGTTGATAACCGTCAGCCTGGGTATCAAGGAGCTATAGTTGAGACTTTTGAAGTTGCACGCTCAGTCCAGGATACTCGTCCTCAGGGGTCAAGGTTTTGATTTGGATGCAGTTTGTATGAGAGAGTTATATCCCTACTTGTTTGCAGGCTTCCAGGAGTAAGCCTGACCCTAGAGGGGAGGATGTAATATCCCTCAATTTTGCTCTTTTGATCAGACAATGTTCTTCTCCTTCGTGTTGTGTTTTTTGTTAGTACTTTGACTTTGGTACTCGGTTATTATTTGATCGCTAACTGTAAAGCGATGTGAATGTTATATTTTGATGTGATGGTATTTTATTTTGATGTTATCATTATGGCATGCTTTGGATTAGCTAAGTGGATATTTTAATTAATTATGTTTTATGCTTTTGATTAAATTATTGATGTTAGATTCATCAGTTAGTAACATTGTATTGGTGAAGGGAATAAAATTGCACCACTCACTTGCGAGGGCCCTGTGATTCCACGATTTCCTCTTCATGGTGTGTTTTATTATGATGTATATACATGTTCAATATACTCTTTGTTCGCAGGTTGACAGGTATAGGACATCGACTCCACCTGGTTTCACAGGTTTGAGCATGTCCATTGGCCAACAACATTCAATTGGGAGATAGTAGCTAGGTTTTCCGTGCTAATTCATCACCCTGGTCATAGTGTGTCATCGATTTTAGTCAAGTTTAGTTGTTTTAATATTGTTCAATTTGCTTTGATTTTAATTAAATTTGCAAGTTAGAAAAAGGTAAATAAATGGCTTATGTAGTTAAGTTGTTGATTAAATTAATCTGTTTATAATCTTAGAAATGATATTTAATTTATTAATTAATTTAATTTAATTAACAAAATAATTTTATCTGGGATTAGATTTATTTTATTGATTAATTAAATTAATTGTGTTGAATTAAATTAAGTTTTTCATTTTGAAATTTATTGATATATTGTTTGAAATTGGAAAATTAAAGAAAAAGGTTTTAAATTTCATTTTTGAAAATTTTGATTTTAAATGCAAAAATGAAAATGGAGATATTTCCTATTTTGTTTTTGAAAATTTATTATGGTGGTTGAATAGATATTTCATTTTTATTTTTTCTATTATTTGGATTTTAATGAGTTTTTTCAAAGAGGATGGAAAATTGAAAAATAGAGGAGGAAGAGGAATTTTTGCTGGTTGTGGGTTTTGGATTGGATTTGTGGAATTGTTGAGCAGGAGTTGGGATCAGAGGAAGAACCTGTGCACCATCTGACATCTTCTCAAACTCTAAAATACCAGGTTCATGCTTTTAAATTTAGTTTGTTTTTAAAAAAATATATATATATATATATATATATATTTGTTTTGTTGTGAAAATCATATTTAGAAAACTCAAAATCTAAGTTGTGATGAAAACTTCATGTTAAATTTTGTATCAAATCTTAAACCTCTGTTTCTATTTGGGTTTTCTCAAGAAAAAAATTGTGTTCTTAACTGAAAATGGTCATTTTAAATATTATTTCCTCAATTAGTTATGCAAATTCCTTTTGTGGATATATATATTATATATATTAATATTGGGGGATTATGCTGTTAATTTTTTTTTTTTAAATTAACCTTGGCAAAAAATCGCGGATTTCAAATCCGCAGGGTTTGTATTGCGTTTTTTTTTTTTTTAAATAAAAAAAAATTGAAAATGTGGGGGTCGCTGGGGGCTCACCCCCACCATGCCCCCATGGGAGGCAAGTGGGGGGAGCCACACCCAACGCCCTCCCCACTCCCATACACCGCCGCTGTCGTCGCCCTTAACACATGGATGACTGTGTTTACACACAGTCGCCCCCAGTAATGGGGGTCGATTGTGTGTAAACACAGCCAACCGACCTTGGCGTGCGCACATCCCCAAAACGTGCCCTAAAATATATGCACGTTTGATTTCTTTCTTTTTTATAAAAAAAAATATATATTAATGTCAATAGAATATATATTAATATTTAATATTATATTATATAATATTAAAATATTAATATATATATATATATAGATGAGTTTTTTTTTAAATTTTAATATATGTATATATATTTAAATATATACATATATTAAAATAATGATTTAATTGATGGAATGATTTAATGTAATTGTGAAATTTTATATTAATGTATAATAGTCAAATATTGGTTTTGTAAGCAATGTGTTTAGTAGCGTGATTATTTGATTTTAAAATGATTTATATTGCAAAGAACCAATAGTAATTTTTTAAATGATGGATTCTGAATCGTGGAAATAAATATTTATTTTATTATTATCTAAAAACAATTAGGGAATTAAATATTGAGTTTTAATTTCATCTTTTGTCTGAAAGAGACGTTATTAAATTAGTTTTATTAAGGCAATAAATTACTGAATGTTAATATAGGAAGTGGATTTAGGAAATCCAAAGTAGATTTAATTCATGTTTAATTTCTCTTTGAAATGTAAGTTTCTTCTATTTCACTTTAGGGGAATTGTTTAGAAGTGTTGATAAATCTTCCAGATTGGGTTTTTAATTAGTTGGGGTTGTTGTATTATGTTTGGCAACTTGTTTTGAATTCTTTGGGTAGTGCATGGTACGCTGTCAGTTAATTACCCGGTTTCCACGAATGAGGATGATTTGTGCCTCCTTTGGAAGGAGTTGATTATGTGAATTGTTGCCTCCAATGTTTGGAGTGAGTTTCATTGTATGTTTCCTCCTAGAGTTGGAGTGGTTGTAACATCTATTATTGTATGCACTTGGGTTCCCTTGGTATTTGATTTTGAATGTGTGTTGTCAAGTAGAAGAGTGGCTTCCGTTAGGGGCCAGAGCCCGTAAGAGGTAAGATTGGGTAACCTTCGGAGGTAGTTTAATCAAGTGATAATTAAAACAATGTATTTAGAAGATTAGATAGTATTTCACACTAATCAAGATAAGTTCTAGCCTCATTCATAGTCCCAAGTGCTTGTTTAGGCTTGGGGTGAGTGGGAAGGCCTAGAATGGCAAGGTCATTTATCTGGTCTTTATGACAGGTATTTGATTCCGCATTAGTAAGTATGAGGGTCGGGGGTTGGTTGAGGTTTCCAGGATATCCCTTAATTAAGGGGTCGGGGCCTATGAAGATCCGTAGTGGGTAACTCATGACGAGCTGTGTGATGACACTCTGTCTAGGACAACAGATGGTATTTGGGTTTATGTGTATGGTTTCCTTAACTTTCTTGGTATGTTTTAAATCTCGAAGTAGTGTGACCATGTTAGAGTTGTACTTGTGTTGTACATGTGATTGGTTGTGTTAGTTTGCTTTAGTTATGTTTTAGCCTGTGTCTAGAGGTAGTTGGTCTTGTCTAGGAATCCTTGTTACTATCTCCTAGCATGGGGGGTGGGCCTTTGGGTACCACTTGGTTGGGTGGAATGTGCACCTTACTCCATTGGGTTTTCTTCTTGTTCGTGTGGACGAGATTTCCTGTTGGAGAGCTCGTGGGATCCAGTTTCATTTCAGTTGGTCTTGTTATTTATTACCCCTCATTTGTTATTGAGGTGGAAAGTTGTAATTTGTAATCATGCGTATTGGATTTACCTCATTCGGGGAATGAGAGATGTAATCTTTGTTAAATTATTGTTATATGAAATCATATGGTATCTCTTATTCTTTGATGTAATTTATCATGTATGGAATGTATGTATTCTTAATTTCTTTAGTAAATAAATGTTATGGATTCAATTCATGTTTTTTGTTTGGGTTTTAAAGTAATCTCAGTCTCGTAACCTTAGAGGTTGTTGGCAATGGGTAGTGAACTTGCATGTTAATTGTACTTAAACAAAAAAAAAAAATTAGTACGTTTGAGTAGTTAATTGCAACTTCCTCTAGGGTTGCGTGACGGGGCATTACAATATAAGTATTAAGTAATCATATAAGAAAATAAATATTATTTTAACATAATTTAAATTTTACTACCTATGCATGAATACTCACAACAATCCATATGATCACCAAATTTTATTTATATAATATTATATACTATTTACTCAATACTATATTTATGTTAAATAATGTAATAACAATAAACACCTCAACATTTTTTATATAGATTATTTAAAAAGATATTAAATTAAGGTTAAGGTTAGGATTCATATATAATATAAATTTTAAAATAGACATTTAGAGAAAGATATATGTCAACCTCAATATATTTATTAAAAATAATTTAATAATAAAATATTGTGCAAATGCTTATATAATCATTGAATTCTTGTAACTTTCTCAAACTATCCTAAACTATCTACTAAAAACTAACTCCTAACTAAACAAATATTTTTTAATAATAACATAAATCATGAATTTTATTAAAATGGAAACCATAATTTTTTCAATACTACCTAAGAAATAATATCGTTCCACATAACTTTAGGATTTAGTCTTATTTATTGTCATTGTCTCTTAATATTTTTAGCCATTAGTTTTATAATAAATTGGTTGTACATCATTAGAATAAGGCACTTGCAAAATACTTTATCCAATTGTGTCTTTTGAATGGTAAGAATCTAATGGCATAAATAATCTAATTCAACCTAACTCAATTAAAAAAATTATATTAAATAATCAAATACAATTTTAATAATAATAGTAAAATATAATATTAGTAATAATATAATAAAAAATTATAATTTGTAATGTAATTTGAATATAAATATAAATTAATTTAAATATAAGATTGCATTAATAAATTTAATGTGAAAATATCATATTGAAGAAAAACAATATACTATATTAATATAATACTACAATATAATAGTTAAATTTAATTAAATAATGATATAATTTGAAACATAATGAAATTTATATAATAATTATGCTAAATAATAAATTATAATATAATATAAATTTCAATAATTTAACTTTTAATTTAATGATTAAATAAATAAATAACTAATCTTATAAGAAAATAAATTATTATTATATAAACATAAAATCATATAATTTAAACATAATATAAATGTAATATAAATATAGGGGTGGGGCCCCTAGTTTGGTTGGCTAAATCTTTCCTGTTGCAGGAGGTTGGTCACGAGGTCTAGTCTCCCCCACCCTCGTGGTACAGGTCTAGTCTCCCCCATCGCGCCAACACCATCAGTCACGTAAACTTTTTGAGCTTCATTGAAAATGAAGACAGGTGGAAGTATGTGCTGCTTAAGAATAACAAGCACATAAAATATTTTATTTTTTTTCTATTTTCGAAAAAGATTTAAATTAAAAACTTCCCAATAAATAGATTTTAATTTAAATACTTTTCGATTAAAATTACAAACTAAGATATGTATGCTTAAATAGTTTTTTATATATTATTAATTAATATATATATATAAATAGTAAAAATAGTTTTTTATATATACTATTAGTTTTTAATATATTTTATTAATTAATATTATAATAAACAATGTTAAGTATTGATAACTTTCAACGTTCTTCATATATATTATTAATTAATATATGTATACTAGTTTAATTTATATTTAAATCATTAATTTATAATATAAGAAGAAGAAAATTAAGATTATGTAAATATAAAATCATATAGTTTATTTATATATATGCCAAATACAATAATAAAAAATAAAAGTCTCCAAAAGATATACTTTAACGTTATTTATATAGATTATTTAATAAGATAGATAAACTAATTTAAATTATTATATAACTAATTATATAATATTAAAATACATTTAAATTTTACTTTTAATCTTCTATGAACGAATCCCTTGAACCTCCTATGAACGGACTAGCACACTAGCACCTTTCAATAATTATGCTATATTATTATAAATTATAATATAATATAAATGTATATTATATTGTAAATTATAATATAAATGTATACTATATTATAAATTATAATATATATATGTATTTCTTTCCCTACTCTGGTAACAACTTCTCTTGGTAAATAAGTTTTGAAGGTAGCTCTCTGGAAATAGTGAAAGAATACAAGTACCTTGGGATTGATTTTCATTATAAACTGAGTTGAAAGACTAGTAGAACCAAAAGGATACAAGGAGGCTGGAAAGCTTCTTTCTTACTTCAAAATAGGTGTAGGAAAACTGAACTTTGGGACTAGAAGACTAAGAAAACTCTCTTTGGTTTGTTGGTCACTCCAATGGTTCTTTATGGCTGCAAAGTGTGGGGAAGCAGCATGTCAAAGTATTGATGGAGACAACTTGAAAAAATTCCAAAGCATATCATCACTTGCAACTTTAAAGTCAAAACCTCGATCCCTTATGATATTCTCTTCATTGAATTGAGAACCTTTCCATTGGAGGCATCGGCTATAACTCGCTTGTTAAACTATTTAAAGAAGGTTGAAAGCATGGATAACCACCGCTGGCCTAAAATAGTTGTGAAGGAGGCCTTAGACCGTAGGAAGAAAACATGGATGAAGCAAAATAACAAATGGTTAAGTAAATGGGACATTGAAACTTACATGAGTGTCTTAACTCCAATGAAGAAATTGAAAATTATGTCACAAAAAAATTCATGACTGCCATGTGGACAAAGCAGATAAGGCGGAAAAAAACACACTATGTCAAAGAGTTCAACCCAACTTGGGAACAAGGTGAAAAAATTTATTTAGGGGCAGCTATTAAAAAGAAAATAAGGTTGTTAACTGCTCAATTGAGGACCAGGTCTCATCATCTTAGGTGTGAGACCGGAAGGTGGACTATTCCTAAGGAAGCATGGGAGGACAAAATTTGCAAGTTTTGTAGCAAACGAGCGATGGAGACAGAATAACACTTTATCAAAGAGTGCATAGTTTTGAGGATATTCGTACTAAGTATGCGGACAACTTAAAGATTGGCAATCTGCATGAGTTATTTGATGAGGAGAAGATCAACAAGACTGCCCATTTTTTAGTCAAAATCTATAACAAAAGAGTCAACATCGAAAAGAATTTGGAGTTTCTGTTATTTGTTTCTTTGTGGTTCTCAGTCCCTTAAATCGTTTGGTCTTATAGACAATATTAAAATCTCATATTCACATTCACATACTTTCTCTTATATTTTTCTGAGTGACTAATTTTGGTTTGAAAGCAAGAGAGCGCAGAGGATGCACAATTACAAAGTACTATAATAATAAATACTCAGCTGATCTCCACCCTCTGCCGATTTGCAGCCTTTTAAATATTCTGTTGAATGCAGCCTTTTTAACTATTCTGTTGGATGCAGCCTAGTTCTAAATAACTAATAAATATAGCACACCCTTGAGTGACACGTGGAGATGGATATACGACTGCATGCCAAAGTCGTTGAATCTTAGTTTGGCAACTAAACACACAGCAGATTCAGTTGGTCCTCACCTGTATTCTTTTCACGGTTTTAGTGTTGGAGCACCTTAATTTCCTATTTGTGGGTAATTGAGAGGATGATGTAATTGGTATGGACATAAGTGTTGCTTATCAGATTGCTCCATAATGGTAGCCAGTACAACTACAGATGCACACTACTCAATGTGAAGCTCAAACAAAATGTCTTTCAAGATCATTCTAAGGTGGCGGAAGCTCTGAAGATAACATATCCACATGACCTTCCTTATACATATGGTCATTCATCTCAATATATTTAGTAACAAGATTTCTCAAAACATGTAATAGTAATGATATTATCCTAGTAGTTGTAGATGAATAAAATAAATGAGCACATTCCATTTAAGGTAATTTGATATGGATGATATGTAAATATTGATTAGAAGATTCATTATGAAAAAAAATTGATTGTATGACATATTTGAGATGATTTATTTTTATGGAGATAAATTAACCTTTCAATTTTCTAAACATTTTTTTAATGCCAAACTCAACTTAGTATCTCTTTCTATCTAGAGACAAATAATTAGATGAAAAGAGTAAACCAAAATTTGTAAGACATGCTTTGTTAATATATGTTAAATTAAGCAACCAACAAAATAGGAAGAGTATTTTATACTAGTAAAATTATGACAACTCATATCATTCATCAATTTAAATGGCACCCTTTGAAGCTTTTTATGACAATAAGTGCCAAAAAATATATAGATGAGATGCAACAGATAAAGAGTAACAGTAGGACCATATTTGCCACATAAGCATGACAAACAAGTGAAGATATTAGAGAAAGACTAAAGGAAGTATCAACTTATCAAAAAAGTCATGTTAATGCAAAAAGGACTCTAAGAGATTTTATGGTAACAAACAAAGTGTTTATACATGTTAGGCCATATAAGTGCTATATCAAGTTTAGTAAAGCCATCAAACTATCACCCTATTTTATAGGACCATTTGAAATCCAAAAAAGATTAGATGAGTAGATTAAAACTAGCCCTTATGGCATTTTCTTTGCATACACAATTTGTGTCATAGATCCTTAAATGTATGATGTTGATCCCATACATGTGATTAATTAGCGAGAAATTCGAGTAGAAGAGACAAGAGAAATCTAACTTAAGTAGCTTGAACTTCTAGACAAGCATAGTTTGCAACAAATTATGGATTAATACAATAAGGATCCACCTAGAAATATGGGGAATCTATTACTTAAAGGAATGCCCACGCTAATAGCTTAACTTCAAGAGGGGGGATTTAACATCCCCAAAAAAATAAAATTAATCACACTCATAATCCAAGTGTAATTTAGACTATGCTAGAAATTGGTTAACTATTTGAACATGATTAGACTTTACCTGTGTGTGCATGGATATTATTGTGCCAAATATGACTATGCACTTAGGATTACCTTGACTAAATTGCTTTATGATGAATTTTATAATTGTAATGATTGTGATAGGATGTCCATAACTAATGATTGCTCTTAACCTCATTTTCATGAATATTTGTGAGATACATCATCTAATATTTTCAACTTTGATGGGAAAAATATTCAACCAATAATATTCTATTGTCAATTGAAAATGTGGTGTTTATTTTGTGTGTTAATGTTCTTGGCTAGTTTAGTCCAAGAGTTTAAGTAATTTTTCTTTAGGTTTTGTGTAGTCGACTTTGTTCATATAGCATTTCAAGTCAAGTAACCTTGAAGGACGCAAATAATATATAATTTAACCCTTTTTTGCTATGTGGATTGGGGAAAAGGCTCCTTCACCCTTTGTTAACTTAAAAATTAAATCATTTCAAATCCAACATTAGAAAGAGGACAGGTTAACTACTTCTAAACATATGACTCTTATAAGATAAAAGTGATCTTCAAATGGAATACAAAACTAAATAGATACTAGCCCATAAACCTACTTATCCCTTCTTATCATCAAAGCATAAGGTCATTTGACATCGGTCCTTTAACTTTTTATAAGAAGATTTCTTCCAAATTTCTTAAGTTTTGTCAAATTTTCTAAACTATCATCTATAAAATCTTCACTTGCATGCCTCAAAATCAAATCTCTTAAAGGTCAAAACTTTTAAACGTTGGTGGAAAATAGAGGATGAGATCCATAATTCGTAGAGTCTTGGGAGAAACGACCTAAACATCTAAAGGGGAAAAGCCTATGCTTGGTGAGATAGGGGTTCCCAAAGAAGTTTTAGTCTTCAAAGACATTGGAACCTTAGAAGTTTCAATATTATCAAGAAAAAATATGTTGATGACTTGGATCAACCCCTTTCTATTAAGTATCTTGCTCCAAATATTTGATCCTATTTTTTATTGATGAATCTTTTTGGATAAGATTTTCTCAAGTGACATGTATAACATGATCTACACATAAATAATATTCCTTCATAGTCCAAATATTATTTCCAATTTTTTTTCCTACATTGGGACCTATTTATGTTGGTAATTGGTTTAAAATATCCAATTCAACAAGGATATGAGAGAGGTGATAGTAAAATGAACTTCAATATTTTTTGGAGATGGAACAAATTTTATAATGAAAGAGAAGTTGGGGGAGCCCCAAAATTATAAAAGTATAGGGATATGAACCTAGAAATTGAAATAACTAAGAGAATCTTTATGAGAGGGTGGAAATATGGGGACAAAAGAGGCTTTGTTCTAAGACCATGGTCCCCCTTTAGGTAGCAAGTCTCTATATTGTAGGTTTTTAAATCACTAGGAATAAGCCTTAAGCACAAGGGAAAATGGATATTTCTTCTTTCATGAAGGGTTTCCAAGTTTTTGAAATTCAATGATGTACAAATCAACTAAAATTGATAAAAAATCATGAAACCGATAAATTAACATATGCTTTATGGGTGTTCCTTTAGCCTCTAAAACTTTCATTCCAAACCCCATAATGGTTAAAGCCTCGAACTAAACCCTATATTTAGAATAAAACCCCTCTCTTGATTTAAAAATAATAATATTGGGTTGAGAGCTTGAAGAATATTTCCTATAGTGAGCATCCTTAAAAATCCATAAGCACTTGCTTTATGTAGATCTAAGGGAATATGTTTAGTTGAAAATCTCATGCACCATTAGAAAGGACTATATACATCTTCATAAAAACCTTATTTTTATTTATTTGAACAAACATTGCATGTATATGTAGTATTCACAAGAGAAAAACAAACAAAGGAGCTTGTGGATTACCTTGTCTACATAGTTTTACCATAGTAGTTAAGAGATATTATTTTAGTTATAATTTATCTTTATAATATTTTAATTTTCAATAGGGATCTCATTAACCACATGATTCTTAGTTAGCTAATTTACTTTATAATCTATTTTTATTATTAAGTTTGCTTTAATGAATGATCTTAGGAAAAAGATAATAGGAGATCAATTAATTTATAGATTAATAATATTATTAATGATTATTTAATCATCAATAAATTCACATGTTGATAAGCATTTCATTATAACCAAGATTCACATGTTGATAAGCATTTCATTATAACCAAGATCATTAATCAAGATTAGATGATGGTTGGAATCTATCAAGCAGTAGGTTGATTTTCTAAAGATTAATGTTAAAATCATATGAGGGAATTGAATAAGAAATTAGTTATGGTATCAATAGCATTGAAGAATTTGAGTTCTAATTGAAAAAGAGGAAAAATGATAGAAGATTTGAAAATGTTTTCATTACGAGTGAAGAATGTATACATATGCAATTTAAACTCTAAGAAAGGTTGATAAATATTTGAAAGCTTAGAGAGCAAAGGTAGAATAATTTCAAGCCCACACCTAGTGAGTCATCAAAGAGAAAAGGAAGAACTAAGGAAGTAATGGTAAATATCAAAAGAACATTCAAGTACTTGAGCAAATAAGATATTTAACAATATTATAATTTATTATTTTATTTCTCAAAATAAAGAATTGTATGAAGGTAAATATCTTTATTTGTTTAGAAAACATGTCTCATAGTGTTAGGATTATATTTTATGTAGCTTATAAGCTTAATATATTTCTAGATTTGACTATGTAAACATTTTTCTTCATCAATATTTTAAATCATACTCCATGATCCATCATCAGGATGGGATAACGAGAGAAGAGAAATGGTGTTTGATTTGAAACATTGATGAAGAAAAAAGTTTACATAGTTAAATCCATAAATCTATCAATTCTTATATTACGAATTGTGGAAATTTAATGTCTTTAATTATTTATTTAATATTTGGAATGTGTTGTAAATATGGGACCATGAGGAAAAAGGTGCTCTAATCAGGAGAAATATTGAGATCTTTTGGATGGAACACCACACTACTTGGAATTTCTGGTATTACATGTGTAAGAGTGCATCTATGTCATGTATGCTGTCAAATCATCTATGATATTGTAATATGCATAAGATAATATATGATGTATGTACTTGAGCATTATAAGAAGGGGATTACATAGTAGTGATTGACTAATAATAACACATGTATGAGAGGTTTAAATGAACCAGTTTGGAGTGCCCATGTTTGATTGATAGACTCCTCAAATTGGAAGTTACATAATATTCTAAGTGGTGCATTTATGAGGAATGCATTAGAAATTGGACCATGGATTTAGGCATCCTAGTTGGGTCCCTAGTTTTGGCCCATGGGACTGGCAACCATTGATCTTTTCTTAGATTGTTATTGGCCTATATATTGGATGGGTGGGTTTCATATGTGGTGTTTTAGAATGAGGTTTTCCATTGGATTGACTTTAGATATATTGTTGAATATCTCTTGTATCTACTATTGAGAGAATATATACATGGTATTGTATTATAATCTTCTATTTAGACTAATACATTGAGTTTGCTTTGGAGGCTTTTTTTCCCAAAATGGTTTTCTCAAGGTACATCTTGTGTTGTGTAATTCTCTATTGAATATTTTATAGATCTATAACTTCTTGTATTTATTCTCTTATTGGATTAATGTATAACTATCTAGCTTCCTTTCATTTAGTATTAGATCTTAGTATTGGTATGGAGGGGACACTCTCCTTGGTTTGATAACAATTATTGTTTGAATGACAACTTTGCATTTAGATGATCCTAAATTTAGGTAGAGAGAGTGGCAAGCATAAATATGAAGAGAAAGAGATTAAACACCACTAACTTTGAGCTTTTAAATCTTGATATGAAAGATCTTATCACAGATAAATATCTATGGGTTTTATTTTTTGGTTAGAAACCTGAGCTGCCATGAAAGATGAAGATTGTACAATTCATGAAAGGAAGGAAAGAGGCTTGTTTTAATTTTTCTTGCCACAAGTTAGGGAACTTGTACCAAAGTCCCTTATGAGCAAGATTTGTGTATGAAATAACTCATATCTATTGAGGATGAATGGTGTGTTACATTGGTGGTTATTATTGCACCAAAAGATGGACCTATTAATGCCTGATACAACCACCAAATTTATATAAGATCCACAAGAGGCAGTTAAGCAATGTCACAAACCCAAGCATCACATTACAAAAGGAAGACCAATGGACACACCATCTTGCAACAATCCTCCCCAGCACAAGTGAGGGGTTCAAACCTGTGACCTCGGCTCTGATACCAATTGTTACATTGGTGGTTGTCATTGCACCAAAAGATCGACCTGTTAATACTTGATACAACCTCCAAATTTATACAAGATCCATAGGAGACGGTCAAGCCATGTCATGAACCCAAGCACTGCACTGTACAAGGAAGACCAAGGGACACACCATCTTGCAACATGGTGGACACTCCATGATAGAGCACATGTTTGCTTTCAATATCAAGGTTAGCCAATATGAATCTATTGATGTGAAGATGGATGAAGGGGATTAATATATTACCTTGTTGTGTTTATTATTCAATTAATAGCACATGTTTATTATGGTGATCAAGGGTATCATATATAAAATCTTGATGATGTGGTTGGAAAATTATTATTAAAAAACAAGGTAAATAACTTTAGAATCTATTAAGTATGCATTGATTGTTAGAGCCCATCCAAAGGAAAGAGGTAAAAAGAAGAAGAAAGGAAAGGTAGATCCAAATCCTATGGAAAATACAAGGTGAAGAATCATAATTATAGTGAGATTAGACAAATTAAGTAGGATTACATTCACAAAAAAGTAGGAAAAGAGAGAAGATGAAATTGATCAAACTTCTTTCATAAAATTAGACCCCTCCAATGAAGAAGATGAATTTTGTTGTGAAGATATCATTAATGCATCTTACGTTTTAGGATAGCAATGAAAATGATTTTAATCTTCCTTCTTACTATATACTCCACCTATTCATCATTGCTTAGTAATTAAAAAACAATGAAATGTAATGTGTTTTATTCGTTGAGTTTAGTATTTAGCTAGTGTGTGTGGTAGTGTTGCATCATAATGTGAGCCACCCCTAGTAGATTGAGACGATGCCAAATTTATCTACTTGTGTGTTACCTACACATGTCTTCCAAGCATGTTTGATGCATATGTTAGTGATGTGTAATGACTATACTTGTGTGTGTTTGTACCTGTTGTAACATTGTTTTATGTTGTATTTGTTAACATAATAAATTTATTGGCCTTATTTTCACTCATTTTATCCTTTTTAATTTTAGGCATTAAAAATTTGGTCGTGATAAATTCGAGTTATGATTTTTTGGTATGGGATAAATCCTTGGTTATGTGGAGGTTATGGATTCAATCATGTGGTGACTTTGACCTAAATTTCCTATGCAACCTTGTGGTTCTTTTGATTACATGCATTTTTAGATTAAGGAGTTGATCATGTAATGATTTTGACTTGGAACTCCTAGATGCATGCACTCAATGGAGGTTATGGTGTTGGTCATGCAATGGATTCGAGCTAGAGCTCCTAGATAACCCCTTGGTCCCATTGGATGCATGTACTTGCATGTTGTAGTTTCATGGTGTTTTAGATCTACATATAATTGTAAATTTGTAATATTGTTGTTGGACCACGTTTGTCATTGCATCAAAAGATCGATCTATCAATACCTAATATAAACGGTAGAGACATGGATTGTAGAGGAGGCAGTTATTCCCTTATCACAAATCTTGAGGGGAGTGTTGATCATCTGCCAACAATCTCTCCCTCAGTGTTATTCGAGGGGATTTGAACCTGTGATCCAATGCTCTGATATCAATTGTTGGCCCACATTTGTTGTTGCTTCAAAAGATCAATCTGTCAACGCCCAATACAAACAGTAGAGACACGGATTGCATGGGAGGCAGTTAGTTCCTTGTCACGAATCCCGAGGGGAGTGTTGACCATCTGCCAACAATTCTATCATTTATAATGTGATTTTTTTGGTCTTAGGATTTTTGGGTGTTTTGGATAAGTTAATGGATCTAGATTCAAGCGCATATGCTTTTGGCATGGTTAATTTTGTCGATTTTTACATACCTGTGGAAGATTTGTTTTAGATTGTAATTCTTAAGGGTTATCTAGATGGAGATAATTTTATATTTGCATGTGATTATGTAATGAATAGTTTTATGGTTTTTTTATTTAAAAAATATTAATTTTTAGATCTATTATTTTTTTTGGATGGTAGTTCTTGAGGTTTATTTAGATGAAGGTAATTTTATATATTGATGCATGTTTTTGAGCATGGTGAGAGGGTTGTCCATTGATCTCTAGTTTCTAATTTGTATTAGTCTTGGAGTTGCAAATTTGTTTGTAACATTTTGGATCTAGAATGTTCATGCGATTTTTTTTTACATAATGCCCCAACTTTTAGTTGCTAGATGAGACCACATGTGTGCAATACAAGGTTATGGGAGCTATATTTGTAACTACATGTTGGATATATAACTTGTGAGAAAATATATAGTGTGTTGATGGTGTTGCGTGTTTGTGGTAAGGAGAACTACCATGATAATAGTGGTGGTGGGTTGTTAGTCATTTTTTTAGCATCTTAGTTAATTGTGAGACTATTTGGATGCCATGAAGTTATATATTTTGGTTTATTGACCTTTAGTTATCTTTGACCATTGACATATTGAGTAACATAGAGGTAGTGAAATTGATGGCTAAGAAGGTTTTTTTGAAGACCTCATAGGAGAAGGAACATTTTTTTTTAGAGCATGGACTATATTTTCATGATATGTTCAACATCACAATTCAATGGGAGTCTTTATGTAGGGACATACTTGTTTGTGATATTATCTTCTAGCTTGAAGTTAGTGGCCACAATGCCATGGGAAAATATTGTGCAAATGTAGATTTTTGTCATGAAATAATCGAGTTTATGAATATGCCACAAGGGTTTTTATCTTGATGCTATTGGTTGCTTCATAACACTCCCAATGGGAGTTTGGTAGTGATGTGAAATTTTCATTTCTACACATGCTTTTCTAGTATTGAAGACATGTATTATTGTACCATTATAAAATTTGGATCAACTATATGGGTCTTGGCATGATATAACTAATTTTAAGTAGATTTGCTAATTGAATATAGATAATCTTCTTTTACTATGATGCAAACCATGATGTCATAAGGGATTCCTTGAATTTTATAATGAGAACATTTCTCATGATTTAGATGTAATCTTCTAATGTTTAGTACAATGATCATTTTTCCTTAGAGAGAAACACTCTTAAATATCATGGTGTTGTAGTTGTAGTTGTAGTTTAGTTCAAGGAATTAGATGGTCATAAGAGTACACGTGATTGCTAGATAGATCAGGGTGAGTATAGATCATTTTTGGATATAAATTTCTAAAATAGAACTAGTCTCTTGATGGTTTTTAGTAAGGAGATCAAGGAGCCCACACCTTGTGCTAGACATGAGTTGAACATGGACCTAGTGAAGAGATTATTTAAATAGTCAAATACTTTAGATCATCACATGAAGAAGAACCATTTCATACCATGATCTCGAGGAGGTCCACTTGGTAGAGAATGCAACTTGATAGGTATAACCCACCTAATATTTCATATGCATTTTATTTTTTGTTTTTCTTCTATGCATCTAGGTTATATGATGTTAGTTTGTAGGATGGGTTTGAGACAATGAATGACTAGTGGTTAAGAGATAATTCCTTAGATATGAGAATGGATATTGACAATATCTTCTTTCCTAATAAGAAACTTACATCTTAGATTCTTTGGTTTGTTGTTGTCATTTTTTACTTAGGATTGAATAGGTAGATGTGGAGATAACTTTTATATATAGGGATTTGGAGTAAGAGTTCTACCCAAAGTATTTTTTGGGTGTTGTAAGAAAGATATGGTCCATAGTGTTATTTTACATTAAGTGATAAATATGATACGAGCCATATACTTTATGTGAGTATAGTTGGTAGTTTTCTATGGTTTACACTAGATAAAACATTTCCCAAGTAGTGGTAGTCCTAAGTAGGTATATATGTCCAATATAGGCAAGCAATGTTGGAGTGCAACAAAGAGGGTCTTCAAATATCTTTAAGACACATTTGAATGTTCAATTTTTTTATCAGGGAGGATGCACCTTGAGTAGGATAATTAATATACAATGATATGTGGTTTTTGATTAAGTGTGAGATGTGGATAGTAGGTCTATGAGTTGGTATGTGTTTACCTTTTTTGTGGTGTGGTTTGTTGAATGATGAAGAGATATATTGTGGTTGCTCCTTTAGCTATAGTTGATGTAAAGATAAAATTATATGGTAATCATTTAGGAATGTAAGGAGGAGATTTTCTTCAACATGTGTGTTTAGATATAGGTTTGGAGTTGGATTCAACATGATAGTGAGAGTGTCAATAATATGGAAAATAACCCCTTTTGTTAGAGTATATTGATGTATAGTTGCTTTGGTGAAGCCCATGAGCATATAAAAGTTTTGTTGATGCATGATGCTTATGGGGATGTTTTCTCTTTACAATGAGCCTATAGTGTCTCTAGTTGACCCTTTATATGTTTAGACCCTTATTTAATATATACAAATGAAAGAATACATTGGGATAAAGTTTTGAATACCTTTCATAGTAATATTTGATATTTTGTTAAGTTGTGGTTCATGTCTATGTGGAACACCAAAATATTGGAGAGCCTAATGTCTTCCCAAGGGATTTTTGTGTGTAACATTGCACATGTAGTTATTGTTAGTGGCACATTATGGAAAATGAATTTAATGTTTTGGGGGCCATGCTTTAGTGAGCACATGGCTTATTGGGCTTGTTACAAGAATACCTTTAATGGTTGGAGGCCATGTAAAATCTATTCAATATTATAAAAATTATTTAATGAGTGAATCAAATTTTGGAAGTTAAACTTGGGCATTAGACTTTGGTAGAGAAATATTGGTCACATACTTGGTCACTCACCTTGGAGATGCAAATGATTGCATTATTGGTGCATGGAGAATTAAATAATAATGGGAAAGGTGGTTAGGAAGCTTCTAATAAGTTTTCCCTTGCTTGCTGCTCTCTTGTTTATAAATAAAATTCTTGGGATGGAGCTATTCATAACTTTTACATGCTCATTATGAGCGATGCTTGGTGTAAGCCTTTGAGGGTGATTTGCTCATTGTAGAGACCTTGAGGACACGTAGCCACATGTTTGATTCTTTTTTATTCTTGGATCACTTTGATGGTGAAAACAACAATGGCTGCTTACTATTGTAATAATGTCATATCTTGTGTGGTTTCCTCCTTGCTTGAGAGAGCTGATCTCCATGTTAAGGATCAAAGCCTAATATTGTGTTCTATTTTTTTTTACTCAAAATATATTAGTTTTGATGCTTCGGAGGCAAAGTTTTCTCTTGAAATAATTTTCTCATGGTATACAATGTTTCTTTCTCTTATATGTTTGTTGTTTCTTTTTTTTTGTTATTTGCTATTTATGCTAGAATATTGCTCCAAATTTTGTATAGATTTACCTTGTGACATCAATTTTCATAGGGTCAATATAGGGAATTTTTAAATTTCCTTTTAAGATGTTAATATTAAACATTTACAATTCAAATGTAAAATAAATCATGTCAACTTTCATCCTACTAGCCATTGTGAGTTGACCTTACACACATTTGTGTGCAATGTTGTTGTATTTAAAGATATCCATTTATTTTGAGATTACTTGAGAGTTATGGAAGCAATGGTAAGTTATCAAGATAATTTTATCATAGTAGCAATTGTAAAACATTTCACCAACATGTATCATTCTAGGTCCATTGCATGGTTGCTTTCCCTCCTTGATTTTTTCCAAAGCTATTAAATCAGTCCAACTTAGGGTTTGATTGGGACATGACCTTTATAATTTAACAAATTCCCCAATGGTGTTTGCATGTACATTGTAAATCCTTGTTTAGATTTAGATATTAAAAGATTGAGGCGAGCAAACCCCAAGAGTTAAAATTTCTAGGTTTTCATGCCAAATCATTTTTGCATTGATGAAGATCAATTATGTACAAATAGGATCCAAAATAAAACACAATCAATTTGTAGAATTTGAGACATTTATTAGATTTGGTCCTAAAATTCCAATTGCATGACAAATTGATTACCTTCATCTTTAACATCATTCTTTCCTCTCTAGAATCCAACTAAGTATCACATTTATTATTATTTAATGTTGACATTTAATTTAACATCTTTTTTTTAAAGGGTAAGTGATTTTGACTCAAAACTATGAACCGGTGAGATCATAAACGAGGGTTCTCATCCCCAATTTAAATATTCAACAATAACACCCCACTAGAATTTGAACCTTGATAATAAATCCATAAATACTATTAAAATTAATATTTTCATTTATTGAAAAATAAATCCATAAATACTATTAAAATTAATATTTTCACTTATTGAAAAATAAATCCATAAATACTATTATTTTCATTTATTGAAAAATAAATGGTGTGTTAATATTTATTGGAAGAGCGCAAATAAGTCTCCCCTTTGTGACCTCAAAAATACTTGCTCCCTTTTGACTAGTATGTCCCACTTTTATTCATTTTAAATTTGCACGTGCCAGTCAACTCATGTATGGATATTGAGAACATAAAGAAAAAACAGTAGAGCTCTAGGCTGTATGAATTGACTAATATTCAGTTTAATTACCAAATTAGGGATAATTTAATAATAAAATATTCTTTATGAGTTGTTATGCTAGAATTTCACCAATCGCAGTCCCACTTAAATAAAATAACCTTAAACAGAAAATGAACAGAAAGCTCATTAGTTAAAAATAATTTTTAATGTAACAATCCCTTTGCTATCTTTATATTTTTTAACTGCAATAATTTTTTTAATTTTTTTATCTCGTAATTTTTTATCTCGGCATTCTGGGGTCTGGTATTTCTCGGTTGGGATAGATTGTAAGATTTTCAGAGATCGGACCCTTTTCTGTAGTATCTTTTGTAATGCTCGTACTCTTTTAGAGTTGAAGAAGCTTTGAATCGCTCCAAATGAGCAAGTATTGAAGGACTTGCATGATCCGGGATTTTCGAATCACTCAAGAGGATGCTGATTTCATGGAAGCCTTGTAACTTTTGTTTATGTGTTATTTGTTGAAGTATTTGCCGGCCATGGAGGTGGGCTAGCCGTGAAATGCTGAACAGATGAAAATCTAGGCCGCGTGTAAATTATTTTGAAGCTCAGGGTTTAATTTTTATGGTTTCCGCAAACTGGCGGTAAATTGTGAGAAAAATTGGTCCGAGGGCTTAGTCAATGCTCAATGCCGAGAGAATTGCGTAAAATTTGGATATATATTCGATTGTGCAATATTTGGATAGATTTTTTACTTTTTGAGGAGGTTTAGACGGTTTGGAGCTGCGGTGCTATTGACTTGTTTAGTGTATTCGGAAAAAATTCTTGCTTAGCGTAAGTCTTACAGTCGAGGATTGTTATTTTCTGAAGATTTTAGCTCAGATGGGGTAAATTCGCTTTGCTCTGTGCTATCCACTGTAGAACTCTGCAAATCAAGATTTTAGGTCATCTAGGTTACGGCATTGTCGGGTGCATCTTGTTCATTGCCTACTGATGGTGGTTCTCCAGTAAGTGCGTGGAAATTTTCGATAATATTAAACTTTTGATGCCTTGGAACCTGATAAGTTGGATATTGATGAAAAAATTGAGCCTCTTTTGATCTGTGTACATGCAAGCAGGGGTTCGAGATAAAGCGGTCCGGTGCAACCTTTGCCTATATATCCGAAGCTTGGCATGAAATGAGACTTCCTGATGGAGAATGGGCGAAATTATAAACGTTTAGAACAAAATTGGTGGAGTGAGTAGGGTGAATTCTGACAGGTCGCCGCATGGCAGATCTATCGCGAAATGGCCCAGTTGAACGGGACATTGAGCAGGTATGCCTTGGATTCTTTTTACATTCTTGAGTCTATTATCTGTATTCTAAATGTGGCTGCCCAAAGGTCCTTGGTGCAAACCAGGGTCTCTATTTTTTGCCGGGTGGCTAATTTTTAACAATTTTTTCAGAGATTATATTCGCCAAGCAAGAATTTTCGAAAATGAGTTGCTTAATTTCTGTATAAAAAGAACGTAAGATTAACAAATTCCCCTAAGTTAACAACTACGGTTATATGTAAATCCTCCATATTCCCCCCAAAATTAGCCTAAATGTATATATTACTTGTTTATTGAAGTGAAAAGATCTGGCATCTCTTCTACACTTGTAAAAATATTGTTTGTTTCTTTAAAATTTTGCTGTTGCAAAATAAAGGAATAATTTCAGTTTCCACAATTCTGCAAGTGTTGGGTTTTGTGCACGAGTATATGCCAAAACAAGATGCATTTATCTCCCGGATCAACAGAGCTACAATTTTCAAACATGCAGTTTTGACTTTTAGCCTAGTAACCAAACTCAATTTATGCAGTGGTGCATTGTGTTAAAAATGATGTGTTGGAGCTGCCGGAAAACTAACCCTGGTTAGTGGAATTCGAACACATCAAAATGCATTAGCTGTAATTTTATCTCATAAAATTTTGGGCTTAATATTTTTAAGTTCAAAATGGAATTGTGCGTGCTTATCCATATTTACTTTAAATTTGTGAGCTCAATACTAAGTATGAATTGGACAAAAGTTATAAACAAAGTTGTTGATGCGTGTTGGTTGGGATTCTGTAAATTTTACTACGATGTCTGTAAACTATAAAACCTTAAGGTGACTATCTTGGATCTTGATAGTTAAGCTGCAATGAAATGGTTTTGCCTAGCAATCAGTGAGTGGGATTTTTCAGCCATTGGTCACAATTACAACTCTACTAGACTTTATATATTTGTAGTGGGCACATGCAAATCACAGGCAAATACATCAAGCAAGAGGAATATAAACTTGATGTTATATACTTTGGCAAATTTGAACCCTCTGTAATTCAATTTGTTTTAGTTGGAATAATGTTGGGCTATGACATAACAAATTTCTGTTACATTATAAGTTTCAATTCCTAAGAAGAACGTGTTTATATGAATTTTGACATACAGTGAGGACTATTTTGATACTTTGAACTCACTAGAAGAATCTAGATTTTCTAAACTAAATGGGAACATGAATATAACCCACTATAAGATACCTTAATGAAGGTAGTAATAAGGATCATACCTCTCAATCCCATACATAAACTAGGCTCAATGCATGCAAATGAAAAGGTAAATGAATTTGCAGGACATCTAATTTGAATCTTCTTTAATTCAGTTTGTTTCAGTTGGAACAATGTTAGGCTACGGTATACCAAATTTCTGTTACAGTATAAGTTTGGATTCCTAAGAAGAATGCGTTTATATGAATTTTGAAATACAGTGAGGACTATTTTGATACTTTGAACTCACTATTGCGCTTTTGATTGCTGATCAATAATTCCGCAGGCAATAACTGCACTGAAAAAGGGGGCTTACTTGCTGAAGTATGGACGGAGGGGGAAGCCAAAGTTCTGTCCTTTCAGGCTTTCAAATGTAAGATTTTATTTTTATTGCCACTTATCTGATCAGTAATATGATCTGCAAAATTAGTCATGGGGTGTTACATAAAAAAAAAGAAAAAAAATCTTGATGGAAGGGACTGTATATGTAATGCCTCCCGGCATCGTCTTTTTCTCTCTCACACATATTAGTGACTTACATATCCAAATATTTACAGTTATATACATGTTTGAAATGGGCAAAAAGTGATCATATCGAGCCAAACTGGGTTTAGGAAGTTGCCTCTTATGAAAACAGTCATATGTGGTGTCATGCCCATAATTTTACGCTAGAAAAACCCAACAATTTTTTTTTTGAATCCATTAATTAAGCTAAACAACGCTCTAAGTGTTTGTGGTGTAACATGATATGAGTTGTACACCTTCATGTGAAGACACTTCTTAAACCAGAAGCAAAAGTTATCTATACAACTAATTAATTATACTCTCATTGGGTTGTGTAAATGTCATGAGTCTCAGATTGAATAGGGTGAGACTAGAAGGACTATGGTTTAACAATAATTTAATATTTAGGCCCCTTTAAAATGGAAGCACAAATTTATATCTGAATAAATATCCCCTTCTCGTTAATTTTTAATAATTCTAAAGTTACCAATGATATACTATATGTATTGATATTACTCTCAATGTAACATTTTTAATATGATAAATAATTTAATTTATAAAAATGCACTTGCCCATTTCTCAAAATGTTATAATTTCTATAAACTTATTTATATTTAAATCTCAATTGAACATAGGTTATTATCCTTTAAAATAATAAAGATATATTAACAACAATTATTTTTTATAGAAAAATATAGTGAGATTGTTGAAACTTGTGAATGCTAGCCTTACAGTTTTAATTGATTCCACTACTGGTGTTGTACATGATGCATCTTGATATATAATAATGGCTTTTATTATATTAACTCAGTTAAATGGTGTATAATATAGCCATGTGACTCTCTAGCAGAGCAGGGTCTGAATGCAGGTTTTGCACGGCTGTCCCATTTCCTTTTCTAGATTGCTTTTCAATAGACATCTAATATATTTCCTGTCAATATCTAAGTGCCAACCGTTACAGAATGAAACCACACAATGAGTGGCAATTTGGTAATAAATTTAAGTATTATAGTCATTTCACATTAACATTGCTGATTTTGTCTACAATGGCTTTTGGAGTGAGTGTAGTTCATTTTGCAAAGGTTTTCACTTTTCAGACACCTTTTAAGTTAATAGAAAATCAACAAAATCATGATTTAATTTTAACTAATCAAATTTTGTTGTATGGCAATAAAATCCTATTTAGATCCATAAGGAAGTAAAATTTGCTGATCTTTATCCAAGAATGCAAGCATTATATTGATCATCTAGCAATATTGGTGCATTAACATTTGTAAATGAAGATTTATCATTGTGGCAAGTTATTGCACAAATTTGTGTCCATGGAATTGGAAAAAGGTTTTGAACCTAATGCTAAAGTGCTTCCATCAGTCCTGCTCTTAAAGAAATCCTTATAATTCATAAAATACTGATAATAAATGGAAAACTACACTAGAAATTGGAAAAGTTGATAAGAAATCTGAAATCTGATTTGATTTTTTTTAATTCTTTCTGAAATTCTCAAGATTCTGGAATCTACACTATTTCTGGAATCAAATTGAAATATTGGAGAAACAGTGAAGCAAGAATACAGTGTTAAAATTATTGCAGATTTACAGCAGTTTTTGAGCAGATCTGTGAAAGAATTGGCATAAACGAAACAAACTTTCTTGAGAAGGTATAGGAGGCAACTCAGACCCGATCTAAGAGCATTATGGTTGTCAAAGCTGGCCACGATCGATTCTTCTACAATCTTCTGCTCAATATTTTTCCAGCCAAAAGCACATATTGTTATGAAATTATAATTATTTTTAACCTTGTAAATTGAAAAGGTGCACTAACTTGCCAAACAAGTATACAAAAGGTCATCCTTCAAAAGTCCAAAATGTAAGGCGAGAAGAACAGAAAGAAATAAATTATATTAATGCCAATAGCTGACCAAAAGCAGTTCAATAGGACTAAAGGTTACAGCAGCTAACAATAGAAAGTTCTAGGAAGAGAGAACCTTTGAGTCAAAATAACAAAAGTACATTAAATAAGATAAAGCAGTGTGTTGCTAACAAATAGCAATGAAGGGTGGACAAAATCCCAAAAGCATGTGCTAGTGAAGATTGGAAGAAAATCTCATTGAATATCCCTGTCTGCATCTGAAATGGAGTTTTCTGAGACATCATCTATCACTGTGAGAGATAGTGCTTGCCAGGAAGTATCCAGGTTGGAAGGCTATGCTGGGATAGCCTAGGAGGAATCAAAGCACTTCCTCTAGAAACTCTTAACATCCAAGGTCAGTGTAGCTCCCATAATATGAGTCTGCCTCTGTGGTTTTGGGGGTGGCCAGTAAGTAGTAGATCCATGTTGCTGGAATGGGGCCAAGTCATGACGATGGGAAGGAGCAGAGCCATGATGCCGAGAGAGAAGATTGTGATAATGATGGTCAGATTATGGTATATGATGGAGTTTATGCATATAGCTATTACATCAGGATCCAAGATATCCTCAATCTGCATACAAGTAGAATCTAAGCCAGGAATAGATTGCAGGTTATCAACTGTAGCTAGGAGGATGTGGGGATGAGGGTAAATATGGCTGTCAACTTGCAGCCCCTAGCATCCTATATATGCCATAAATTTGATATCACAAATTTCTGTATATAGATCCATTTCACACAGAAGAATTGGCCCCATCAGAGCAGATTAATATGATTCTTTATCGTCTTCCTTGTTGGAAATGCCTACTGTAGGATTTTTCTCATATATTTCAATTGCAGCCCTAACTGGATTCAAAATTTGAGTCCCTGCAGAAGGGAAAGAGCAAGACTTTGGATCCACCCTCAGATGATCACAAAAGGCATCCAACTTCCTGCTTTGGGCACTGGACTCAAAGGCAACTACTCTCTGCACCTTCCACAGTTTGTCGAACATGACCATCACCCAGAATTCAAAAGCCTGCATGGCCTCATGAATTGTGAGGGTGTTGCTAACACCAATAAAACTGTTTGGACCCTGATGATGTGTGCTATCTTGCATGGTGTTAAGACTAGAAGTAGATTGGTCTCGGTCACACATAGCTTGCAGGATGGCATTCATTGAACACCCTCACCCATTCTTGTAGATATTTGCATCCTGGACAGATTTGTAGTGGCCCATTTTAGCAGATTTTCATCCTTGATGCCCTCAACCAAAATAGTAAAATACCCTTCCTCCATTCCATTGCCTGCACTGCATTCATCCTAGTACCATCATCTGGCATCGTACTGCTCTCCATAAGTGCTTGAGCTTGAGGTCATTATTAGTAGTCTAGAATTTTTCCCTTCTGACCCCAAAATATCCTCTCTAACCCAAGAGCATAACAAGGGAAAAGACTTATAATCCACACATATCTAATATATTTCGATACTAAATGTTTTAGTGGTGGACTTAATTCTGTTGCATATAAGGTTAATAATGGTCTTTTGCATGGAAAAGCGGCATGTCCCCTATTCTTCTCAAGTTGTATTTTGCAGCTAGCTACATTGTGGTGGGTTGCCAATTGGGATGCTTTCTCGTGTGAAGTGTAGATTTCCATGCTATTGTAGTTTGTTGCAGCAAATTCTTCTTCGTTCTTTTCCCCAGTAAGAATTTTTGATTTTTCCAATCACCACCTGCCTGTTGAGAAGATTTTGATAGTTTATCATTAGAAGCTTAAGGCACTCCATCTGTTGCCACATTTAGTTCTATTGGATAATTTGATTCACTTTTTGCCACCGGATATGATTTCTCTTGATGGAGATGCACTGCTGGAGGAGGGCTATGTCAATTCCATTTTCCTCCCATCTTTTGGGCGACACCATATAGGGTGTCATTTATATTGGCCAAAGAGATGGTAAGTGAGGTGTTGGAAGGTTTTCTTTTGAGGTTTGACATGTCCTGGGGTTGCTGCAAGAAGGACCAGCATATGGAATTGGCTTGAAAGGCATGGTTATTCGAGTTTGGGGTGATGATGGATTGCATGCTCACTAATCCTTGGGGGCTTGACATGGCCAAATTGGAACATAATTCATTATTGAACAGTTCAGCAGGGGTGAAAACTCTTTTAACATTTGTGCCATATTTGCCTGGAGACTTGTAACCTGATCCCTGGTACTTGTCACTTGTTTCATAAATGCAATCCTGTCCCAGATACATCTATGGGGACATCTCCTGACATCAGTTTGCTTTAGATGAAGTTTCTGTGCATCTCTATACATCTCCAGGAAGCATCTCTTGAAAATTTGGAAACTTCCCATACAAGTTTTTCAGATATATCATATAAAGTACTGTAGTTTTTTCTGATGTGTTAAGACATTTTGTTGACATGAGCTAAAAGAACTAAAGAAATACACTAATAGATTTGTAAGTTTCTATTTTTTGCATGAAAATTTATGAATGTTTCTTTTTTAGCACAAAATTTTCTTATGAAATGCCAAAGATGTACCAGTTTGAAGTGTCTTATAAACCACGCTAGATTTTTCTCAAGTGTTGATGTTTGGTTGACATGAGCTGAAAGAACTAAATAAATACACAAATAGATTTGCAATTTTCTATTTTTTGCATGACAATTTACAAGTTTTGTTGTGGCAGAAACTTTTCTTTTGAAATGCCAAAGATGTACTAGTATGAAGAGAAATAATAATAAGGCTTAAGATGTTTACATGCATTGAAGTTTAAAAAGTTGATTGAAAATATAGTAATCTTTGAGTACTCCTATATCACGTTTTTAGAATAATGGCGCTTGCGTTCCTCTTGTTTTCCAGTTCCAGGTGATTATGGTTCTAAGTATTATTGTTTATGTCATAATGATAACTATCAAATATTGACATAATTAATTTTGCTTTTGACGTTTGAAAAAAAAATTGAACATTTTATATTCTTTAAAGTTGCATAGCCATTGCCCATTGCATAAAATATTTATTCTAAATTTAAATTATATACATGAAAATATTTTATATTTCTGTTGTCTCCAAGTACCTGTCTCCCACTTTTTTGGAAAATGGTGTACCTTTACTTGTCCATGTTTCCCCTACTTGTACTGGTTCCCCTCTCCTGGTATCTATGGTTTGAGATTAGCACTCTTTTGAAAGCTTAATTGTGAGAAAGGGAAAGAGTTCCAAACCTATTTGTGAGAAGAGCACTTTGGGAACTGTTAAATGCCTCAGAATTTACTGGTTCATTTCCTTTTTCAGCACGAAGAGGAGCCACATTTTTTTAATCTTCCTCTGCTGTGATTGGTTCCTGCCTGTTATGCATTGCTCTGGTGCCTTACTTGATTGTTTCTTATTTTGTACTCTGATGAATATTTTGAGTTGCTTAGAGGAATTTGCAGATATAATCTCCCTCTCTTTTATAGACAATGAGAAGATTCAAAGGCTTATTCTGCTTTGCATCTTTTTTCCTATGTATGTACCTATTTGGAGGTAGTCAGGTTGGAAAAGCCTGTGTATTCAGTTACATTTATTGCATGTATGCAAATGTTTTCTTAGAACTAAGCGATGTAGGATAAAATCTTTAATCTGGCATCATTACTGTATGAATTACGTTGGGGATTAATGATTTGAATAGGCTGAATAAGCAGGTGTATGGGGGACTTCTTTGTTGCTCCTCATACATGTGTCTTTCCAGGTTAATAATTTAAAATCAAGAGATTGTTGTCCCTGCCTACAGCTTGCCATCTACTCATAAACAACTGATCAATACTTTCCTGGAAGTTTTTACTGCTGATATTTGCAATCCTTTCCAAGTAGGATTGCAGTTTAGATTCACTTAGAGGAAGAGATTTGTGGGTGATAGGTTGAATGCGTAGAAAGCAAATGAATCTTTTTCTCTTCATATCCCTTGAGATATCTGTACTTCTTTGAATTAATGTCATCTCCACTTGGCACCTGAAATAAAAGCATAAGCTATAGTTTGTGAATGTGGTGTGTTGTAATTAGAGACAAATGGTCTTGAAAGATGTTCAGAGTTTGTGTGGGGCATTTCAGATTGACATTTGGGAAGAGATTCATTGACAGCTCTTTTGATGTGACAACCTAGGTGTAACTGGTTTGTTTCCTCTTGAAAATGAATAAATTCCACCAAGGTTCAGGGTACCTGCTTAGGAGGTTTTATGCTTAAAATCAGGGTCTATGTGAACCTGTTTTTCTTACAAGGAGCCAGCTGGTATTGGGAGAAAGCAAGAGCTAAACCAATTAGCAAATGTTGCCTCATTGTTCTGATATCGAGCAATTAACATAAACATTCATCTACAGTAAACTAATCTTAATTCATCCCTTCTTGTTATAGAAAAGGAAAAAAAGAGAAGTCAGAGAAGGGAGATAGAGTAGAGAGGGAAGAGACATATCTATCACCAATTTCCTCTGAATCTTTAGTCACCGAGTCTCTGAAATCAATAAACTGGCTATGTGGTGATCACACCCTGCTCAATCCCCCAACACAGCTGGTGCGAGCTTCTGAGGAGTTCATCATGGAAGATATCCTAGATGTTACTGACCACAAATGTGTGCACAGAAACATTTGGCATTCAATTAAAGAGCAAGATAACACAGGAAGCAGTAGATTTTATTGCACAATAGATGCTCAAAGGATTTGTTGTCTGAAACTCATAGAGATTTAAATATTTACAGTTTCCTATTGATAACTAAATATAATTGATTGAAGAAAAGCATTGAAGATTGCCAATGTCTTTCCAGGATGTTTCCTCTTTTAGACTCAGTTTTACATCCTTTAATAGCCATCCTACTCACTGGACTTGTGTTTGAGAATCATTCCTGAACGTACAGCCAAAGATTATTCCAATATTTTGTGGCTGAGAATCCTTTCGAAGCTTGTGGGTGAGAATTCTATCTGCTTTATTGATTACATTGGGTGTGAAATCTATTTGATTCAGTTATACAACTGATTACATCCGGTTACACAGAATCTTGAGCAGAGCATAGGGAAGCTGTTATGTTCTATCAATTTGAATTTTGTTTTAATCGAGTCTGTTTGGACCTGCCTCACATAACAATTATTCACCATCCCTTCACATGGTTTGTTCTGTGGATTTCATTAAAGCCAAACCTATTTGCTCCCTTGTAAATCAAAGTAGTATGCTTCCACAATAGAGGAAACATTTGGGAAAATAATTGAACAGTGAATAGGAAAATGCCATGTGTTAGTCGGTCGGAGGTTCAAAGTCTTTGCCATAATGTCAACCAGCTCGATGAGAGATAGCTTGATAGCCACTTGAGAGGTTTGAGCTCACAATTGGGAATTAGTGAATTTGGAGCCCACTCAAAGGACAAACAGGTGATTATTCCTCATTAATCTCCAGTGATGTGTAAACTAACAAGGATATTAATAAACCAACTCACCAGCTATTGATATTAAAAATTGAGAGTGATTGATCGAATGCATTAGCATACAAATGAGCAAGTAAATGAAATCAAATAGAGAGCAACAGCATCATGAAAAAGTTTACCTTCGCAAAACCCCTCATGGTAAAAACTCTAGCAACATGTGAGTATATACTCACTTACATACTTTAATGGCAATTACAATTGATCTCCAGCTCTTAGGCTTACATAAGAGCTCTCAAACAATCTGAAAATGCCCTTGAGACCAACTACAACACCCCCAAAATAATACCCTCCCTCTGCTTTATGCAGTAATTGGAAAACTATGAGAAGAACTGGAAGAATTCTAATTACGCAAACTCCCAAAACAGCTTATAGCTTCTAAAAATACATTTTCCACATCTAAGAAGGATTTATATAAGTTTTCCAACACTTTAGAAGCTGAAACAACAATCCAAATGAGAGATAAAGGTGAAAAATTGAGAATTGGAACATCATTGGATGCACACAACTTGTCATGATGAATTCATCACCATTGCTCAGGGGTGATTGCACATTCTCTGTGGTATTCCACTATTCACCATGGTATAAGGTGCATTTGCCATGGTATGATGTAATTTGCCTTGGTATATGGAGCATTTGCTGTGGTATTTGACATTTTCACCACCTACATAAAATGATGATTTTGTGAAAATAGGCAAAACTCTTTGTTTCTTCATGTCTTCTTGTCAATTGAAGCTTGCACATGGATGCCTATACCACCCCAAACATTTTCTTGTATCAAAGAGGTAGTCCGTTGTCCCAAGACATGCCAAGAAGTACAAGAATCTCAAATCGATTTTCAGATCATCCAGATGCAAGATTTTGATTAAACCCATTAAAATTTACCATCACACCCATCATTTAATTGGGTATTACTTCAAAAATATTTCATAGTGAGGACTCGATGAAGCAAACCTTGTGATTAACCTTGGTTAGAATCAACTCCCCTTCAATTTATCCTATGGATTTATGTTTTTACTTTGTTTGGATGTGAGACCTTTAATTTTTAGAGTGTCTTTATTTCAAACCAATAGTCGTCAATCCATCTCTCTTTACCTAGATGTGATTGCTTTATTAATCTAACTTCAAAGAAATTGCATCTAGGGTCTTATTGGAAGCCAACTTCTTCATTATAGCTTGTTGATTGTGAGGATGCAACATTGGTGATAAAGCTAGGTTTGATAATTGACTTAGTTCCAAGTTTTATTGTTATCATTTGTACACTACAGCACCTTTGGGTCTTACTTGCCACACAATTCTATATCACAAAATCTTCTTCTCAGTTTCTTCATGCAACACATTCCTTTCCCATAGTGCCCACATCTTGCACTTATCATTACTCTTTGATTTTTTCAGACATAAGGTGGCAACAAAGACAAATTGGAATTTTTTTTCATATACATAGTTGCTTTGGCATCCAACTCAACATATTTTCATCTTGAGGACTTGATAAAATAAACCCTTGCAATTAACCTTTGTCAATGTTTGTACGTGCAATGAACCACATTTACAATTGAGTTAGATCTAGGTTACTTCAAAGATTTAAGCAACAAGTCAAAATGAATAAAGTGGTTTGAAATTTTTCTCGCATCCATAAAGTTATTGAACTCAAAAGTGCTCATAACTTTGTGACTTCATTTAAGTGGAATTTTCTTGGATACAATGAAACATTTCAATACGGTTAAATAACCTAGGCTTTATCTTGCAAGTTAGGTCCATTGGTGATGTCAACCCTTATCTACGCCTCACAGTCATTAGTAGGAGAAAAGGGAAAATAAACTTGCTGATTGAGCAATAAATTGTTTGGATGTGATAGAAAATGAAATTTTGTATTTAAAACGATTCACATGTCCCACAAACTAGCATTGAAAAATACAAAGTTATTCACGTGTGATAGAGCGAAAAAAGTAACTTCGCAATAAACCATGGTTAGAATCTAGGTTAGATTCGAGTTAGGCACCCAAATAAACATATGCATTAAAGTACTGAAATTAAACCAGATCCAAAAGCACCCTTGTGTTTGTAGGGTTATTGTGTCCAAAAGTGCCGATCTCTTATGTGATGGCTGTGAGATATATAACACCACAATGGACCACAATAGAACCTGAGTTTGAGTTGGGTCAAATGTAGTTAGCTTGATAACTTAACACTTGACTTGACACATGTTTTATACTTTGAGTTAAATGGGTTTTTTAAGAAATCTTTCACATTTGGGAATTTATATGCTATGGAAATCCACAAAAGTAGTAAAGCTACAAGAACTCATTTGGACATGATGGACAACTAATTGGATAAAGGACTTGTTGTATCCATAGACTTTATTGGTGACAAAGGGCTTAAAGAGTTGGGAAATGGTTGTGATAAGGAAATTGGATATGATAAGTTTTGTTAACCTGGTTCATCCTTGCATACATATTGGGCTATTGGTAATAAGAGGCAAATAATTCCGTTGATCTAGGGCTGATAATGAACTATAAGTGATGGGATAATGAATCAAACTGAAGTTAGTTCATTGGGTTTGTGGACTTATTTAGATGAAAAGTTAATCCGAAGAAACCAAATTGTACAATATCCTATCTAGATTTGATAAAAAACTAAAATGTTAACCTAGTTTAACAAGTTTCCTTAGGTCCATAAAGCTATTAGGACTTAAAACTTGAAAAAGTAAGCAAATGTTTGCAATAAAGAATCTGGACGTGATGGGTTTGATTAATTCATCTTGGGAATTCCTTGGTTTCATAACGTAATTGCAGCAAAAAATGTCAAGTATTGCGCGAGGAAAAATGTAGATGTAAAAAAACCTATAAACAAGAATCTGAATTGATTTGAAATTCGGAAAAAGGAGAAAGAACCATGATAAGGAATTGGAGATGAGGATAAAGTTGAATGGAAATGAAATTCATCCCTTAGAGCTCTAGTAAAAGGGTATATCAAGAGACAATTGTTGCAAGAATGAGTCTTGACATGAGGAACTTATATGCTGGATCTTAAATAGGTTGAAATTTGGATGCGCTAAAGGAACACACCTAAGTCTGAAATATGGAAAATACCTTGGCCCACCAAGATATGATAAAACATAGACAAAATGAACATAGTGAACCTTGGATAAAAAAAGATTATCACTTTTCACCTTTGACTTGAACATACTTCATTAAAACCAAGTAATTGAACCAAATCAATGATAAACTCAGAAAATGAAGTGGAAAAAGAAAATGGAACTAGTTAAGCACATGAATCTATATGCCATCATCTGAAATAACCTAGGGAACAAGGAAACGCAAGACAAGTCAAAGATTTGAAATAGGGGCATCTAGTCTAAATTATGCTAGGGTGTGTTGTAGTAACAACAAATGGTGACTTCTACAGGGAAAATGCTTTGGAGCATTTAGAGTCCAAAATCTTTGGTTAATGAAGTAAACACATAAGAAACGTAAATAGTCCCTTGATAAGCTTTACCTAACCTTAGGAAATCAAACAACACTTCTTGAACTCTTCATACTATGCATCCTTTTCTTGTAGCATCTGCAACTTGCAATAACCTTTTTAGACATGGGGCGACTAAACTAGATTGGAATCCGTTATCCTATCCATAGTCCCATTGGCTTCCAAGTCATGTATTTTCCTTTTGAGGGCCCAATAAAGTGAACCTGTGTTATTAGATTGGGTTAATATTTGTACCTATGACAAACCATAGATAGAATTGGGTTAGAACCAGGTTAGGCACTTTAAAGATATAAACAGCAAGTCAAATTGAATAAATCGGTTTTAAGTTTTCTTAACATCCATAACGTTATCACACACAAAAGTGCTCAATTTATTATGCAAGCATGCAAGAAAAATAACCCTACAATTAATTGCTAGATGCTTTAGGCTGCAATTAACCAATTTTAGCAGCCAAGTCAGGATAAATTGTTAACTCGATACTATTATAAGTTGAATATTTTTTTAATTGGAAAATATTCAGACAAACCAAAGTACCAATTGCATATGCCTTTTTAATATAAGGTGCTTACCTAGTGTGCATGAAACTCTTTAGAAACCTGATTTACCTATGAAGCCATTGGACAATAAGTTCCATCAACTGCCATTCTATCTTAGAGACTTCATTTGAGTGCCAAAATTTACTTGGATGCGATGAAACATTTCAATCTAGTACAATGACTTGGTAACCTCTTTGAAGACCAAAATACCTCTATTCCATGGTTTCCTTTGTTGATGCATCTCTTATGGCACCTTGGATTTCTTGGGAGAAAGAAAGGGAAAATAAATTGACTAATAGCATGATAGATGGTTTGGATTCAACAAGAAAATCAAATTGGAATTGAAAAGATTCTTGTGTTCAACAAGTTATTACATTAAAAAATACAAAGTTATTCATGTGATAGCATGAGAGAAGTAGCTATGTGATAAACCATGGTTAGAAACTAGGTTAGGTTCGAGTCAGGTACCCAAAGAAGCATATGCATCAAAATATTGAAATCAAACTAGATTTGAAAAGTCCCTCTTGCGTACATAGTTATCATTCCTAGAAGTGCCAATTTATTCTATTATGGCCATGAGATATAACCCTATGATGAACTATAGCTAGAACTTTGAGTGTGAATTGAGTTAAACGAGGTTCAAGAAATCTCTTGTGCTAGAGAAGTTATCAACCATGGAAGTTAGGAAAAGTAAGAAGATTGTAAGAACTCATCCATATGCATCGAATGATTAATTGTATTTTAAAGGACTTCTCACATGCATAAACTTTATTAGTGACAAAAGAGATTGGAATATTGAGAAAAGGTTGTAGTAAGGAAACTAGATGCAAAATGTTTCTTTAACCTTGTTCATTATAGTATTCCCTCACAAAAATTAACCCATATGTGCATATGACCATGCACTGCTTCCTTTGGGCTTATTAGACCTATTGGGCTATTAGTAGTAAGAGGCAAATAATTCCTTGGAATTAGGCTTGATAAAGAAGCAAACATGATGGGGTAATGAATTAAATTGAAGTTAGTTCATCGAATCCTCAAATTTATTTGAAGAAACTAAAATATACGATGTCCCATCTAGACGTGATAGAAAAGTTATCTTGGTTTAACAAGTACTCTCATGTCCATAAAGATATGAGCATTTAAAAATTATAAAAAGGAAGTACTTTTGATAAGGAATTTGGACAGGATGGGTTTGATTTTATTTGCCTTGAGGGATTTCTGTGGGTATATAAAATGATCATGACCAAAATTGTTAAGTTTCTTGTGCAATTGGAGGAAATTGAATGCAAGAAGTCTATAAATTAGTATCTAAGTCGATTTAAAATTTGGATAAGGAGAAAGAGCTACGATAAGGAACTAGACTTGAGGAAAAAATGAATGGAAATTAAATTAGTCCCTTGTCTCTTGGATCTTTGTTACAAGAAAAGGATCTATTGGGAGATAAAGTCACTGCAAGAATAGCTTGGATGCAAGCAACTTATATCTTGGAGCTTAAATAAGTTGATGTCTAGATGACCTAAAGAAACATGCCTAAGATTGAAAGAATGCAAAAAACCTTGGAACTGATTTTGACATGATAAAAAATTTAGACACATAAAATAACACATTGAACCTTGGTTATTTTTAAAAAAATCTTGGGTATACTCGAAATTGAATATACTTGACCAAATCTAGGTAGTCAGAGCAAATCAATGACAAACCAGAGGGATAGAACTGGGAAAATTGATTAGAGAAAAAGCCAAAGGATCTCAATGATGAAAGAAAAAGGGCAAGCTTATGAATTTGTAGATCAACATTTGAAATAACCAATGTTCCACAGAGTTTTAGAATGGGGTGACCCAAGAATGGGTTTTGGGGACATGGGGACTATGTACCAAAATTTGAGGACAATGGTGCAAATATAACATTGTACTTGAAAAATTAGTCAAAAAAAGTGTATAAGAAATTGGAATTCATCTTTTATGTAAAATTAATTGTAAACATGTTAATTGAACTGACAATGCATTGGAAATATTGAATGTCAATATCTTATTATATTCAATATCATGATTACATTCATGTACAATGGGTTAATGTTTCATTGATCTATAAACTCTCAATGATCTAATGTTGTAGCAAACTAATGATCACTAGAATTGTTGGAAGTGGAGCCATATAGCTAAAGCTCCTCCAAATGGACACCAACTAACCTTGCTTGTGTAGCTTGATCCTCATCAATTTGTGCCAACTCCTTTGGGTCTATATCCCATTGTGTTGTTGGACTTTCCTTGTATGCAAGTGTCATGTGTTACATGAGACACAATTCACTATATATAGCTACAAGCTTCTCCACTTCCCTAGAGGTAAATCTTTTCCTCTTGATAGAATGGATAAAGCTATATGTAGACCTACTCCTCTTAGCAACATTGGAACTACATACTTGGGACAAGAGGTGAATGGCCAATGTCGCTATCAGTGAATGAGACCCTTGAATAGTTCGCCATAGTATTGATTTGTCCTACACCTTTGTCTCCATATCCAAATTTTTCTCCTACTCATAGCCCTCGAGTGGGAAAATTTAGTTTCCTCATGTTAGATGGTGATGGGCTCCTTTACAATGACATCATTTGAATTGCCTTCATGAAGCCTCTCTTCATTTCAATATCTACCACAGGAACAAATTTGCCATGCCTTTGCACATACCACTTAAGGTTCAATGCATAGATAGCAATGTTCAAAAGAGTGTTGAGCTTCTTTCACCTTTGTTGAATGTAGTCATTATATAACTGAAAGGTGGGGTGTTTAATTTGTACATCAACCTTCATTTGGCCAAGCATGCTTATCAATTATCTTATACACCTCCCAAGGCTTGGAGCGTTAGAGCCCTCATATTTGATCACTTTGGAAAATGAAGATATGATGGAGATGATGTATTTGGAATCAACCAAAAAGGTGTTTCTCTTCACCACTTCCTTAAAACTTTTCCTTGCATTGACTTGGACATGGTCCACCGATTCCACTCATGTCATAACCATTAGTTGCAACATAGTATTGAGACTCAGACTTGGCAAGCCTTTTTTTCCTTTTACTCAGATTTGGCACCAAAACTCAATGCAAATTCCATAATAAAAAATATATAATATACGATTTTTTTTTAATGGTTTGAAAATTTCAAGTTAATTTTATGTTTCAATAGACTCTGCAAGCCTTGACTATTAGACTTGATTGAGTTTGTGAGTTGAGGTTGTAGATTTTCCAAGCTTGACTTTGACTTGAATTTGCATGTCTTGGTCAAGACTTGTTGAGTCTCAACACTATGAGTTGCAAGGGCTCTTGCAACTCAATCATCCTCTCCAATGGAATGAAGTATGAGGCATATTTGGTCTCAATAGGTTTGAGAAATTGCTTTTTGTAGAAGGTTTGGAATAGTGCATACGATGTGTGATGATTGCAAATATCCATCTACATATCTCTTGCATTGAGAACAACTTGTTTGATCTAGTCAAACTTCCCCATGTTCTTCAATGCATTGTTCATGGTATGCACACAAGGGGTCTGAAAAATATGTTTGTAGGAAGCTTCAATCAACTTCCTCATAGGCTGCACCTACAATGACCCACACAAATTCTTAGGGTCAATCTCCTCATTAGCATCTTTTTTGGATGTGAAATTAAAACTCCACATCCTTGTGGTGCCTTGAATAGTTAATAGCCTTGAGGAAGTAAGGGTCCTCTACACTTGTCACCATGATATTGACGAGTGAACAATGTCTAATGCTCATCTACCAATCACTATCATATTGCACATATGAAGGCCTTGCTTTTGCCTCCTTAAAATATGGAGAGTGAATAACATGGAATGGAATGCCATTGCCAAAGAAGAATTTGTTGGTGGCATAATCTGCCTCATCTTTGATCTATTTGTTGATCAACTCTACCATCGGGTTGGAAGTTTGAGATGAACTTACCTCCATATTTTTCCCCTTAGGCTCTACTATACTTGATGAAAAAGGAGGAACTTGTGCATGTTAGGAAATGCTAATAATTTTCAGTGTCATGGTAGTAGGTGGTGTGTCATGCACACCATTGCATCCATACAATATTTGTATCTCTACCCTTTGTTTTGATATCAATAGACCGCATACTTGCTTTACTTTTTCAAGGATGTGAAGGAGGTGCTTATTTACGCTAGTAATGCTGTCATGGAATTCAAGAGTACAAAAATAGAATTCTCCAAAGTTGAGGCCCTTCTGAATTGGTAGATTTGCTCGACTATATGTTAGAAGAAAATTGTTGTTAAGGGACCTTCTTATAGAAGTGACCCTTGGTAGATCTCCAACAACTTGGAAGGGCAATAAAAATGGGCAATGCTTCCAATTGAACGAGCTTCATTGGCTCCTCTTGTCTATATTCCGCTTTGAATTCCTAGCCTCGTCATTGTCATTTATGCAATGAGAACTGATAGTGAGTACAAGAGATAAAATTTTTGGTTTAACTTTATTGAATAAACTTATTGAAGGGCTCAAGGCACAAGGATTTTCTTTTTGTTTTCTTACTTCAGGTCACATGAAAATGAGAAGTAGAAGATACACAAAAGTTGCAATCCTTGGTCCTTCAACCCCGAGTTGTTTTGTTTGATGATTAGATGATTAGCCCGATAGTAAAAATAAAAAAAATAATTAGTAATAAATTATAATCAACTAGTTTGTCAAACAAGATGACAATTTTTTCTTACTTCAGGTTGCACAAAGTGCAAAAGTAGAGGATACACAAAAGATCCAATCCTTATATGACCATTTGAGTAACTAAATAAAACTAAATTTGTTGAGATTACAACAATTAACATAAAAATCTAAATGGTTAAAAGTTAAAAACTAAAAGAGGATTTTCTGATTTCCATTTTAGTTTGGATTGCACTAGGCGTAGAAGCAAAGGATACACAAAAGTTAAATGCATATCAACTATCTAGTTTATCACTACACAAATAAATTTTCAGAAATATTAAAAATTCTAAAAACATCATTTAAAAACCCTAAAACAACATTTATAAATCCTACTAAGAACATATATATGAATATTAAATTAGAAACCTTTAAAAAGCAACATTTTAAAACTCAAAAATTTGGAAAAATAAAATAGCAACATTATTCATTCATTAACATTAAGATTTTGTTTATTTGAATATTCTAGTTGCAATACTAAAAGAAAATTCAGAAAACAATTCTTAAACAAAGCTTTGAGTGTGAAGTTTAGTTTTGAATTTACCTTGAAGTTGAAGGCTTGATGAATCATGATTGATAAAAATAATTGAAGTGGATGGAGACTCTTCCTTTTCCTCAATGTGAAGGTCAAATTGTAAGTGGTGATTTCCTCTGAGGGTGGACTAGACTATTTTATTTATAGTTTTTTTAGGGGGTGTGGGGTTGGTGGGCCCCTCTTGTATATTAGAGTTACTAGGTAATTTTTTTCTTTTCATTTTATTACTTCTTGGGGTGGGAGTCTCCTTTTCATCTCCATGATGGTTGAGGAATGCCCAAGTGTCCCCTAGTTGTCTTGAGATGTTGAGGAACCCCTTGACTGCCACTGTAGGGTGAATGTTTCTAGGGACGTTCCTATTTGTAGGTGACATTGGAGAGCATCTTGAGGACACCCCCGCCTTGGAAATGACCTTTTTTTATTGTGGGGGTGGGACACACCCTCATGAAACACTAAAAATAATCTAGTGAACTAGGAAAAGCAAGGCAAGCTTAAGATTTAAAGGAGGGGCCCCTAGTCTAAATCAAGCTACGATTTGTTGTAGCAACAACCAAACTAAGTGCCTCATGAAACATGAGGATGTCTTTGACTATAGAGACATTAGTATTTTGTGAGCTTATTTAGTGGATGAATGGTGTGGATTACTTGAAGGGGGGAGGGTGGGAGTGGGGTGCGAACTAGGGGTAAAAGTGTTGTTGTGAGATAACATAAAAATATAACATGAATACAAGTTAAATACTTGGGCTAAGGAATAAAAAGTGTAGACAATGAAGTTAGAATGCTTGATATTATTAGTAATAGTTATACATAGAATACTCTTGACTTTTTTGCTTTCTTATTTTTTAGTTCTTTACAATGTAAAAGTTAATATCTTTCATTGTTTGAATTCTGGGTCTAGGAGGCTCTAGGTTCCTTGATGTCTTTGTTGATGAAGAATTGGACTTTTGTCATTGGTGGTTGCCAATTGCAAGTTATTGGCTTGTTGGTTCCAGGGTGATTGCCTTTTTAGCAAGCTAGCTAGCTCTTTGGTTGAGAGGCCTTTTCATGTGTTGAAGTTGTATTTCTTGGAATGAAACTTATAGTGGTTTGATGCCCAGTTCTAATTTGGGGTCCAATTCTTTCTTTTTATATTTTTAAGGTGTTGAATTATTAGTTTTTAATCATCTTAGAAAATAAGCATAGTTGCGTCGTTTTCCTTTTATAGCATGACAGCTTAATACAAGGCAATTAATTCCATTATATTTTTCATTTGTTGATCTATTGCTTGTTGGTAGGCCATTATGAGCTTGCCATTATGTTTCCTCTGAATTCCTTCTATTCCTAGTCCTACTTGTTCTAGGTTTGCTTTAGAGGTCCGATCCATTTTAAGTTTGTGGCAGTCTTTTGGAGGAAGTTCCCAACAGTTTTTTGGTTTAGTAGGGAAATATGTGAGTCAAAATATTAAAGAGAGATTCCTTTTCATTTTAATAAAAATTCTACAATGTTTGAAGAGGCAAATGCATCGTTCTACTTGTTAGAGGATATATGGTTGTAATGCAAATTTGGGCTGTGATATCCCTTTTTGTTTGCTCCTTATAACTTAAACTCTTAGACACTCTTTAGTTGCATTCTAACAAGATGTATGATTCAATGTATCTTGGGGCTATGTGGTATGGTTGGTCTATCATGTTGATGTTATAGCTTCGGGCTACATACTTTTGCCTTGAATGTAGCCTAATGGCTATTCATTTATTGCAGTGAAGAGGCGCTTCACTTATAATATTTAATTATTGAGAATAATTAAATGGGCCGAATTATAATATTTAATTCTTGTATATATTTAAATGGGCCGACTTCATTAAAGAAATAATATTTCTTTAATATTGATATGAGGCCGACCTTATTGAAGAGTCACCTTATTTTGTATAAATACAAGGTGATGATCCACCATTTGATGATCAAGTTCATTTCATCATAGTTGCACTCCTCGAAGAAGTTTGCACTTGAGCAGCAAGTGATTATCTTGAGTAGCAGATCTTTATCTTGAGCAGCAGATCAGAAGTTCGCACTTGTGTAGTAGATCTTCATCTTAAGCAGCAGGTCATCATGGGTGCAGCAGATCGAATTCAAGGAGAAACACATTCATTTTGTGTCTTCGCATCTAGGAGAGATGCTATTATTCATTGTATCAAATTCGACCTTGTGTTGGGCCTGAGTTGTAAGCAGATTTCTGCTCTTATTCTGAAATATATAAGCGATATATTTGCTGGGTTTTTCCCCTCAAGTTGGAGGGTTTTCCCAGGGTGTCTTGTGGTGTTTATTGTCTTATGTGTTGCATTTTCTGATTGCTTTCATGTCTGATCACAAAAATTAACATGGTATCAAAGCGGGTTCAAGGGAAATCCAATCAGAGATTTGTCAAGCACAGGACAAAGGCGATTCAATCTAGATATCAAATGTTTTTCATGTGGTTGCTGGAGTCAGGATCAAGCAAGTCGAAATAGGAGGAAAGTCAAATTAGTTCGCCACATCATCAGTAGGTCATGATTGGTGATTTATTTGGCAAAGCATTTTATGGGTTCGATTTTTAATTATTGGAGGTAGATTAAAAATCGCAGCCCATATAATTGGCGTCATTTATCTTGGGTAAAGCTGCTGTGTTTGTAAACTGATCTGTAAACGATGTCAGTGGTTGATCGATTTATTTATGGATATCGATGGTAACTCATAGGTAGGAAAAGTCAAATTGGGATTAACCTGTGACAGGGTATTGAATCGTGTAAGGAGGCATATAAGTCAAGGGCGCTAATCTAAGGAACTGCTGCCACTCATGACTTGAATCAACCATCTGAACAATGAATGTGTAGGTCGATATCGGACAAGTAGTCACTGGCGCTAGGAAGGATCACAACTATCAACAGAAGCATAGGCGGTGAAATATGAGTGGACACCGACTCAAGGAAAGTTCGACATTATTTAAAAGTCTGACATTATTTGTGAATTGCATTGGATTAAGGAACAGTTGATCTGTTGGGAGGTGCTTACCTGAGAAGTTGTGAGTATGAAATAGCCGCCATTCTCCTTTACTGGCGTATGAAGGTCAAGAGGAGGTCGTGGGAGGCGGAATATTCATTCTAAGTCTATGGCTGGCTCCGTGGTCAGGTAATAGCTCAGGAGAGACTAAGTCTATAGGAGTGTTGCGATTTGAGAACCTCTTATATTTGTTATCAGCGCTGCTTCAAGGAATGCTAATGTATCATTGATGAATTCTACTGAGCTTCAAATAATTCATGGTCAGACCACTTCTAATTGCAGCAGTTTCCTCATACCTGTATTTATGCCAGCATCGACATTGGGAGCACTATAGATTAGATTGTGGAAAATTGAATTGCTCATGTCCATCACTATTATTGGGAGCTTGCGTGGATTACAGTCAGAGTGTCGATTAAGATTGCAGGTTAATTACTTAGCCGCCTCTCAATTAAAGATGTCACTAGACTTACTCCATGGCTCGACAACAATTTAAGTCTTTGAGAAGATAGACAATTTCATAGCTGGAGTATTATTCGAATGTGTGGCTGTCTCGATTGTTTGGCAGCGTCGAATGATGGTGAAGTTGACGCGGATCCATGTTTGCTGGAATTCTGAAGTCGTCTCCTTGTTGGCGTCGGCCAAAGCCTATGGCTTTGCCTAGACGGTGGATGTAATCGCCACCTCCCGATGTGCACATGTATGCTAGGGATGGCTGAGTTGATTACCAGGAATTTTGGCTCTACATGAAGAGATAAGTATTCCATGCTTAATATTAATGAATTCTTATCATGTATGCTTCTAGCATTGGTATTTCTCTTCAGAATAGCTGTGTTCTATAACTATTAGTAATCTCTCCTTAATGTCTTCAGGATGATCCAAGAAGCGTAAGAGATTGCTTTCAAGAGAAGAAGAGCTTGATGCATCTTGTAGGTTGAAGCATGGAGACACAGCTTGCAGCCATGGGACTGAGTTGGTGGCTGAAGACATCTCTCGAAAGGGAAGAACCTATTTAGGTTGTCATTGTGATCAGTCTTTTCGAAGAGGAGAAATTAATCTTCAGAGGGAGTTTTGTGACTCACAGAGAAGAAGTGAAGGTTGCAATGTTGCAAGGCCTGATGCTAAATCCTTGAAGATCCTCTTCAGTAGTTGAGATCAGAATTGCTCATGACAGTCAATCTGGATTTAACATTGGTAGCTTCGCAAACCTATTCAAAATAGAGTGATCTGGAGGACAACCCTGAATCTCTACAGAGGTGTGCGCTGGAAACCATTTTTCTAAGGCAAGCGTTGCAGGCAATCTTGGACGAAGAGGTCAGAAGGTTGATGCAAGTACTTGAAAATTCAGAAGGAGCCTACTGAACCTAAAGAATATGGTGATCTTGTTAATCTTGGTTCTTTATGTTGGTAATTTATTTCTTATTGGAGAAGATCACCTCATTATCAAAAGCAAGGAGTTAGCTTTTGAATTTGAAATGAAGGATCTTGGATACATGCATTACTTCCTTGGTTTAGAAGTTTGGCAGAAGATGGATGAGATCATTCTGAGTCAAGGGAAGTATACTATTGACATCTTGAAGAGATTTAGTATGATGGATTGCAAATCCATATCTACACCAATGGAAACCAATTGAAGAAGTTGAGTAAGTCTACAACTAGTTCAGATATGGTGGATCCTACTATGTACAGACAGTTGATTGGATCGTTGATGTATCTAGTCAATACTAGACCAGATATTTGCTATGCAATGAGTGCACTTAGTCGGTTTATGTGTGAACCAAGGGAAATACATCTAGTTGCAGCGAAGCATATCCTGAGATACTTGCGTGGCATAGTTGGATATGAATTGAGATTTTCTTCTGGTGTGGACTTGAAGCTGCATGGTTATACTGATTCTGATTGGGCAGGGTGTGTTGCTGATTGGAAAAGCACCTTTGGATGTTGTTTCAGTTTGGGGTCTGCGTTGATCTCCTGGTGTAGCAGGAAGTAGTCTTCAGTGGCACTGAGCACCGCAGAGGCCGAGTACATTGCAGCATGTGTGACAACTCGAGAAGCAGTGTGGCTTCGGAAGCTCCTTGCAGGATTGTTTGGACAATCATTGGAGCCGACTGTCATCCATTGTGATAATCAAAGCTGTGTGAAGCTTTCTATCAATCCAGTTTTTCATGACAAAACTAAACATATTAGAGATATGGTATTGAGGAAAGCGATCCAGTTGAAGTACATCAACAGTGATGAGCAAATGAAAGATATTCTCACCAAGCCCCTCTCCAGAGTAAAGGTTGTGTACTTCCGAGACAAGCTTGGTATTGTGGAGAATGAAGCCCTAGCTGAGAGGGAGTCTCAGTATCAGTGATCTTCTGTGATTTGCTTTAATGCATTTCTCTCTGTAAGAGAGATTTGAGGTGCAAGCCCTTGTTAATGCATCTTTCTCTGTGATAGAGAAATTTGAGGTGCAAGCCCTTGTTAATGCATCTTTCTTTGTGATGGAGAAATTTGAGGTGCAAGCCCTTGTTTCCACCCTCTGGGAGTATCCAAGGTGGATGTCATGTGTGTGACTCCATGACAACATCACGTGAGAGAGTCTGTGATGATTTTCTTGTACTTGTGCTTTTCACCCTCTGGGAGTAGCCATGGTGAACGTCACGATGAGGTGACGACATCACGTTGAGTGATGGGCACTTGTGCACATGTACCATACATGGGAGTAGCCATGATGGTTGATATCACGATGAGGTGATATGCTCTTTTCACACATGGGTGTAGCCATGGTGGTTGATATCATGATGAGGTGATATGTCTTGCACAGTTGGAAGTATTCCTCCCTAGCTAAGAGGGAGTGGTTGATGTTGTAGCTTCGGGCTACATACTTCCGCCTTGAATGTTAGACAATAAATTCATGTAGCCTAACAGCTATTCATTTTTTGTAGTGAAGAGGCGCTTCACTCAATATTTAATTATTGAGAATAATTAAATGGGCCGAATTATAATATTTAATTCTTGTATATAATTAAATGGGCCGACTTCATTAAAGAAATAATATTTCTTTAATATTAATATGAGGCCGACCTTATTGAAGAGTCACCTTATTTTGTATAAATACAAGGTGATGATCCACCATTTGATGATCAAGTTCATTTCATCATAGTTGCACTCCTTGAAGAAGTTCGCACTTGAGCAGCAAGTCATTATCTTGAGTAGCGGATCTTTATCTTGAGCAGCAGATCAGAAGTTCGCACTTGTGTAGCAGATCTTCATCTTGAGCAGCAGGTCATCATGGGTGCAGCAGATTGAATTCAAGGAGAAACACATTCATTTTGTGTCTTCGCATCTAGGAGAGATGCTATTATTCATTGTATCAAATTCGGCCTTGTGTTGGGCCTGAGTTGTAAGCAGATTTCTGCTCTTATTCTGAAACATATAAGCGATATATTTGCTGGGTTTTTCCCCTTGAGTTGGAGGGTTTTCCCAGGGTATCTTGTGGTGTTTATTGTCTTATGTGTTGCATTTTCTGATTGCTTTCATGTCTGATCACAAAAATTAACATATCATGGGTATTTGGATGCTATTTTTTGTATGTTTGGTCCAGTGCTGAAGTCAGGTGGGAATGTGTTACTCAGGCGGTTCCAGGAGAACTTAATTGCATGCTATTTCCTTCCATATTACCTTGGCAAAGCTGCAATTATAAACAAATGTGAAATGGATTCTTCATCTTGTTTGTAGTTGGGGTACATGTTTTGCCCTGTCCATCCTCTTTTTTTCTGTTGATCTATTGTGAGGATTTTACCATGCATTTCTAGCCATAAGAAATGCTGATTTTTTGGAAGGATTTCAAGGTCCTAGAGATTTTTCTGCTTTTTTCTGAGTTGTCTATGCTTTTTGTTATGTCTTGATATGTTGAGGGCATTGTGCATTCCCCATTGTTTGTTGCCTTCAGACTTTCCTACCCCGCATTGGGAAAATCTGTATTTTTCTCCCAATGAGTGTTTTTCAGCCTGTTGTATCGAGGCTATAGAAATTGTGGTTGTTATAGTACTTGTAATTCAACATCTTATTTTTTCTCCTGTGATATAGTCTGCCAACATCTTGAGACCCTGTTTTTGGAGGTCCTCTTGAAGGTGTAATTATGGGAAGCTCAGGGGAGGTGTTCATTCCAACCATCTTCCTAGAAGATTATATCTGTTCCTGTTCTCATTTTCAAATGACAGCTTTGCAGTAGGTTAGACATACTTATTTTGATATGTCGTACTATAATTGATATTTGTGGGCCTCCAACTATTTTTTAAGGGGTGCTTTTGAGGTTCTTGCAGATACTTGAGTCTGATAATTTTTGCCTGAGGGAGGTTGGTTCTTAACTTCCATGCAAATCTCATTGCAAAAGGAGCATTGAGTTTCTGCATCTCTTTAATACTTAAGCCCCTGTTTTGATTGCTTTTGCACATGTCTTGCCAAGTTACTAGAGGGTTCTTGGATGGCTTGTCCATCCCCCAAGAACTTTCTTTGTATTCAAACTATTTGCTCATGAACTCCATTTGGTATTTTAATGAGAGACAGTAGATGTTTATAAATAGTCTGGAGGACCACTCTTAAGTAGATGGACTTTTCCCACCAATGGGAGCCATTTGGTAGCCCAGTTTTAAGTTGTATTCTGTCTTAATATTGACTATCGCTGCCATAAACCTGCAATTGATTTCTTGTGTATAGGGAAGCTGAAATATGTCATGGGAAGTCTTCCTTCTCTGTATCCCAGCATTTTGAGGATTTGATATCATATATTCTTTCCACCAGGAACATTGACAAAGATTATGCTTGACTTACCCTTGTTTATTCTTTGTTCTTTTTCTTTTCAATATTCCAACAAGATTGCTTTTAATTTTCTTTATGTTGGATATGCAGCTAGTTGAACACAGGATAATATCTTCTGCAAGTTGGTATCCTTTTTATCTTTTTCCTCCTCTTATTCTGATCCTTTCTTTTCTTTTTGATTGTGGGCTAGACTTCTGAGTGGTGTCTCATCCATTATAGTGAATTCATATTGGCTTAGGGTTTTTCCTTTGTCTCAATTCACTAGAGGTCTTAAACCATCTCCCCTATTGTCTATTGAGGGCTATGGATAAAGAGGTGTTAAAAATACAATTCTTTTTCTATTCCACAAATCTTTTGCTGAATGCAATCTATTTCAAAATTCTGACAAGAAAACCCTAGTTACAACTATCAAAGGCTTTTGACATATCCAGTTTTCTGAAAATCCCATGCCAAATTTTATTGTTAGCTGAGTGCAGGAATCTTTGTATTGCAGTGATTTTGTCTGTGATTGCCTTCCTGGGACATTATGGCATAATTAACTTTCTTACAAAGCAAATACATCTAATGAAGCAAATGCCAAATGGACTGTCAAGTCTGGACCCCACTGACCAACAGAAAGACAACCTAAAAGAAAAGGGATTTTAGTGGAGCCATAGGTGTTGATGATTAGTGCTGAAGCTTATCATCATATGGCATGGTACCATATGTATTTACAAAGCAAATACATCTAATGAAGCAAATGCCGAATGGACTGGCAAGTCTGGATCCCACTGACCAACAGAAAGACAACCTAAAAGAAAAGGGATTTTAGTGGAGCCATAGGCGTTGATGATTAGTGCTGAAGCTTATCATCATATGGCATGGTACCATAAGTAGGGATTGTGTGAACTATACAGTCCTCATGCTGAAGCTTATTATGTTGCAGTGGTTTTGGTTTATGATTGCTTTTTATTTTCTATAATAAAATCAACACTTGGCCAAATGAAAAGTTTCTGTTTGAAGATGTTATTCATTGTGGATTTTCTTTAGTAACTTGTCCATTTGTAAATGCATTGATTAGTGAGAAAATCTCTTTAAAATTCTGTCTTAAATGCTATCCAACAAGTTTCTTCTCACACTCTCTGAACTCTCACACTTTTTCCTAATACAATCAACCTATGCTGTGATTGCTGTTATTTCCAGATATTGTGATATTAGTTGTACAACTTTGTGTTAATTGTTATTTGCCTTGAAGTTTGAATGTATGGGAGTGATTTATCCTCGGGATCATATAATGAGGTTCTGTGCTGTGGTTTTCCTTTTGTGAATTTCCAGTCACATGAGCAGCAAACCATCTCAATGTTTATTTGGAAAAACAAAGTGTACATTGTCACCTTCTTGGTTAGATCCCTGATTCTTTTCATGTCGTCACTTTTTTTGCATTCTTGCAAATGTTCTTTGTTAGCAGTCCAATTGACAAAGAGAGCCTACCATGCCCTTCTATACAGTAGAATATTTCATCACAGCACCACTGCATGTGACATTTGACCTTTTTATGCTCTTTTATCAATTATTTTATCTCCACAAGGTTGTTTGGTTATGAGTAAGATCCATCCGATTTAGTTCATCACCTAAGCTAGGTTCATCAGGGTTTTGTACAACTGTGATCCTCAAAAAGTAACTTGGTTGGCTTCTCAATTGTGGCAGGTTTTCATTTCTACATCTCACAATTTGCATTCCTTGAATGACTTTCACACTGTATTTTTTTTCAGGGTGATTGTGTTCTGGCAGCTTTTATAATTGTTGTACCCAAACCAAATTTTTTGCTTCATTAAGGCATTTTGCTTAAAATGGTCTAAACCTTGTTAAAATGATGTCAAAACATAGTTTTTGGGCAAATCAAGTATGGGCTTTGAGTTAGTGTCATGCCACGAATATACTGGCAAAATTTGAAAAAAATGAAAATTAGGGTTTTTGGACCCCTATTTTTAGGTCAAAAACCTTAAAAATTGAAACTTGTCAGAATTGGCTGAAATTTGTTTTGATTGGCTTATTTTGCTTCACAATCACAATGGTGAAGTCAGTTTCAGTTAAAACTCAGTTTAAGTCTGGTGGGTAATTTTTGTTTTTTCAAGTGAGAAGTTAGGTTTTTTGAGCTCATCAATCGCAAATGGCCCGGTGCCAGGTGTTGAAAGCTAAACTCAAAACACTTCGGTGTTGTTTCTATGGCAAGTTTTGTCCGAAAAGTTACTTCGTCTCAGAGGGGGTTTTTCGACGAAGTGAAGATGCTGTAAAAATGGCTAACTTTGGAATAAAAAGCGCAACTCTGAGCCAGGGGCGCCCTTGATTCTGGAGGCCTAGATCAACTTTTTGTGACTTGTCTCTTCCAAGAAGTCTTCTCTGGAATCCTGCTAGCTTCGCAATGAGCCTACTAACCGGTTCAACAGATTTGTTTATCACCTGAAACTGGAGATTGAACGCAAAACGAGGGAAATTGAAAATGACTAAGTCTGGATGCAAAAGCGCGCCTCTAAGCCAGGGGCGCCCATCTTTTTGGAGCTCTAGATAAGGTTTTTTGATCGTGTGACACCTATGATGTTTGTCTCAAACTTGATCTGGTTTCGCAATGCATTCGTCAGCAGGTGATTTTGATTTGCTGAATTGCCGTGATCAGGAGTCAAACATAGGGTTTCAGTCATGGTCAAAATTATCTAGAATTGTCAAAAGCGCCCTTGGAGGCCCCTTGCCCAAGGTTTTGGAGCCTTTAACTTAGTCTTTTTGATGATCTCAAGTATTCATCTTGTCCGTGTTGGTTCCAGCTTTCCGTTGCCTGTCTCAGTCGGGTCGGAAGACTTCTTAGCAGCCTGCAATCGGAGGTTTAGTGGATTTTTGCCAGTTTTGAAATTGGTTAAGTCTGGAAGGAAAAGCACCCCTGGAGGCTAGGGGCACCCATATTTTAAAGTTGTCAGATGATGTTTTTGTGAGATGTGCTCTCCAGGAGCTCTTGTTTAGAACCTAGCTAGCTCCGCAGTGAGCCAGTCAGCTAATTTTGAAGTTTTGTTGAGTACTGGGAAACGTGAAATGAAGTTAGGTTAGAATCACTGTGAAAATGATGGAAAATGCATTGAAAATTTTCTGTCTGAGGTCAAAAGCGCCCTTGAAGGTTGAGCGCACCCTGATTTTTGGGGCCCCAGATGGATGAATTAGGGTTTGTCACCTCAAGGAGTCTTTTGTCAGATTTGATCCCGCTCTTCAATGAAACTATCAGCCAGTCAA
>CM021101.1:381061172-381163562 GCA_007115665.2 Sequoiadendron giganteum
TGCCAATTCCACACTGAAGCTGGATAATGCTAAATCCTGTCACTAGGAGAAATGGGTTTTCGTCCAAATCTCCAAATTCTCCCAGAAGTTTGCGTTCCTGAAAGCTCCAAGCTCTTCAAACCCTCAAGTCTGCTGCTGCTTTCAAATTGAAGTCATCAGAATGAGTCCAAAATAGACAAAAATGCCTTTTTATCTTCTAAAAAGGGGTCGACCCTTTTTAGGGTTACTATTTGGCCTAAAAAATCATAAAATAACATTGAGGGTCTAGTTTTACATTGTGAACTTGGCCCCCTTTCTAAAACAACTTAAGTTCTAGGATGGGGGTGCACTTTTCACTATTCACTTTTTCTAATTTTCAGTCACTATTCACCCCTTCACTATTCCAATAGAGACAACTTGAATATTTCCCAAATAACCTTGAATTCAACTTTTGAATCTCAAACTGAAGGCTTGGAAAGCTCCCTGCAAGGTTCCACAACCCTAAAATGGGTCCCCTATCCATACTGCTGACTTACGGAAACCCTAGTAATAGGTCAACCTCTGCTCAGATTTGAAACGCCTAAGGAAGGGACATTACAGTCCTCCCTTCTCAGGATTGCTTGCGCCCAAGTAACTGCAAAGCTGGATGCTGAAGTATTATCTCTCCTTCCCACGTGGTATCCTCCAAAGGCAAGTCCTTCCATCGCACCAAATATTCCCTGATAACTCTGTTCCTCAACCTCCTCTCCCTCATATCAAGAATCTCTGCAGGTATCAGTATCAACCAACCCTCCTCATCCAAGGGAGGCAAATCTGGTGATGAAGTAACATGCTGCCCCAAAGTCTTCTTCAAACAAGACACATGAAAAACATTATGTATCTTGCTCTCCGAGGGTAACTCAAGCTCGTAAGCAACCTCCCCAATCCTCCAGAGGACTTTGTATGATCCATAAAATCTCGGCTTGAGCTTTTCAGCCCCACTCCTCTTGAGTGTACTCTGCCTGTAGGGCTATAGACGCAGAAAAACGATATCACCAACCTCAAAGGTTCTCTCAATAAAGCTTCTACTGATTTTGTGCCTGCTAAATGTTATCCTTAAGTGCCTTAAGGATATCCTAACTGTCTTGAAGCCACTCCCAAGCTCTAGGCACTCTACTATCGCCTAGCACCAAATCCACAAATGATAAAGCATCATAGTTGTATAAAGCCCGAAAGGGAGTCATGCCAATAGACATATGATCCGTAGTATTATAACAATACTCAGTCAAATATAACCAACACACCCATGCTCCCTGCTGACCCGAAACATAATTATGCAGAAATCCCTCCACCCACTTGTTGACAATCTCTGTCTGTCCATCAGTCTGAGGGTGGTAACTGGTGCTGGGGGTCAACTTTGTACCAATAAGTCGGAAGAGCTCCTGCCAAAATATACTCATGAATCTACTATCTCGATCATTGACAATTGTCCTGGAGAGTCCATGGGGTCGGAATACCTCACAGAAGAATAACTCTGCCACTTGTGAAGTTGTGAAATCGGCTGCAATAGAAAAGAAGTGTGCATACTTCGTCAATCTATCAACAACCATGTATATGCAGTCCTTCCCCTGAACTCTCGAAAGACCAGTAATGAAATCCATCAATATACCTTCCCACTTCTGCTCTGGAATAGGCAATGGCTACAGAAGTCCAACTGGGAAAGTATGCTCTGACTTGTTCTGCTGACAAGTCACACACTCACGAACATAGCGTAGGACATCATCTTTGAGACCCTTCCATGAGAATCTCTCACGTACCTGTCTGTATGTCTTGAAGTACCCGGGATGTCTTGCTAGTGGTGTATCATGGATGGCACATAGAATTTTTTCCTTAAGCTTCGACCCAGGGACTAAATAGATCCTATCCTTGTAATGTATCACATCATCAATCATAGTGTACCTGTCATCCTGAACCTGCCCATCCAAAACCTCACATGCAAATTGATTTTTGGAATACTCAACTAAAAGTTGAGACTTCCAATCAGCTGAAATCTCACTCATGGAACAAAGGACAACAACTGAAGGCCTCCTGGAAAGTGCATTGGCGACAACATTTTTCTTCCCCTTGACAAACTCGATGTCAAAATCATATGCCTGAATCTTGCTAACCCACTTTTGTTGGCATTCATTAAGTTCTTTCTGTTCCAAGAAGTATTTCAGACTATTGTGGTCAGTTCTTACCACAAACTTTCCTCACACCAAATACTGCCGAAACTTCGCCAAGGCATGCATAATGGCGAGCATCTCCTTGTCGTAGGTGGAGTACAATCTCTCATTATCCCTCAATTTCCTGCTCTCATATGCTATGGGATGGCGGTTTTGCATGAGTACCGCTCCTATGCCCCCTCTTGATGCATCACACTCTAGAACAAAGGGCTGAGAGAAATCTGGAAGAGCTAAAACTAGACATGTGCTCATAGCCTGTTTGAGCCTGTCAAATACCCTCTGTGCCTCATTTGTCCATATAAAAGTCCCCTTCCATGTAAGATCTGTCAAAGGAGCTGCTAGTTGTGAATACCCCTTAACAAATCTCCTGTAATAAGCACATAGCCCTAGGAAACCACGCAACTCTGAACATTCCTAGGTGGCGGCCAATCTAGCATCGCTTGTATCTTATCCTGGTGAAACTTCACTCCATTCGCACAAATCACATGTATAATATCTCTATAAGTCCAAATTCACATTTGGACATTTTGGCAAACAAAGACTAAGCCTCCATAATACCAAGAATCTCATCCAAATGCCTCATGTGTTCCTCCCAGGTTCTACTGTATATCAAAATGTCATCGAAGAATACAAGCACATACTTATGCAGCTGCTTATTGAACACATGATTCATGCATGACTGAAACGTAGCAGGTGCGTTAGTGAGACCGAATGGCATCACTAAAAACTCATAGTGTCCGTAGTGGCATCTGAATGCTGTCTTATGGATATCCTCCTCACGAACACGGATTTGACGGTATCCCGAATGAAGATCAACTTTCGAAAAATACACTGCCCCATGGAGTTCATCTAGTAACTCATCTATGCGCGGAATCGGATACCTGTTCTTAATTGTTTTCTTATTGAGTGCACGGTAGTCAATGCACATGCACATAGTTCCATCCTTCTTCTTCACCAACACCACGAAAGAAGCGAAGGGGCTAGAACTAGGCCTAATGAACCCCATGTCCAATAACTCTCGGATGGTCTTCTCTATCTCTTCCTTATACGCCTTAGGATGACGATAAAGGACAATAATCATGGGCTTGGCGTCCTCCTCTAGCTCTATCACATGCTCAAACCCACGGTCAGGAGGTCTACTGGAAGGAAGGTCTCCAAACACCACGCTATGCCTGTCCAACACTGTCTAGATATCTACATGAAATGCTGGTCTATCATCTAAAGAAGGTGACTTGGACGAAATGAAACACTGTGTTGCCCAAGCAAAATCCCCATGTCTGAAAATAGACTCCATCCTACATGCTAAAACTACCATGGGTCCACCCTCTAAGAGCGCCTTTAGCACCACCTTCTTGCCACCAACTGTAAACTCCAACTCCATCCACTTGAAATCCTGTATGTACCTACTGAGAGACTATAACCATTGGATGCCTAACACCGCATCAATGTCACCTAGACCCACCACATAAAAATCATCGGTCAGGGTGTAATCTCCCAACTGTATACTAAGTTGCGAAACCACCTTGGTGCACCTCATAGAAAATCCATTGGCTACTGTCACACTGAAACCAAGAAAATCCTCTGCCTGCAATCCTTGCTTAGCAACCAATCCCTCATCAATAAAACTGTGCGTGGCACCACTGTCAACAAGGCAAGTTGCACGTTGTCCATTAATCACTCCCTTCAAATGGAAGGGATGGTATCTAGGGACTCTTGATAGGGTAGCAATGATAGGCTTGGGTGCATCCAATGAGTCACCCACTCCAAGCTCCACTTGTGGGGCCTCTCGTAAATCCTCACCATCGCTGCCCTCTGAATCTGTATCCTGTATATGCTCATCATCCACATCAGACACAACGTCAATGAGATGCGCCTTGCCTTTCCCAAGGCATCGATGTCCAGGCTCCCAAGGCTCCTTACATGTGAAGCATAGCTTCTTCCTTCTCAACTCATTACGTGTCTCCTGATCCATCCTGGGAGGAGGTGGTGTACTCTTGTGCTATGTCGAAGATCTCTGGAAAGGCTTGGAGTCCTTGGAAGACTTCTTATTCTGTTGATAAGAAGTGGGAGGTGGTGAAGTATCAAGGTCTAGGGCAATCTGAATAGCCTCATGTAAAGTCCTAGGCTTAAGAGCCTTGACCAAACCCCGTAACCTGTCATGTAAACCCTCTATGAAAAGCATCACCATGCATCTATCTGGCATCTCGGGAACCATAACAGCAATGCGTTGAAACTCATTAATGTAAGTTTCAACATGCCCAGTTTGTCGCAGTAGGGCTAAATCCCTATAGTACAACTCAACATCCTTACGGTCAAATCTGGCAATCAACCGCTCAATGAACTCCCTATAAGAATGAATAAGCCTATGGTTTTGGGTAACCAAACCATGATGCCACCAATCGTAAGCCACGCCCTCTAGGTGTAGTACTGCAAATTGGATGGCCTCGTCCTCAGGCATCGGCTTAAGTGAAAGGTAGATGTCAAGCTTGTGCACCCAAGCTCGAGCAGTGATCTTCTCGCTACCATCAAAGGGAGAGATAGTGAGCTTGCTAGTAGCTCGATGGAGGTGACCATTATGCTGTTGTCTAGGCCCCCCTATCACCACGGTTCCTCATGCTATCTCTACGCTGTGAACAATACTGAGGTAGAGGAAAGGCATCCCTAACATGCTTTGGAAGACGTGCCCACTCATCACTCGCTACCATAACAGTATCCTGAAACTCCACTCCCTCAAGCCGATCAACTAGTGGTGGCTCATCTCTAGGAGGAAAATGGGGCTGCATTGGCCTATTTGTTGTGCGTGTATGAGTCCTGTCATGCCTAGGAGAACCAAGAGTACTGTCCCTCGATGAGGGAGCCCTGCTACTCCTATGACTACCTGTAACTATAACAGACCTATCTGCTCTCTCACGTCTGTCATGTCTGCCACGCCTATCCCTAGTCCGACCCAAATCCATCCTGTCCAAGGTATTCTGAAGTCTGTCTAAAGCCTGAACAATTAGTGGTTGTGTATTAACGAAAGTCCTGAATAACTCACGATCAAGATCTTCTTGAGGATTTTGTCTCTCCCCCTGGTGGGGACTTCTACTGCCATCATGGGTATCTCCCATAGTTGCACCCGGAATGCTAGTGTCAACCCCAAATTGTCTGTGTGCTCTCCTGCGGGAGTAATATCTGTGTGGCCCGACCTCTCTAGGATGCATAGGACTGAACAGTGTGCCCACAGGCTGGCAGGATCATGGCTCTGATACCACTGAAAGATTCCTTTCTCAATCTGATCTGAATTTTCTGAATTTGGTTTTTCTTGGAGTCTTTGACCAGCGTGTAGAATAGTTTTTGTTTTGTTTGTGTTTTGTGTATTTTCTGTTTTTTTTTGTGTTTTTCTGAGTTTTATGTGAAATGCATGACATGTACGATGCTGATAAAGGAAAAGTAACCAAACATGCAATGATTTTACTAACTAAAAGATTGAAATTACATAGATAAGGTCCAACTGCAACATACCCATTCATCCAAGGCCATGAAATGACTTTTTACAAGGCTACAAAAAAAATATCAGGTCTGATATAACACTGTAACAACAATTTCAAACTTACTCGGCTCTAAAAATGACTACCCAATTCGTTTACAAGTATGAGAGGAGTTGAGCCACTACTGTATGTAAATTCTCAGCTTCAAATCTTCAAAATCTTCACTTAACACTTAGGGTTTGAAGCCCAAATGCGAAACAAAGGTGCGGCTGCTTGTGCAACTACTGAAAGATGGTAGAAATGTCCTCTAAAAGGACTGATCTGCAATCTGATGCGAATTTCTATCCTCAAAATGGACTGATTTGCAATTATAACTCAAATAATGCTACCAATTCCACACTGAAGCTGGATAATTCTAAATTCTGTCACTAGGAGAAATGGGTTTTCGTCCAAATCTCCAAATTCTCCCAGAAGTTTGCGTTCCTGAAAGCTCCAAGCTCTTCAAACCCTCAAGTCTGCTGCTGCTCTCAAATTGAAGTCATAAGAATGAGTCCAAAATAGACAAAAATGCGTTTTTATCTTCTCCAAGAGGGGTCGACCCTTTTTCGAGGTTACTATTTGGCCTAAAAAATCATAAAATAACATTGAGGGTCTAATTTTACATTGTGAACTTGGCCCCTTTTTTAAAATAATTTAACTTCTAGGATGGGGGTGCACTTTTCACTATTCACTTTTCTAATTTTCAGTTACTATTCACCCCTTCACTATTTCAATAGAGACAACTTGAATATTTTCCAAATAACCTTGAATTCAACTTCTGAATCTCAAACTGAAAGCTTGGAAAGCTCTCGACAAGGTTCCACAACCTTGAAATGGGTCCCCTATCCATACTGTTGACCTACGGAAACCCTAGTAATAGGTCAACCTCTGCCCAGATCTGAAACGCCTAAGGAAGGGACATTACAACCTGGCACTTGGCCATCTGCCATTGATGACCTCAAAGGTCCTAACTTTTCTCCCGAAAAAGTGAAATAGACCCATCAGCCTTAAATTGACTTTTTCTTGATTCTGATTTCACCATAGTGATCGTGAAGTGAAATAAGCCAATCCAAATAATTTTCAGTCAATTCTGACAAGTTCCTATTTTTAAGGTTTTTTAGGGTTTTGGGCTATTTTTAGGCTTTTTTCCATATTTTTTAGGGTTTTTTTGAAAAAGTAACTTTATGGGCATCCGTTTCACAATAAACCCAAAATACCCTAAATTTTAGAAAAGGAAACCCTAGTTTTTCCTAAAATTTAAGAAAACCTAATTTTGAAAAACTGAAATCTGGGTTTTAGAGATAATTTCATTTTGAACAGACCCAGATTGTCAAATTTTGAAAATTTTGAGTTCTTGACCCTCATACATGACATGCAAATTTCCACTTTTCCAAATTTCCAACTTCAGACAATTTTGAGATTTTGACTATTTTAAACAAAATGCCTTAAGGAAGCAAAAATTTATTATGGGTACGACAAACCTCATTAGAGTCTCCAATCCCAACCTCCACCAATTATTGGGATCTGTTGTCACATAAGAAACTTGATTACAATAAGGGAATATGGGAGTGGAGACCAAAAATGACAACTTAGACAATTATCTTTATGACTATTATAATATCATTGATCAATGATGAAGTATCATACTATCAAAGATTCAAATGTCATTATTATTATAAAATATAATATTATATGATATACCAAATGTATTTGCAATTTTGTATGTTTTTTATTTTTCTGCATATATAATTATATAGGCATACCCAAACGTACCATACCCAAGTAAAAAGATTGACATATCAGTGTACCAAAATCCTATACTTGTACTTGACTCCATACCAAAACCAGCAACTTAGCTTTAGAGAAAACCTATTCTAAAACAGCTAATCAACCTAAGTATAGGCCCCAATCCATTGCATGGAAATATAACACTAGAAATAGCCACTAGGAAAAACAACAATTTGCACATGCACGCCCTCCATGACTTTGAAACACTTCTTGTGCTAAAACTGGTCAATCCTATGAGGAATAAAAAATCCCTAGCCTAATGATATGCCAAACACTTGAATAATTGAATATGATATATTCTAGGGTTTTGAAAAGATTGGGATCTAAAGATGAAATTGTATAATAAAAAAAGAGGAGAAATCTATCACAAGACTCAACGAATCCAGCCATAGACACACAATTTATCATTAAAATCTGCATTGAATGACACTTTGGAAATGACAAGTAATTGCCCTAAAACCCTGAGAATTTTCCCTTGAATTTGCATCTCACATCAAGACCCTATGACTACAAAAATATGTTCAAAATCTGATTAGAAACCATGGGTAACAACCATGAATCTAGATCATTCACAAAACCCTAGGAGCTCATGTGGTGTCCTTACCTTGCCAAGAGTATTGTACGACTTTTCTGCCTTCTAAAGAATGATCTGATCTGTACCAAATCGCTGATATATGCTTTGAAATGAAGACATGGGAAGTGTGAAAATTGTCTTTCCTTATGCCTGGAAATGAAGACATGGGAAGTGTGAAAATTGCCTACCCTTTTGCTTGGAAATTTACTTATACAGATGCTTCTATAGGCAACCAAAAGTCATGTTCTGCTATCTATAGTCAGCCAAAACCTGCATATTGCAGAAATCTTTCCACTTCTAATGCATTCTTTCATCCCATTCTTGCTAATGTGCCCAAAGGAAATATGTTTGCTACTTTAAAGGACTGAATGCTGCCATAAAAACACTATCTTTTCACATACAAGAACACCCAACACTTAGGTCTGCCACTGAAAACAACACACATGCACTTGTCTCCCTTAGGCTGACTTCACAACATAGAGGCATTCTTTAAAACACTTCAAACATGTCTTCCAAGTGCTGGGCAAAGATATCAAATGGTTGAACTAGCTGTAAAGTGCACCAAAGTCACTTAAGCATGTTAGAAATGGAGGCAACCACTACAATAAGGAAATCTGATTTAATTTGCAAACCTAAAAACTAAACTGCAGAATATCGATAAAAAAAGATTTAACATCAAAGAAATTAGCACAGCTCAAAAGCTATACACAACACAAGGATTTACGTGGAGAAAACCCTTTCCGGTAAAAACTCCACCAAGAAAAGAGGGAAAATCAGTATTATTCTTCAAAGAGATACAATACATAAGATTCTCTCAATCTTGCATCCAATCCAGCAACATTTGTGTATCTATAAAACATCTCATAATGTCTCCATCTCAACTCCTCAATATATAGACTCATGGGGGCTTAAAACACCAACATAAAACATTACCATTGGTCAAAACAAGGTTCCAAAATACCATGGTAAAAATCCATACAATCCTTACATGCTAAACATGGTCTCTTACATGACTTTAAACCCTCTTACAAGTTGTTAAAACAATCCCTATACAATAGGAGATGCTCTTACATGCGTCATAGACCATCAATAGCTTATACAAAGATTCTCTTACGCGTGTCGTAACTGATTATCACGTACAAAATAATCTCCTCTACTTTTATCCTTTACAATTGTCATAATATCTGTCATAACATCCTTAAAAATACGCTTTCCATGTTAGACCACTAAATAGGCATCTTTTGACAACTAATAACTTATTTTTCAAGGCACCGACACGTGGCAAAAATGTCAACTCAAAATCTCATGCTCTTTTTGATGGAACACAAATATTTAATATTATAAATGTGAAATAATCATGGAAAAATATAAAATAATAATAAATAAATAACTTAGGAATTGCCAAGGTTGAAACACCTTAATTCCCAACAAAGCACAGTTTTTGAGTCACTTGGGCAAAGTTTTTGTTTGATATAACCATGTTCAAATGATGGGCAAAAGTTTGTATTGGCTAAGCGAAGCATGGTGCGCACTGTGAACTACCACCATATTATCCACTTTTGGCAGATATGTCATATGGCAAAACCATAGCAAAGGTACACCCAACATATGTGAAGCAGAACATTGTTCACTTACTGCCACTTCTGAAAATTTGGGTGGAGGTTGTAACCACTTAAACCATCTTTTCCCTTTGACATAGATTCCATTCGATTAAGCCAAAAGTAGAAAATTGTCATGACGCAGCCAACTTAGGCAGATTTATGGTTGGAGCTTGACAGTAAAGTCACCACTTTCTTTCACTTAAGCAGAACAGTAGATTATCAATGCCACTTTTTATTGCTTATATCCCAGGCATAAGTTTGTAAGCCACTTTTTAAAAGATGGCGAAAAAGTTTGATTGTTGGACCATTGGAAAAAAGCATCATCCTTTTAGTTGGCCACAGTTTTCATTCACATTTGCCACTTCTTATCTTGGTGGAGATTTCCCATGGTTAGGCCACTTAAAAAATGTGCCAAACTCTGTATGGGTAGAATCCTAACTCACTTTAGCCTATCTTCAAGACCCAGGGGAATCTTTCATAAGTTTTTGCCATCTTTAGTCAATGTTGAGCAAAAGTTGTTATGTCTTAAGCTAGTTTTTAGAGTTTGAGTAGAATTAGCATGTGGTTGAGCCAACATGAATGTGCACCCAACACTTTGAACTAGCCCTGCCACTTTCATTTAGATCTTTGGTGGAAGATTGTGTTGTCTTGGCCCTATTTTCGCTAGGTGGAACTTTAATAGGACATTGCTATTAAAATAATATTGTTATATTTAGTTTAATGGTCATATAAGATATTAGAATAGACTTTAGGTATACTCTTTTATTCTTTTAGTTACACTTTAAGTTAGCTTTCAATTAGGATCAGTTAAAGCTTTCAGTTAGCTTTTTAACTTTTAGTTAAGCCTTCAGTTAGCTTTTATTAGTCTATTGATATCTTCACTATTATTAGCTCATTGTAGTTCTTTATAAGAATGTGTTTGCTTCTTATTTAATTAATCAATTATCTTGGCAATAATTTTGTGTGTTCATAATTATTTTATGGTGAACGAGCTCAGGTTTCAGGATTGGTTAGCAAATGAATTCTATGGACGGTGAAGTGACGAATTCAACACAAGACACAACAAATCGTGCCAAGGGTGATTGTACAAATTTCATACAAAGATTTTTTGACAAATTTTTTTCTTACAAAAACTTCGTGGGTATTACTTGTGTAGATTTTTTTTGACGATTTTTTTTACAAAATTTGTAGGGTTTTATTCTACATAAAATTAGGTTAAAATTGCACCAGGGTTTCTATTTTTTCTGCAGAATCGCGACGACCAAGTTGTTTTTCTAAGCACCAAGGGTTTTACTATACAAAAAAAAATTAGGGTTTCAGAGTTTTTTGAAATGGCTAGGGTTTCTGCGCATTTTTTGGTGATTTTTAGACCTGCTGCTAGGGTTTGTTGTGTCAGCCACGGTTATTTGCATTCAAAAATTCAACACCTAGGGTTTCAAAAAAAAATTTGCCACCTAGGGTTTCAGTTTTTTTGCAGTTTTTTGATCAAAATCATGACCTAGGGTTTTGCAATAGTGTGACAGCAGTTATTTTTGCATCTTTTTTTCTGATTTTTTGGACAAAAATCATGGTTTTCCACCTCTTTGTGCAAACTAAGGTTCTAATTTTCTTTTTCCGACCTAGGGTTTCATCGTTTATCGAGACTTCATATTACGGGAGGAATGGCTTCATTACCCAACATCATGTTGGAAGGCAGTAAGAGGTTCAATGACAAAAAATACAACACCTAAAAACAACAGATGCTCACCATCTTCGAATACAGGTTCCTTGATCAGATTGTCCTTGGTACAGACACACGTCTAATAATTGCGAGAAAGGACCAAGACAAATTTGATGGAAGTAATCCAGAGGCGGTTATGCTTCTCAAGTTATCTGTCATAGATGAGATGCTTCTAGAGGTTCCTTCAAGCAAGACCTTGTAATGTCCCCGTTTTTAGCACTTCATTTTTCAGTGTTTGGTAACCTATTCCTAGTGTGCTGTCGACAAGTCAGTGGCAGAATTAGGGTTTCCAGTTGTTTGATGGGTTCTCTTGAAGATTCAGGGTTTTGTTTGTTGGAGTTTGGATGTTTGGATTCTGGATTCCTTATGGCTTTTCAGAGAGCTTCACAGAGGTATGACTTGCAACGGCTTTGGGCAACCTTTCCGAACTTACTATTTTTAGTAAGTTATGACAGCTACATCTCGGAGTTTGGGAGCTTGGATTGCGGACTCTTTTTGGGTTTTCATAAGGCTTCGCAATGGTGTCGTATGCATTATATTTCGAGCAACTTCTTGAATTTACTATTTTTAGTAAATTCTATATTTAGCAGTGGTCCAGTCAGCACCAGCTCAATCAACTTTCCTCTTCTGGCAGTTCATTGGGTAATTCTCATTTTTGGCTTAAGGGGTTCATTTTGGAGAAATAAGTTATTTTAAGTCAAAATGTTTTATTTTATAAATACCCCTTGGCCTAGTGATATAACTTAAAAGTTGTTTTAAAGAAGGGGACCTTGAGGGGTATTTTCTCATGAAGGAAATATTTTTATATTTCTAAAAGTCAATAATTGCTCAAGGGAAAATGGACGCCAACTTTTGGAGAAAAGATGATTTTAAATTAAAGAAAATTTGCCTTCATGAAAAGGGACGCCATTTTGAAGGAAGACTAGGTCAAAACCCTAAAAGCATCTTGAAGTTAGGGCGCACCTTCTGAAAGCTTCTGGAGGGTCTTCTCAAAATTATAAAAAGGGAGCCTTGGGTCTTCATTTCTCATCTTATATTTGGAATATTGTTATGCTGCCGAAATGGTGCTGGATTGTTTCGAGGAATGAATGCCTCCTAGCCTTGGCTTGACTTCTTGCTTGAAAGACAACAACTAGTGGAGAGTTAAATTGTAGTTGAGTGAGATTTGTAGTGAGATTTTGCATTGTAGAAGTTGTTTTGCATTTGTAGTTCGGTTTCTTGCATTTTAATCAAATCTAGAGTTGCTGATTTTTGTATTGCAGATTGAAGTTTATACTCATAAGTCTTTGGGCGAATTTATTTTGGTTCTGGGTAGTTTACCCATACATTTGCTAGCCTTGGGCGCCCCTCTATGCCAAGTTGCAGATTTTTTAGAGGTGTCTTGGATTTTATCTTGTCGGTAGAACATTTCTTGAGGCTGTACCATTCTGTTTTGCCTGGCAAGTGTTTAGAAAAAAAAAAACTTCAATTTTTCAGCTGTTTCTTTGTCTAGTCTTCATTGCCATCAACCTAGCTTTCTTTTGCATCAAGTCTCATGTCATTCTGGCAAGTATTGAGTGAGTTGTGAGCATTTTAGTGGATTTTAGGGTTGCTGGTTATGCATATTAAGTTGCTGTTCTATCATATCAGCTTGCGTAAAGTCTATCTTTTGAGTTGGGTTTGGGTTGAAAGTCTTTGTGATCATTGAGGAGACATTATACTATATTGCAGCATTGTTAGACTTTCTTATGCTATGTATTTGGTAGGCAAATCTCTAATTATTGTAAGCTAAATAGTAGTACTGTCAGCAATCTTACTTTTTCTCTGTTATTTCATTGTAATACCCGCTGGATAAGTGGAAGAGGTTGTCTTGCCGCCTATTTACTTTGATTTGCATTGTAATATCTTACATCTCCGCCCTATGGTAGCTCCATTCCCACTCCGGGTTTGAAAGCACATTCTGGGTGTTGAGTTTACTTTCAGCATAATAGAAGATAGGGATCCTCTGACCATATGCTCGTCGTCATCCGGCGCATTCTTGGTTAGAGTTATTTATTCAGCATTGCTTTGAGATCCTCTGACCATATGCTCGTCGTCATCCGGCGCATTCTTGGTTAGAGTTGAATTCCACATCGTTTTGGTTTTAAGTGCTAACCCTAACAGATGTGTGTTGCTTTGCTTACTGTTATTGAAAATTTGAAAAATTTGGCTCGGTATATTTCAGACCTCAATTAAGATTTGGAAGCACCTGTGAGATTCGCATGAGACATCAAACAAGGGCAGGGCCTTCTTCTTGAAGAATATGTTATTCTTGATCATGATGGACAAGAATGTCTTTGCAAGATCACTTGATGAAGATCAAAGACATTCGTGATCAACTAGAAGCAATAGGTAGCAAGATGGAAAAAGAAGACATTGTGGTTATCACACTGAAGAGTTTACCATGCTCATATGAGCACTTTATTGATGTTAGATTTAGGATCAGAAATGAAAGCAATCAGAATATGCAACACATAAGACAATGAACACAACAAGATACCTTGGGAAAACCCTCCTACTCGAGGGAGAAAAACCCAACAAATATATCTCTTATATATTGAAGGAATAAGAGCAGAAATCTGCTTACAACTCAAGCCCAACACAATGCCGAATTTGATACAATGAATAATAGCACCTCTCCTAGATGAAAAGATACAAATGAAAATGTTTCTCCTTGAAATCGGTTTGCTGCTACAAAATGATGATCTGCTGCTACAAGATGATGATCTGCTACTCAAGTATGAACTTCTTCTAGGAATGTGAATTATGATGAATGAACTTGATGATCAAATGAATGATCATCACCTTGTATTTATACAAAATTAGGTGACTCTTCATTTGGGTTGGCCTCTTTTAAGAAACAAGGTGACTCTTCATAAAATTATTATATATAGCAAGTCCGACTTGCCTTGGTAATATTTATCCATCATTTTTAAATTTGAGAGAAAGATATCTCCCATTGCTATAACATTGACACTCCCTCTTAGCTAGGGAGGTATCTTTCCAGATATCCACATCATGGAGTCTCTCAACATTACGCCCACAATGGCTACACCCATTTGTGAAAAACTCAAAGGTTCATCGCGGAGTCTCTCAACATGACGTCCACCATGGCTACTCCCATGTGTGGAAAGAAACATAAGTACAAGGGTTCATCACGGAGTCTCTCAACGTGATGTTGTCATGGAGTCTCTCAACATGACGTCTCATCTCAGTCACAGAGATGAACAAGGGCTCGCACCTCATATTTCTCCGTCTCAGAGAAATATACATTACAACAAATCTTCATGATGATGTGACTCCCTTTGGAGCTCCAAGTACTTGCATCAACCTCTTGACCTCCTCGTCCAAGATTGTCTGCAATTATATCCCCAATAGCGCTCAACTGATCTTTCAAATCAGCAATCTTCATAAAGAATGAGATGATTGAATCATCTTTAGCCATTTTTACATGGTGAAGTTGTTGTCTCAAAGAAAGGGCTTTGTTGGTGTTGTTGATCTCATACAATCCTTTTAGAGTATCAAACATTTCTTTAGCTGTCTTCAACTTGGAGATGATCGGTACTAGGTGATTCATCATAGAGTCTATCATGATCTTTCTAGCCTTCGTGCCATTTTTCTTCCACTGGATTTTCTCAGTATCATCGAAAGGCTTGGGCATATCACTTTCCACGAAATCAAGAAGATCATTCTCCTCTAATGCAATGAGTACCCTGGGTTTCCAAGAGTTGAAGTTTGAAGCTCCATCAAGCCTATCTTCTACCTTGACACCGCTCACCATCTTCTTTTTCCGCACAAATTCACCTTCAAAGATCTGCCCTTAGGTCAGAAATAATTTGAACCTTAGATCTATGATACTTCAAGATCTGCCCTAGATGAAAAGTTGACTTGACTGCTTTAACAAATCTGATCAAATCTTTTCTTAGACCCGCTCTGATACCATGTTAGATTTAGGATCAGAAATGAAAGCAATCAGAAAATGCAACACATAAGACAATGAACACAACAAGATACCCTGGGAAAACCCTCCTACTCGAGGGAGGAAAATCCAACAAATATATCTCTTATATATTGAAGGAATAAGAGCAGAAATCTGCTTACAACTCAGGCCCAACACAATGCCGAATTTGATACAATGAATAATAGCACCTCTCCTTGATGCAAAGATACAAATGAATATGTTTCTCCTTGAAATTGGTCTGCTGCTACAAAATGATGATCTGCTGCTCAAGTATGAACTTCTTCTAGGAATGTGAATTATGATGAATGAACTTGATGATCAAATGAATGATCATCACCTTGTATTTATACAAAATTAGGTGACTCTTCATTTGGGTTGGCCTCTTTTAAGAAACAAGGTGACTCTTCATAAAATTATTATATATAGCAAGTCTGACTTGCCTTGGTATTATTTATCCATCATTTTTAAATTTGAGAGAAAGATATCTCCCACTGCTATAACATCAACAATTGAGACTCTTAATATCACTTTTACAATAGTTGACTTGGAGTTCAATGACTTGTGCAACAAACTCTTGCAATAGGACAGATGATATAGTACCAGGTGGTCCACGACATGATGCTCATGTTGATTTGGATAGACAAGGTTCAACAATGAGACCTAAGTGGTGGGAAAAACTCATTGGTGATGTTCGGGATGATGAACTACTTGAGGGTTGATCATCTAGAGGCAAGAACATACACAACACTATTAATTTTGCTCTTATGGCTAACATTTAGGGTGTTTATGAAGCACAAGACTTTGTAGAGGAGATAGGTAAACCTAAATGGGAAAAGGCCATGGATATAGAACATTAGAGTCTTATGAAAAATAAGACCTGGGTCCTTTCAGATCTTCATCCAAGGAAGAAACCCATTGGCAGCAAATGGGTGTACAAAGTCAAGTACAAAGCTGATGGTACACTTGACAAGTACAAAAGCACGATTGGTGGCTAAAGGGTTCTTGCAGAGAGCAAGCATTGATTACGAGGAGACCTTTGCTCCTACAGCAAAGATGAGCACCATTTGATTAGTTCTAGCCATAGTAACAAAAATCTGGGAAAAAAACCCAATTAATCCTGACTTTTAAAAAATCTGCAGGTTGGACGATTTTTTCCCTGATTTTTTGAAAAAATCTTTGACCTTTTTGTCAAATTTTTCCCATTTCAAACTGCAAAATTGCCAAAAAAATGCATTTAAAACCTACAAAAAATGCGAATAAAATCACACTGATTTTCACTCAAAAAAAAGCCATGAGACCATAGCTTGTTGTTTACTATTATGCTTTAATAAATTTTTTCCAAGCATCCATAGCTTGTTCGAAAGCACTTGTTTTAGGCTTTTAGCCATAGCAGCAAGACAGTGAACTGTTTGATAAAATGCTTTGGTAGATGTGTATGAAAAATGTGGTGGCAAAGACAAGGCAGTGAACTGGTTGAAAAATTGCCTCAAAGAAATGTGGTTGCTATTGATTGTCATGGCATTCCATCACCATGAGACCACATTTCTTTGAGGCAATTTTTGATCCAGACAATGAGTGGATTGCTAGCGATGAATTGAGGCTGAGGATTTTGAGATCCTTGCAGAGTCCAACTTTGATACTCATTTGACTGAACAACTTAGGAGAGGCAAAGTCCGAGGAGCTTCATCATCAGGACCCGCATCCCTCTAGCATAGCTCTATTTATAATAGCAACTAGCAAGAGTCATTGGCTACTTTTGATTTTTTGAAACTTTGTATTCAATTTATAGGTTGACTTTGTACAAACTATATTGTAATTGAAATTTTGTCATCTATCAGTTAGCATTGTGAACTAATGCTTTGAAAGATGTGGAATGCAATGTAATCAACTCTATGAATATAAACAACAAAATCTATTTTCTATGATTCACTAGTTAAACTCTCTATTTTATTTACTCTCTATAACTCTACTGCTATGGAAATATCTTTCAATTAAAAAAAATAGTTTGTCTCTTATTCTACAATTTTTTACATTTTTTTAAAAATCTGATTTTTTCAAAAAATCTTGAACTGATTTTTACAACAAAATCTATTTTCTATGATTCACTAGTTAAACTCTCTATTTTATTTACTCTCTATAACTCTACTGCTATGGAAATATCTTTCAATTAAAAAAAATAGTTTGTCTCTTATTCTACAATTTTTTACATTTTTTTAAAAATCTGATTTTTTCAAAAAATCTTGAACTGCTGGTTTTTCGATTTTTTCCCCATAAGATTTTTGTTGCTATAGTTCTAGCCATGGCAACATAGTTTGATTGGAAATTCCATCAAATGGACGTCAAGTGTGCTTTCGTCAATGGTGACTTTGAGGAAGAAGTGTACATGACATGACCTCAGGGTTTTTAGGTTACAGGAAAGGAGCATCAGTTTTGCAAACTGACAAAAGCCCTTTATGACTTGAAGCAGGCACCCAAGGCATGGTACATCAAGATTGACAGGCATTTGGGGCAACAGGGACTCTAGCACAGTCCTTCACATCCAAATCTATATGTCAAAAGAATAGGCAATAACATCATCCTTCTTGTCACATATGTTGATGATATCATCATTACAGGTAGTGAGGAGCATTTGATTGAGCAAATCAAATGTAATTTGTGTCACACTTTTGACATGACAGACTTAGGCCTCCTACATTATTCCCTAGGTGTAGAGCTTTGGCAAACAGGTGGTGATGTTTAAATTTCAGTCTAAATATGCCAGGAGTTTGCTAGACAAGTTCAAAATGACAGGTTGCAAAATTGCGTCTACACCCATGGAGAAAGGGCTGAAGCTTTCAGCCAACAAAGACTCAAAGGTGATCGATGAGTCAGCTTTCAGGTAACTAGTGGGCAGCCTTATCTATCTTACAGCCACTAGACCTGATTTGAGCTATGCTGTGAGTTACATTTCCCGTTTTATGACAGCCCCAAAGGCAGAACTTTGGGTTGCAACAAAGCGGGTACTGAAAAATGTGAAAGGGACACTTGACTTTGGCATTCTGTATAGCAGAATCAAAGATCCTAGGCTGGTTTGGTTTGCTAAGGAAGAACCTTGATAGGACTTAGCCAACTTCTCACTGATCCACTCTTTTTCTGCTGTTCATGCTTTTCTATTAATCTGGAAGTATGCCTCTAAAATCTTCTGATTTTAATCATTATTTCATTCCCAAACAGCTGCAACCTCAATCAACATGTGACAATCAATAGTCAAAAACATTGACTTTCATATGGGTGCAATAGGTTGTAGTTCATGACCACAAAATCTTGGGATAACTAGCCCATGCTAAGTCATGGAGTTCACTAGTTGCAAGTGAGAATGCTCGATACATGTTCTAGAGGCCCTTATGCAGGTAGCACACTTGTACAAGTGATTTTGAAAGTGGATTCTCCATGATGAGTCTCTCCAAGGAAAACCATTTGTGTTAATCCCTTTTCATGTGATGTTTCTTCACTTGTTTATGCTATTTTCTTGCAATTTTTCTAACAATCCATAGTACAAGTATATAAGATCTAGCTGTATATAAGGATAATCAGTAACACTTATTTATTGGAATTAATCCCACATAAACACTCTTGCTTGCACTACATTTTTGTAAACTCTTTTAAGCATTCACATGGATGGTAGCATGTTTCGGAGTATTGAGTTAAAAGATGCAATTGATAGTAAGCAGATAGGTGGAAATATTAACATTTGCAAAAGATCTTATGGTGTTTAGGAATCAGCCATAGTTACTATAATTACATCTTAGTTTGAAGACTTTAAAGTTGTTCAAATAAGCATATAACTTGTGGCCAATAAGGTTTTGTAAGGAAATCCGTATTAATGAGATTTTCAATGAGATAACTATGAAGCTTATGGAGCACATTGAAACCCTGATTTTAGGGTCAATTAAGCCAAACAGAAGGAATAAAATATCCTAATGTCGCCGTTAACCAATAAGCAACCACCTAGGCCTTTGCAAAAGCATGTGAAGAAGAAAATTATTCAATGATTAGTGAACAATAAGATTGTCAAGTAAAGACCTTAGATCTGGAAAAAACAACTAACAGAGATCTACTTATCTCTATTGTTAACAGTTTTTCCTTTGAATTTACTAGTTTCTTCTTTACTGTCAGCTGGTTTAGACCATGGTGCCATGTTTGTTTTGCAACAGCTGTCAGAGTTTGTCTAAGAAAATTGCAAACAAAAAAAAGGGAAAAAGCATGCGCACTCTTGGTGATATTTTGTAAGTTCAGTAAAGTCCTTTGATGTTTCAACACGTTCTTGCAAAAGATTCCACTGAGATTCAATTACATCAACCTGCCATCATCAAACTGGTTATTTTCATCAAGTCAATGTTCCTTCACTGCAGAGTGGTAAATTCATTTTCTTCAGAATAAAAAAGGCATGTATTCCATATATAAATGAATATGATATGCAGGGAAGCTGACACATAAAAATAATTTTGATTTATGTTTCATAAACTGAAAATAAAAAATAATATGAGAGTGCATATGTTCCAATTGATTCAATTATTACATATACATCAGGTATATTCAAGAAACAAAAGAATATGAGATAACAAATGAAACAGAAAGATTTAAGTACAGTATATTCTAGAAATTTGTATGAATCGGACTCAGTAATTTGATTGCCTCAAAAATAACCTTAAACTGGTTACAGAATTAAGCTGCATGTACATCAACCATTAATATACCATACTTGAACACTGCATGCAATGATGATTTGAAAGCTAAATAAGTTCCATCACAGGCACCATAAAATAAAAGAGACAAAGCACTTTGAGATTATGGAGTTGGAATGCTCAAACGTACCTTTTTCCTAATGGTTTCATAAGTAACAATAACAATGTGGTACTAAGGGTTTATGAATTATATATGTATAAAAATACACAGAAATAGATAAAGTTTCATATGAACTATAATGTCTGCATGCACGCGCGCACACACACACACACATATCACTCACACATCATTCTTATAAAATGTTGTTCATCTAAATCAGACAAAGGTAACAATTAAGCTTCGAAGGCAATAAAAGTGCATCGAAGCATAGTAAAGAGTGATTTATTGGATCTCTTGAGGTAGAAGATGAACGGAACAACAACAAAAAGTGGTCAAGTATGTTGAATATACAAGTATTCATAGCAAGGTTGGCCATGGAGCATTGTAGAGGTGCTAGGAAAAAGCCACAGAGCAATTGGCTTATAAAACCTTTCAAAATGACAGTCAAAATGAGGGAACATAGCTTCACTCTTCAGAAGTTTTCCAACATTGGATTTCTCCAAGGGGTATCCTTGTGTCTATTTCTTTTTCATGTGGCTTTCATTCAATTGTTTGCTCACTTCTATCCCATGCAATTACTTCATTAACTCCAGCACTTAAGAAAGCATCTAATTTACATGGGCAACTTATCAAAAGTGTAGTACTTGTTCATAACAATGGATAGAATTCAAATTCAATTCTCATATGAGTTAAAGAACTCTCATACTCTTTGTTCCACTACTGTTCGTGCAGAGTACATAATTCCCACATTAGTAGTAGCATAGAAGGGGTGTATAACATATGTAGGCCATTAAGTGAATATATGCCATGTTACAGGTTCGTTGGGTGGAAACCCCCAGGTTTGGGTCCAATGCAATCTGCCTATGTGGCAACCCAAGTTCCTACATATCGCCTATGGTTCGTCACGAGCGTACATGGGGTGAATTTGGTAGGTACCCATGCCCAAGCAGTGTTTTTCGTTGTTTTTTAATATATATATATTAATTGATTTATTCATCCCTCCCAAACCCTAAAATGTGGTATAGAAGACATCTAAAAGACAAAAACAAACTCATTTCCCATACTGTGAATGAGAAACAAAAATATCATTCATAATTGCTGAACTTCTTTTCTTGCTTGCCATTGCACGAATAGAGTTGAAAATTGATTAGTGAACATTTCAAACTAGTTGGTTTGTTATTCCTATGCATTTGCAAGACTTCATTTATTGCCAAGCAGATAATAGAAGAATATTTCTTCAAAAGAGGTAGGTTTTCTTCAAATTTTTCGGTATTTTTTTCCCTACATTTTTTTTACAAATGAACTCTCTCGTTTTGTTTTCATTCTTCAAGGAATCTATAACACATGCTTAATTTTTTAAAATGAACTAAGTTGTATATATATATTTTTTTCATTTGTTTTAATTCTTCGAATGTGTTGTTCATTGAACTTGTTGTCAGAGGTATTACGATGGAACCCAATTCTACTCCATGAGCCAACCCAGCTTCAAAATAGACCCAGACTCTCCCCTTTGGAAATATGTTGAAATGGTATAGCAGCCTCTAGATGGTGAGGGTTACATTTGGATTTGTAGTGAGTGTAAAGTTTGATATTCAAACTCATACAGTCAAGTGAAAGGCCATTTGTGCAAGATCCTTTGACTTATAATCAAGTTTATAAAAAAAAATCTTTTATCTTTTAAGTTTTATTTATATTTTAATTTTTTAATTGTGTAACTCTTAACTCTCTAATTTTGTCATAATAGGTTGCTAATTCATCTGCATCTGAGAGGAATTGGAGCACATGTTCCTTCATCCACTTAGTAAAGTGCAATTGGCTACAATAAAAAAAGGTAGAGGACTTAGTGTATGTGCATTCAAAATTGCGGCATTTTATGCACAAACAAAATGGCTACAAGAAAGGGGACACAAGGAAGTGGGATATCAAGCCAGAGCATATTGACTTGAATGCTTCCACTTCCCACTTTGTTGTGCTTGATGTTGATGACAAGCCAACCAACCATAATGAGAGTGCTAGTGCTAGTGCTAGTGCTAGTGCCAATGGCACTATTTTGTGGTTCTTCTAATTTACCAATACCTACATCATCTAATTTGGATGGTGATGATATTTTTAAGATCCATATGACAATTTTTTATCAATGATGGCTGATTGTTGACACTTGACATTATTATTTTTTAATTTTAATATATATCATGACATTTGAGTTTGACTAATTGACATTGTAATATTTTTTTATTTTTATGATGGTTTTGTTTATTATATAACATAAGATGCTATGTGTGGTGTATTGTGAACTTAATTACTCCTGCAAATATGTATGTATTTTTATTTTTATATGTTTTTGTATGGACAAACCCAAAACGAACCCAATCCCCCCCAAAAAAAATTGACTGAACCCACAAACCGAACCCTTGAACTTGAATCCAAACCAATACTAGGACTAGTAACTTAGAATATATGATGTAGATTGTATCCATAGAGCTGTATGAAACATAAACTTGGATTGTTGTTTCAAAAGCATTGAACTTAGGAACAATACATAAAGGAACTAAAGCCATGTTGGTATATTGTGAATTAGAATATCCAACCCAGCTACAAATTAGATGGTATCAAAATCAAATTTCCTAATGCCTTGTAATAATTTCAAATTTGAAAGTTTTCTGGATTTGATTGTGTGCCAATTTTTGAATCAACATTTCGGATCACACTACATGATCCATCATCAGGATATAGAGCTCAAGGAGATGTGATCCGAAACGTTGATACAAAAATTGGAACACAATCAAATCCAGAAACTTTCAAAATTTGATGATATAAATTGTGGAAATCTAATAGCATTGATTGTAATAATTTGCTAACATGTTTCAGTTGTGTGTACTTGTCTTCATGTTTGAAAAATTGGTAAGGGCAGGTTATTTTGGTTACACATCTTGACCATTAGAAAATCTCTAGAGAGAAAGAACATTCAAGTACTTGAAGACCTAAAAAATCAAATTCAAACAAAGAATAAAGAGTGTAGAAATATGACACAACACTTGGAGAGACTCAAGAGTTATAAGACTGGCAAACCATGGAGATCTTTTCATGGGTAACATGGAAAACTTGCAATAGGAGGTGCATGTAAGAAAAGATGATGAAAATGTAATGTCCCCATTTTAGCCCTACGCTCTTCTTGAGGATTTAACCTATTTCCGAAAACTCTTAGGCTAAGCAGAATTGAAAATTAGGGTTTCCTATATTTTTAGGAGGTTTCAGATGCAGTTTTGAGGGCTTGTATGCGTGAGCTTTTGATGCATGTCTAGTGGAGTTTTTTGGGTTTTCAGAGAGCTTCAGAATGGTGTATCATGCATCTCCATCTGACAAGTTTTCCAAGTACTTACTATTTATAGTAAGTCATGTTGGCTTCCCGGTTCGTGCTCAGAAGGTGTTTGGAAACACTTACTATTTATAGTAAGTCATGTTTACTGCTCAGTTGTCGTTCAGATAATGTTTTGCAAACTTACTATTTATAGTAGTTGCTATTTTTAGTAAGTCTATTCATAGCAGTATCATTCTAGTAGTAGTTCACATTGCTATTTTGGGCAATGTGGCTGTTCAGTTTGGCTTTTTGAAGAGTTTGAAGTTAACTTACTATTTATGGTATTATCTATTTTTAGTAAGTCTATTTTTAGCAATGGCATCATCAGTAGTTTTGCTCAGGCCATAATTCTATTTCTGGCAAAATCAGTTGGAGCGATTGGTTTTGGTTTTTGGCTTCTATCTCTCCTTGGGCTGTGTTCCAGACTTAGTCAATTTTCATGTCTTGAAGTTGTACCCCACGCCTAGGCTTGATGACTTCAAGTTGTTTTAAAAGAAGGGACATAATGGGGTCATCTATTTGAGCATTTAATGTTTATTTTAAATATTTATTGTGCAACTTAAGTTGGACGCCAAAAAAGGAGATGAATAATGTCATTAAATTCAAAATAAAGTGACTGTTAGGAGATGGCATCCCTTGGAGGAATTGGAACAGTTTCTTGTTGGGAGTTTCAGATTGCTTCATTTGCCAATTGAAGCTTATATATTCCTGCCTTGCTCATTCATTCTTATCTGGGAATTTTGAAAGTAAAGTTATGCTGCTGATTTGAAATCCAAAACCTGGCTAAGGGGAAGCTTAGTATTTTGCAATCCATCCTTCAGGCCTAAAACTATGGCTTCCTAGGTGGGTCTTTGAGACTGTACTTCACACAGGAGTGTAGATAGAGCTTTATTTCTGATGTTATTTAACAAGTTGCTGCTGTATAATCTATTATTGAGTTGCTGATTGGTCCATGGCTTAAGCGAATTTCTGATCACTGCTTCGCCACTAATTTTTCTATCGTTCTGGGTATTGGCCCAAGCTGTTCTACTGTGGAGGGTGCCCCTTTCTGCAAGTTTGCAGACTTTTCTGTGAAGATTGTGATTTTTGAGAGAAGGTCAACCCTTTTTGGAGGTCGTACCTTCCTGCCTAGCTGCATTGGGTTTCGTGCCACTGACAGGTGTGAAGTTTGAAGGTGTTCAATTGTTGTGTTTTGGATGCCTTTGCTCTAGGATTCATCCGCTCTCAGTTTCATGTCAAACGGACTCCGTTTGGTGGAGCTATGAACATTTTGGTGAATCTCTTCATTGCTGGTCTAATTTTTTGTACCTTCTGTTTCTGATCAGATTAGTTCAATTTTGTTATTATGCTGTTTTGAGCTTCATTTTTGTGATTTTTCATGTTGTAAGAGTTAGAGGAAGTGTTACTCTAACTATCTCATGTTTTTGGAAGCTTACCTTTGCTAAATTGCAGCTGTACGTTATTTGTTTGTGAGCTGATTAGTAGTACTATTAGCCATTGTTTCATTGCTGCAAATTCTAGTTTATTTTTATACTCCCACGATTGAGTGGTTGAGTTTAATAAAGCATCTTTCTTAATGTTGTATTCCCCCCACGAAATAAGTGGTTGTGAGGACTTGTATACCCCCCACTGTACAAGTGGAAGTGTGGTTACATGGATGGCTTGCCGCCTTAATTAAATTGTAATAATCTCACCCACTGAACAAGTGGAATATTCCCACCGCTTGTGGATGCCTGCTCAGTAGAAGAATTGTACTTTTAGTTCTGATTTTCCTAACGATCCCCAAGCCATATGCTATCACCTCGCCCAAACTGGGATCTTGGTGAACATTCTTGGTGAGGGTTACTTTATGAGCTGTTTTGGATTTGGAGCTAATGTTTAATTAGAGTTTGATTGCTGGTTTATTGTGTTGAAATCCGGGAAAAATTAAGGGGGTTCATTTCAGAAAAGTTCCAAGATGATGGCGAAGGTGTGAAGAGGATGGAAAATTCTACCATGCTAAGAAGACCAGCCTTTATGATATGGAACCAAGCAATGTAGCTACCAAAGGTCTATAGAACAATGTGTGATTGGATAATCTCTGCAAAAAGAAGCTACAACTCAACTATGTTTCTTGAAAGCTTATAAAGATTAAATAGGCACAAACAAGCCAAAATTGCAATATTTAGAAAATCATCAAAATATCATAGTGGTTGAATGAAAAACCAATGTGAGAGCCAAAATCAAAACAAATTAACTAGTCAACTTCGGCTAACAACCTAACCATTAAGAATCTACCTTGTTACTTTTTACATAGGATGTAAATAAAAGACAATAAAAATATAGAATATAAATTTATCTTAAGTTCTTAACATCTTGTACTATACCATATGAACCCTCATCATTCCTCCCAACAATAGAAGCATCAGACTCCAATGCTTTGAGAAGAGAAGGAAAAAATGAGACAATTGCTGCTGAGAAATCTATCAGGCCCAATGCGGAAGCTGACCTTGTTTGTACAAAGATATCAAGTAGCTGAATCTTGGCATGTCAAGAGTCTTTGTGTAAAAAACTCGATCAACATCCAATAGAAGCTGAAAACTAGGAACAAGAAGGTTGATGGAAAGCTTGGACTTGAACATTGACCCATGGTGTGTTTGAGGAGATTTACATCAACAACATGAAAAATGCTCAACTATAATTGAAGATCAAGTCGAAAAGCATTCTAGAAAACCTATTGCAGAATAGTATATGGTCCATAGCAAAGAGATTTAACCTTACTATGTGCCTTATCCTTGCAAAGACATTTTTCCAAGTACAAGCATACTTTGGCCCCAACTGAAAAATGATGAGGGACACGATAACGATCTTCTCTTGAGTCTTCTGAAGAATTTAAACAACTTTAGACTAAAGAGACTACAAATGCAAGATGGGCTGATCCTTATCTTTCTCTTTTTGAATGTGTTTGGTTATCAAGGAAGGCAAGGATAACGGTGACTCATAGCAATCCAAAAACTAAAAACCAAGGTAGACATCAAATGGAGAATAACCTATGGAAGAATGTATTGCTCAATTATAGGCATGAGGTAGGAGAAGTGTGGTGGTAAATTTAGAGACTTTGCACAAGAGTGCAATTGACAACTTTTGTTTGACCATCCAACTACTGATGAAAGTGGAAAACTTAAGGGACACTGCCAACAATTTCCACAAGTAATGCCAAAAATAACCCATAATATGTGAGTCAAGGTTGGAAACAATGTTGGTAGATACACCAAAAGATTGCCAAATATAGTCAAAGACCAATTGGGCTAGGTCATTTGAAGAATTGATCGCAAGCCAAGGAACAAACTTAGCCATTTACTAAAACAGTCAACAACCAAAAAAACAGTCATGCTTGTAAACAATCATAAAAAATCCACTAATTAGGTACAAGGAAACATTATTACAAGGACAAGTAGGAATGGCCAAAGGAACTAATCCAAAAATGGATTGAAAAATGACTTATGTCACACTACAACTCTATAATGAAGAGGGCCACAACTTGCAGGACAACTTTGATAAAGGAAGTAGGTGTTTGAAGGAAAATAATAAAGGTGTCTTGAGCTTCTGGTGAAACTACCAATCCCGACAGGGAGCAATTATGCAACTATCAATTACAAGTCATGGTTATGCAACTGCCAATATGGTTTCAAAATCACCACTCTATTGGAAGTGGTGGTTTCATCCCATGACAAGGAAAAAACCCATGACATTTAAAATTCTGGATTTTTTCCTCTTTCTTGCATCTCTTCAACTTCTGTTCAGGGTTTTGTAAATAGTGGATGAGGAAGCCATTAGATCTCACTCTTGCTAAATCTTTCCCCCAGAAATCACTCTCCAAGGTAATCCTTGAGTCTTCCATTATTTTGTTGATTGCTTTTGTCCTCATGTTCAGTTGCTTATGTTAGATTAGTTGTTTCACCCTTAATATCTGAAAATATCATTCAAAAGACATGACTAGTAACAATTTGGTGTATGTATCCAAGGCAAAACCACGAGCACTTAATTACTTTCATTTATTTTACATACCCAGGCACAAAGAGAAAAAAAAGCACACATAGTTGTTTAGCATTAAGATTCAAATCAAGAATGTTAAGTTGTTGCACTTTTTTATTCTTATTTTGAAGCTAACTTCATTTTTCGAGAGTTGGTTGGAAAATTCAGTTTGACAGTTTTTCAACACCCCAAGCAATGTGCTTTGGGCTGGATCAAAAAGAGTGTTGACTTATCAATTACTAGGCAATATAAATTAATGTTTGCTGTTGGCAAGAAACCTATTGATGATGAGTTTGTAGATGTTTCATCCCACAAGGGCAAGTCCAAGAAATCCAAGTCCATAATCTTCAAGCAAGGAGGATACTCAGCAAAGGCTCTTGGATCATTCCCCTTGAGTGGAGGAAAATGAGTGTTGATACAGCTACTTCATCTAGTTCAAGCGCTATGAAGGTTCAAACAACTTTGGACATTTAAGAGAGAATTTTAGGCTCTTAATTAGAGTGGTGCAAGGTTTGGTGGCAATAATATCGTCTGTCATGCAATGGTCATCCCTCATTTTCCAAGTCTACCTAACTCTGGGAGTCGGAAAGCCTTAATACAGAGGTGTGATAGAAAAATGAGTTATGTCGCACTAGAACTCCATTACGAAGATGGTCACATCTTGAGGAACATTTTTGATGAAGGATGCAAGTGTTTTAAGGAAATAATGTGTATTTGGTTTTTGTGTCAAACAACCAATTCTGACAGGGTACAGTTATGAAATTATTAAAAACTGCACCTCCCCCACCTGCACTCTAGATTTTCCTATCGGCAAACCAGCTCAAAGATGAATGCTAATCTAATAGTGGATACCATTTGATGTAAAAAGAATACCTTAAAGAAACAAATAAAGTCACCCAAAATGGAAAGGCCAGGTCTCAGAAAGTAGCAGTAGAGGTAGAATTACATAAGCAGAGACAAGAAAGAGAGAAAGGAGGAAATACCAAGAAAAGAAGACTAAAGTTTACAATATAACATAGAAAATTAGAAAAAGAACCATCACAGGAGTTTTTGTCTATCTTCAAAATTTGTATTCTTTATCAACCCTATAAAGAGATAGATTACCAAATCAAGAAAATAAATTCACCTGTATGTAGAACTGCAAATTAGTAATCAAGTAAGTCATATGTTGCCGAACACGCCACATTGGCATGCGTTGTTGTCGACGTTGCTGGGAGACCAGTCTGTTTGTGCGATCTTTACGTTCAAGAGCAGAATCTGCATGGTCTTGTTGCATTGCTTCTGCCCATGATTTCTCCAGTTCCAATTGAATCCGCTTTAGCCGTATCAAATACTGAAAGACTTTACAATACCTGGATCAAAGTTTCGTGTTTATCTCCACCACATAAGTGTTTTCCAACATTGATTACTATTATCATTAAACAAAACCATACTGCAGTATCAAATAAGGTTTCTCACAGTAACAGTCTGACCTAACTAGATAAACAAACAGTTCAAGCATCAATATAGGCAAAGAAATCCTAACTTGGCAAGTACTTCTCGAGTAAAAAGCAGCTGCAGTGGCCAATCAACACTATATTCCAGTGCAATACCATCCCAACCATCTAATGATGCACCTGCTGTGGGATTTCCGTAGATATTAGACAAGCTAATAGAAGTTCCATCACCACTAGCTTTCAATCTTGATATATCTCCCTTGGAGGCTGATGTTGAACTTTCTAATAATGGCATCCTACAAAAGGTCACAAAGTTCCAAATGTTCCCCATCAGATTACTAGCAAACAATAAATATAAATATTTCTCTTATGTCAATTCACAAACAAACTTGTACAAGCAAGGATAAAACATTTGTAATTACCAACCAAACTACATTAAGATTGAATCATTTCCATACCTCAATGACACCCTTGAAAAGTATCTATCATCATCACCAATAGTTTTAACTGCAGCCTGTATGAGATTTGTGTCAAAACCTTTAAAAGAGGCAAATGAACTGACATGGTATTACAAATTTCAAATACCTATAAAATATCTTAGTCAATGTCTGCAATTGGGTATCACAAAATACATTCATAGATATCTAAAATTTACAAAAGAAATATGATCAACTGGGTTAATAGCAACTATGGTAAAAGTACATAATATTCTGAAAAATAAATATGTAGAATTCAGATTCACTACTAAAGAAAATAAACTGTAACCTGATTTTCCCCATCTATGCAGAACTATTTAAAAAACATGATGCACGACATCCTAAATCAAAAAACTAAAAAATATTTATTTAATACTTAAGATGTGGTATTTGTGTTACTTGGGTGCATATAAAAAAAAAAAATCCAATTTGGGAGAAACAATTATATGTCATTTGTTGTACCTATACAAAACATTTATGTTGTGTCAAATTTTCATCTAAACTCTTGTCTTTTTGACAATCATGAGTCGTGTTTCAGTCTTTTGTCTTGTTCTTCTATGTCATTTTTGCCTTCTCTTGCTTATGTCTTTGCAGGATTGACAAACAGAGCTATCAAACATTTTTGTCAAAGTGAAAAACAAAGTTTTGTAAAATCCCACTCTTATTTTTTCCAAACAAAACTGCACAACTTGCACCCATTAGCGTTGGCCCAAAATTCAATGATAGACAATTGGAGGCAACCCTTCACTTTCTGATCGCCAAGATCTCGGAGAGGGTAGGGTGAGAGCATATGGTGTAAGGGGGTCTGAAAGTAATAATAATGCTAGAAGTAAACAAGTAAAGCTATTGGCGACAAGCCAGCCAATAGGAAAATAAAGCACTTGGCGGTAACGCCAACTACTTCCAATTTTCAACAGGCTACAAGAAAGTAAATTAAAGTAAAGAACTTGGTGGCATAGCCAGCCACTACCACTTTTCAGCAGGCTACAAGAAATTAAAGGAAAACTCGACCACTTATTCAGTAGGAGTGAAGTAAAATAATCAAAGGCTCAACCACCTTTCAGTGGGAGCAACCACTTGTTCAGTGGGGTTAGTAATCAGCAAATACAAGAGGATTCACCAACGGTACTACCGATGGTGTTGCAATGAGCTCAATGTAATCAAAATCGGATCATTACATACTGCTACTATGAGAGATAAATGATAGAAATGAGAAGTAAACACCCTCACAAGATGATAGAATGTAATAATGTTAACACCCCAACAAATTAGAACAAGTAGACCTCAAGATAGGTCTAGTTGAGGTCAATGGAAGGAAAAACTGGAGGCTGCAATAGGTCTGATAATCAAAACAGAGATCTGATACACATGAACAGCAGGTCAGAAACTCAAATCAGCAACCTTAGAAAACAACATAACTCCTCCAATACTTATCCGAATGAAGCCAAATCACTTGCAAATGATTCCTCTCAGCTAGGCAACCCAAAACAAGTAGCAAGCCGCCACCAACAAGTCTGTAACACACCAGCACGAACCCCGAGATACCTTAAGCCACATGTACGGCTCCTAGGAAGGGCGACCAGCAAGTAAAAATACCACACACCTTCAAAAATTCCCAAATTGTGTAAGAAGGGGCACCCTAGGCAAGGGGAGCAAATGAATCAACACCCACAAAATGATATTCAGTCCTCCGAAAAGCCTGAGTGAAATAGTGGGTCAGCTGGGCTAAGGAGAGGCATGAACCAGCAAAACTCAAACTGATAAACACTCCAAAAATACCTCCAAACTGCAATCCAACACACACCAAAACATATAGCTAGAAAGCATAAGAACATTCCATAACCAAGAACAAACTGAAAATATTTCACCAATATCTCCAATGGTGACTCCTGCAGTGAAGCCACTCCAAAGTCTAGCTAGGGAGTATCTCTTAACTTTGAAACTGGAGCAACTTTGAAGGTTTTCATCTCCAAAGCCCTTGAGGGGATTCAATCCTCACTCCAACAACATTTCAATATCGTAAATCAACATAACAAATGAGAGAAACTAGAGCAACTTTGAAGGTTTTCATCTCCAAAGCCCTTGAGGGGATTCAATCCTCACTCCAACAACATTTCTATAACGTAAATCAACATAACAAATGAGAGCATATAAATAGCTTTTGAGACCCAAGAATTTGAATTCCTTTTCCCTCCAAAAGGACATGCCACATTTGAGAAAATATAATATTTGATTTAATTTTCACTTATCCCTCCATTTGGGCGTCCAACTTAGGAATTATAATTTCCCCTTTTTAAAAACAACTTAAAGTTGTTGAGTCTAGGCGTGGGTTACAAAGGGTGCCAATAATAACTTAAGTTATATTTTTATATTTTGTCCTTTCGAACTATATGACTTAATAACTTAAGTTGCAATATTTCCATTTCCGAACTCCAAGGATGGTGAAGAGTCCAACCACTAAAAATATCAAGACGCCAACGCAATTGCCACCATTGCCAAAAATAGTAACCCAATGTTGAACTGCTACCAGAACCCACTGCCAAAAATAACACTTACTAAAAATAGCATACTGCTAAAAATAGTAAGTGACTCCAAACTCAATATGAGCACATTTCGAGTAGCCTTCATAACTTACTAAAAATAGTAAGTCTAAAAATAGACATTGCTAAAAATAGCAGTGACTGCCCAACAAAGCTCTCAAAAAACCCCAAAAGACCAAGAAACCCTTTTGGCAAACTCCCACAACAAGCTCCTGAAAAGCTAACAAGAAACCTCCAAGAATTTAGGAAACCCTAAAAATGCCTCTGAGTAGCCTGTGGGACTTCAAATATGGGCTACCGACCATTGAAAAGCATAGGGCTAAAAAGGGGACATTACAAGTTTAATCAACAAAGAAGAGATGAAAATTACTAATGCATAGAAAAACATCAGGGCCACGTATGAGCACATGCCAAACAAGAAAGAAGTCAGATTTTGGTGTTAAGGTTGCATGATAGAACTATGGAGTGTGCCTTTTTGAAATGACAGATTTTACTTTTTGTTTAAAATCTTTCAGATGATGGTTGAAGCATGATATGCTGCACAAAGAAAAAGTTTCAGTCAAAATTGCATCCTGCATTGATGTGTGTGCTTCCTATAATGGAGGACAAATCTGCATCCCGTATATATAGGCACGTGCTTGATAATACAAAACAGGTTTGAGTTTTTTAAAATTGCAAGAGCAATAGCAAGGTAGACATCAGGAACAAAAGGAACAAGTTCTGATGTCAAGTTAAAAAATTTCAAACCATTAATTTGAGTGCATGCCTTTCCAAACAATAATAGGGTTGTTCTATGTTAGTCCTTTTCTCACTAATGGTGTTTACAGGAGCCTTATGGGAAAATATAGCCAATCAGGAAATCAATCCTAGGAGCTCCAATGCAGAAAGTGCAAGAAAAGAACAAAAGATTTTGGAGTTCAAAGATAAGAGTGGCAATGGAAGCAGGATCTAAACGTGGGAAAAAAGAGGCAGAAGAAGGAAGGAACGAGGTTAAAGAGAAGGACTATGGTACACAATTTGAGTGGCAAATGCCAAACAAATCTCTTTTAGTTCATATAGTAAAAAAGTCCATCTTTTTTAGCATGGATTTGTCACTGTGGAAAATCCAATTTCAAGTCACAGGTTTAGCATCAATAGAAACTCCATCCAATCTTCAAAATTATTATATTTTTAGAAAGTTGCTATTTTTAGAAACTAGTAAATTTAGCAGCTATTTTTTTGTGGAATGGTGAGAGGAGCTCAATAATCCATTTATCTATTTTTAGAAAATTGTTTTTTGGAAGGTTTCTTTTTTAGGAAATTGCTTTCCAAGGAATAAGAATAGATGACAAGGTCGGAAGTTAGTCAAAAGCAGTTTTAGGCTCCAACATGAGAAAAAGGAATCCAAAAAGTAGAGCAGTAGTAAAAAGAAATAAAACTCATCAAAGACAAAGGATTTGTAACAAAGTGTTTGAAAATGCTTCCCAAAAACAAATCTTGCAAAGTGAAAGAAATTGAAAAATTGCCCAAGTTTATGTGAGGTGGACTTTTCTTGTGACATAACCATTCACAAATTCCTCCAAGTGGGTGCCCAACATAGAAAATCCCACCAAGCATCAAAAATTGTTTAAGTTACTAAGCAGTGGACTTTTGAGAGGAGTTTATCACACCATTTTCCCTGCCAAATGAGATTTTAGGATGGTATGCCAATGTCAAAAACCAAACAGACAAAGTATGGCAACTTGGCAAAGTGGTGGAGGTTTTCCCATGGTTTTCCATATGAATTTTACCACCAAACATGGCAAAGCGCCCAATATTCTCCATTTTCATTAAAGAAAAGATTTTCTCTTGGCATGCCAAGATAAAATCCCTGCTAAATAGAATCAAAAGATAAGTTGGGCACCCAGCATAGAGGGAAATGGATTTTTTGCCTTGGCATGAGCATATTATCTACTACAAGGATCAGATATACTTAGTGCCTGAATCTAAACTCAAGGAGAAGATTATGAGGGCTACCCATGATGCACCATTGGCAAGGCATTGGGGTATTTCAAAACCTACATGCAGATCGGGGAGAGGTTCTCTTGGAAGGGCCTCTAGGACTATGTGTTGCGTTATGTGAGGGAATGTGTGACTTGTCAACAGAACAAGTCAGAGCACACTCATCCAACAGTGTTACTATAATCATTACCCATCCCTGAACAGAAGTGGGAGAGTGTGTCAATGGATTTCATCACAGGTCTACCTAAGGTTCATGGCAAGGAATGCATATATGTAGTGGTAGATCGGTTGACTAAGTTCGCTCACTTCTTCACAATCTCATCAGAGTACAAGGCATTGCAGGTGGCAAAGCTATTTTTCAAGGAGGTGTTTAGACTCCATGGGTTGCCTAAGTACATTGTCAGTGACAGGGACAATAGGTTTCTCAGTGCATTTTGGCAGGAGCTGTTCAAACTTGTTGGCACAAAGTTGACTACCATATATGAGTTACCACCCTTAGACAGATGGTTAGACAAAGATAGTGAATAAATGGGTTGAGGGGTACTTATGTAACCACAAGTGGTTGCATCTAGGGGAGCACAATTACAACAACACTTACCATATGTCCATTGGCATGACACCTCTGTTACCCGGGGACGCGTCCTCGGGCCTAAATCCCTCGTCCTCATCCTGAGGACATTTTGGGGATGGCCAGGGGACTCCACTGCTAGGCAGCCTTTAAAAAAAAAAACTCACTTCACTTTAAATATTTAATTATAAATGCATATTCATGGGAGTTTAGGACTCATGTTGTTGCTACTAGAAATGTATTGAGTTTTATTTTTTTAATCAACAAGCGCTGCCAAAGGGGGCAACTCCCATTATATTAATATGAAAAGCATTTACAATACTTTGTGCATGATATGCATCACGCCATCACCAAAGACAAAAGCCCTCTCAAGCTAAGAGGCAAACAACAAATCCCCATGGTTGCTAATGAAGAGCCCAAAGGAGCTAAGATCCATTTTTTCAATACCCTCCCTATATAACTTCAAGGCCTTGGCAATGACGCTCTTCTTGGCAACAACTGTGGCATCAAAGATACCGGCAATGAGGCCTGAGGTGGGAAGTACAGGAATGGAATCCATCTCGTATTTTACCATATCAACAACATCCGGGTTGAGAGGATGATGCACATAGGAGCCACAAGTGAAGCTACCTTACCCTGCACAATATTTGTCATGAACTTCTCTAGAACCACCTTGTCATGCACATGACCATTTTCCCACAAGGAGCCTCCGATCACCTTTATAACGACCTCCCAATCCTCCCCTTCCTTTACGGTGAAAAGTCATCCCACTTGGCTTTCCGCATCTTCAACAAGCACTGCCTCCTCTATAATGTCCTTCGACAATTCATCCTCCCTATCCCTAGCAACAACAGCCCTAGCCTTAGCACAGGCACATTCAATGCCAAACACTATATGATCCGCCCTTTTGGGCTCAACACAAGACCGATAGGTGTTAAATAGACTCCACCAGCATATGAGTAGCCCATCATAAGTAGACCAAAGAAGATTTAGAATCTTGCATAAGATCCCAATGCAATCCAATGGTATGCACATTGGAGCAAAAATACTTCATCCAGTAGACCTACGAACAAGATGCGGGCACCCAAACTATATCATAGCCACCGATGAATGACTGGCCAATATCTTGAAGTACAATCCAATCCAAGTCCGGCCATGCCTCGGGCTCGCATGAAGAGACCTCCAATACTGGACTGCCGATGGAAAAATTGGCCAGAAAGTCCACACATTTGTTTGCTTCCTTTTACACGTGCTTAATGGAGAAAAACTCTAACAATCCCAACTTCGTCCAACCAAATGATATCCACCTAGTTTTGTAAGTGCCATGAATTAGTGCCATTTGACTTTCTGACATTGATACATATTGGGGAGTCACCTTCAATTTCAATCGAGGAATAGCCTTTGGAGATACATAGACTCAAGCCTGTGTCTAAGATAGTGAATTCTTTCTCGTTGTTTGTACAATCTTTGAGTTTCTTGGAGATACCCTAGACCAATTCCCCATTTGAGTTTTTGATGATACATCCAAGACCAAATTTTCTCTGGCTTCCTCTTGAAGCCCTGTCAAAATTTAATTTCAGCCTCTTGCTGGGAGGGCAGGCCCACTTAGCGAGCAGCTGTTTCAATTTCTATTGGGGAGCCAAATTAGAACATGACTTTGGGACCATGCCATTTTATCATTAAAAAGTCGACCCAACTGGAGAAAGTTGGGTGCTTCCTATGCTTGGCACAGGTGTTCAGGACTTTAGTTATACCATCTCCAATGATTGCACAAACTTGATCCAAATTTTTTTCGAGCCCATGGAAGACCCTTCTATTGCCTTCCTTCCATAGCTACCACAAAAGGATAGACGAGGCAACAATCCAGATATCGCTCCACGGGGATTTTGGCATTAGCCTTGGCCAGCTATTAAAATGAGCAAGCAAGTTTGCTTAGCGCACGCAATTCCAATCCAATTTGGCGGACAACCAATCCCAACATTTTGAGGCAACCACATAGTTCAAAAGGACAGCCTTGTCCGAGCAAAGCCTCACAAGCTAGTGCTACGATTTTCTTTGCAGATTTAAAAGTTGATAACCCAGCTTCACAGAATAGTTTCCAGATTTCACACCACACCAAATTATTCTATCCGATTTTGAGGTTATCAAGATTCTTCTCTGGCTAAGTTCCACCTGTAGGTTATTCTTAGCCTCATCACCTACACGTAAGACATCAATCAAATGCCAACACCATTTTGCATTCCCATTTGGGAGAATGACTAACATGTCCGCCACGCAAAGATCACCAACTTCATCCAAAACCTAATTGAATTCAGCAAACATTTCATACAGATTTATTGAGATTTTGCTCAGCAGATTTGGATAACTTCAGACACGACATTGCATAAATTGGGATGGCAGCAAGCACCAACTTGATCATCATAATTTTGCCCAGAAGCGTAAGCCACTTGCCTTTCCAACTTAAGGATTTTTTCTTGCATGCCTCAATCACGTGTTGCCAATGTTTAGCCTTCGTTGCACCTTGGAAAATTGGTACCCCTAAATATTTGCATGTGAGTTGGATAATGCCAAAGCCCAAAAGATTGGCTATTCTTCTCTGCATCAGCCTATTTGTGTTGAAAAAGAAAATTGCAGACTTCTCATTATTGATCTTTTGGCCGGACTTAGCAATGCAAAGGTCCAAAATAGATTTGATGTGATTCGCCTCCCTCAAACTTGCTTCCCCATAAAGCATTGTGTCATCGGTGAATTGGTTGTGCGTTAGATGCTCCATGTTCTCCGCTACACTGATGCCCTTCCATAACCCATTCAATTTACTATCCCTTATCAATCGACTTAGTGCATCAGCCATTACAACAAAGAGGAAGGGGGACAAGGGGTCCCCTTGTCTAAGGCCACGTGTACAACCAAAAAACCACAAGGATTGTTGTTGACGATAACAAAGAAACGCACTGTGGAGATGCAGCCAAAAAGCCATTCAAGCCAATCATTTCTAAAACCAAAGGCTTCCAAAATTTTCAAAAAAAAGCACCAACTTACCCGATCATATGCCTTGTTGATATCTAACTTTAGAAGCATAGCTTTTTGTCTATCAGTTTGAACCGAGTGGATTACCTCATTGGCGATGATGATGCCCTTAAAGATTTCCCTACACGAAATGAAGCCAGTCTTCTCATCAGATACAATTGCCCCCAAAACAGATTTCAATCTGTTAGACATTGACTTGGACATAATTTTATATAGGGCGTTGAGAGGGAGATCAAACAAAAATCTGCAAAGGAGGCATCCTCTTTTCTACTTATCAGAGCTATGTTGGTGTTGTTGATTTGTTTCAGCAACCTTCTCTTCGACCTGTAGTCCTCCACAACCTCCTAGACCTCATCACATAGAAGACCCCAACAATTTTGGTAAAAGAGCGAGGGGAACCCATTCAGGCCAAGGGATTTGTCCGGATAAAGTTCAAAAGCAGCCTTTTTAACTTCCTTGGAGAAGGGAGCCATGAGCTAGTCAATCATAGCTTGTGTCACAAGTTTGGAGATAGCCAGAAGAACTTGCCTCCAATCCACAGGGTCAAGTTCGTGCAAAGGGGCAAGTAGATCCTGGAAATGTTTAACACCTCTTTGGATGTGTACTTCCTTCGATAAAGTCATACCATCACTGCTAATTATGGAATCAATTCAATTCTTAATTCTTTGCAGCTTTGTAGTATTGTGATAGAAATTAGTATTCAAATCACCTTCATTAAGCCACAACTCCCTGGACTTGCATTTCCAGAAAATTTCCTCTCTTGCTTAGGTTTCATTTATTCCCGCCATTAATCTTTTTTCTTCCAAAAATTCTTCAGTTGTCATGCCTTGGGCCAAGATTTTTTGATTCAGCTCTTTAAGCTCCTTCTCCAATCAAAGTTTCTCATTGAAAATGTCCCCAAAGACTGTCTTGTTCCACTCTTTAAATTTTCCCTTAATCACTCCCAATTTGGCCATGAATCTATAGCTCCTCAAGCGATGCCCTAGGTTCGCAAAATGCCACCAATCTGAAATAGCTGACAGTAAATCCTCATTGTTGAACCACATTTTTTCAAATTTAAAGCTACACCTCGACGTGCGCTTATCAGATTGGAGTCTTATAGCTACGAGATGATGGTCAGATCCTGAGTAAGGTAGAACCTCCGCCTCCCAGATGGAATTAGAGCCCAACCAATTGGCTGACAGTAAGAAGAGATCCAGTCGTTCGGCAATACTGGCAAACCCAAGCCTTCTATTGTTCCAAGTAAACCAACCTTTGTTGGTTTGAAAATCAATCAGGTCATTATCGAATATGAAATTTTTGAAATCCTTCACAGTGGCAATCTCAATCGTGAGACCCCCAGACTTATCTTTCAGATTTGTTATGGCATTAAAATCCCCACCAACTAGGTAGGACAAATTTTAAATTCCTCTTAACTCATTTGTGAGATCTTCCCACAATCTATCTTTAGCCTCTGTTCTAACTAGCCCATATACATCAAAAAGAGAGAAATTAATATCATGATTGAAAGACCTTACCTTGCATCTGATAAAGTTTGGGTTTAGATTGCATTCTGAAACCGCCACCTTCACAGAATTCCAAAGTATCATTAAACCCCCAACACTTCGAGTCGAGTCTGCCCAAACCCCTTCCTATCTCCTACAATGGGCGAGGAAACCTTCTGCTTCCTTTCCATTGAGTTTAGTTTCTTGCAACATTATTAAATCAGTGTTCATGAGATTGAGATGACGCTTGAACCAGCGTCACTTGTTAAGGGCGTTGAAGCCCCTAAAGGTCCAGGTTACAAGCTTCATTAATCCCCCAACGAGGTGGCACCTCCCTTTGATCGCAAAAGATACTCTTTGATGTTTTGCAGACCTAGATTTTTGGCTTCCTCTCTTTTCTGCTTTAAGGATTTTCTGCTCGTTTTGTTGCTATTGCCTTTGTTCAGATTCATTTGAGTTTTTTGATAGCAGCTCCACATCCACCGCCTTGCTGGTAGCCATCTCCTTTACGTCATTTGGACCTAGAGAAATTTTGGCGAAGAAGCCTCTTGCCAACTCTTCAAGATCTCTTGCATCTTCTAATGACACTGTTGCAATGGTTTCAATTGTATTATTATTTGGAGGAGCCAGAAAAATATTTGGCATCAAGGGCGCCTTGTCTTCTATTGATATTTGTACTGGCATTTGTAAGGAGCCAATAGCAGACCAAGAAATTTCACCCTCGGCCAGAGGAACAGGAATCAGGGCTTAGATTGTTCTGTCCTCTGGCAGGTTCGATGGTCTCACCTACCATATTTGTCCCTTTTTCCCCAATCCCTTCAATCTTTGGGACAGATTGCTCTAGGTTCCTATCTTTTGGCAATATCCCTTCAGAATATCTTAACTTGCTCCTTGGTTGGATAACCAGGATCCCTTTCACCTCCGATGAATCCACTCCTTTCACCTTTGGACAAGCATTGTCGAAATGATCTCACCCCCCACAAGCCAAGCAAAAATATTTCCACTCCTCAAGTTCTATTGGTTAAACCCAATTGCCTTCGCTAGTGGTAAGGCATACGCTTTTCGAGAGGGGTCTGATTGTAATTAACTTCATCCTTACAAAAAAACTCAAATCCCCTTCACCCATATCTAACCCTAGCACAGTCCCCAAATTTGAGCTGATTTGTCTTAAGCAATTGCCAGAGCAGTATTCCAATGGTAAGTTATAAAGGAAAATCCAAAATTCATCTTCTGAGGGTGCCATTAACCTCGGATTGAAGTTGTGTGACCAAGCTTCTGTATAGATCAGGTGGTTCCCTATCCACCACACGATTTGGGCAAGGATATCATTCCAGTTCGACTCGCTTTCAAATTCCACCACAAAGAACTTTTTGGGGAGGAAAGTTAAGCCCGTTGAAGTTTGCTAGTTGTCCCCAATCCAATTTCTCAGATCTTGCCTACTAGGGCTTCCCCGATCACTCGCCCAATAAGAGTCATTTCTCTGAGCAGATTGGCTTCCTCCTCCACGGTTGCTGAAACATTAACAACAACTGGTTCATCTTGAACGACCGACACACGCCAGCTACCAGTATCCATATTCGGCAGCTTGAGATTTTTCTGATTTCTTCTTTGCCTCATACAAAATGGAGGGGGGAAACTATTCACCACTTCTTTGTACTATCGCCTTCTACCACCAAGTAGGATCGCATTTGCTCTATGGACAAAGGGAGGGGGAATCTGCATCGAAACATACCAATGCATCCCATTCCTCTTCTCCTTCCAATGTTGCTGCATGCCTGGAGCCTCCCTGCCTTACTTCTACTGATCTGGCTAAGGGTCCTTTTGAGCACAAAGATGGATTTGCTCATTCGAAATTTCACGCTCTGCCTCCACAACCCATTCGCCTACTTCTACTCCTAACCGTGCAATTTTTTTTATATATTCTAAACATCAAGTTTGAAATGTATTGAAGTTTTATTGGGCTATCAGTAGCACCTAATTTGCAAGTTTAAATATTTCAATACAGTGTGATAGAAGGAAAACTAACAATGAAAATTTAAATCTGAATGCATATTCAGTATTGAAAATGAATTTTGAACACAAATGTTATATTTTAAAGTTCTGTAATGTATGCATGCATGCTTTATCCATGTTTTCATATGAATATTTAAATTTTCCCTATATTGTATATAGTCGTCCCCTTTGCCATCCCCTAGCTGTCCCCAAAATTGGCTTGAAAAATCGAGGACTTGGGGACGTGTCCTGCCGTCCCCTATCGTCCTTGTCCCGAAAACTCGAGGTAATACTGCATGACACCATTTCGTGCATTGTATGGTTATGATGCACCTTCTATTGTGGATTTGGTGTTTGGGGATAGCAGGGCTCCCAAAGCCAAAGACTGGACACAGGAGAGCCAAGATATTCTTAAGGCTCTTAAGGATAATTTACAGGTGGCTTAGAATCAACAAAAGACTTATGCAGACAGACATGGGGTTGAGCGCAGTTTTGAGGTAGGAGACTTGGTCTTCTTGAGGTTGCAGCCCTACAAACAGTCTTCGCTAAAGAAAAGTGGTATTGAGAAGTTGAAACCACGTTTCTATGACCCTTGCAGGATAATCAGGTGTGTGGGGGACCTAGCCTACGAATTGGAGTTGCCCAAGAACAGTAAGATCCATAATGTTTTTCATGTATCGTGCCTCAAGAAGGCACTAGGGCAGCAGGTTACTTCGTCAGAAAAGTTACATCCATTGGATGAGAAGGGGCAGCTAGTTTTGGTTCCTAATGAGATTCTCGATGCTCGGGAGAGGAGGCTAAGGAGCAGAGTGATCAAAGAATATCTGATTAGGTGGAGAGACTTGCCCATGGAGGATGCTACTTGGGAAGGAGAGTAGATTTTGTATGTAGTTTCCCACCCCAAATGGAACAATCTCTATTGCGATTGTTTTCTTAGTTTGTTAGATACTTGACTTAGCATCCTCAACAAAAAAATTCGAAAGGAACACTTATGCATATTTGGTAATCATTCAAGAGATTTCATTTCTCATATATTGGACTGAGTAAGACCATTTAAGAATAGAGAAACTTTTCGGACTTTTGCATACTCAGACTGAGCATTATTACAGGGCAGATTTAAAGAGTTAAAACTCAGAAATTTTCAACATATCATTTCCTTAACAATGGCTGAGCATTAATGTATTAAATCAGAAATAAGTTTCAGACTTTCACAAATCCAAACTATACCTTAATATAGAGCAGATATGTCACTGTTTGCACTCAAAAATACATGACAGCTATGGATGATTATAATATTCAATGGACTGACTGATAACCAGCAGATTAAGAGTGAAAATATGAACTTGCAAACCTGATTACAGTCACGCTAGGCCTCGAGATGTCTATATAAACTTGCTGATGAAATGAACTGGCTGCAATCCTTCACATTCAACACTCAGATGCTCAGACGACCCTACTAAGGGCAGAGTTTCATTTTCAGATCTCACGTTTCTGCTCAGAACAGACCCCACGTCCAGGATGGGCCACAAATAGAGTAACTAAAGCTCACATCACCTTCCAAGATACACAAAAACTCTGCGTCTGAAGCTCTAGGCTATAGCTAGGTATTTATGTAGGTAACCAAAACCCATGACTAGCACATAGACAGCAGCAATGAGAAGAATGAATTTCGCCCAGCAAACAAGAACCTGTTCATACCCTACGCCTAACAATTACATTCAATATTTACCATATGCAGTATGAATGTTTCAAACCCTTGCCTGGCAACAACCCGATTATTGAAGTTCTCCTGTAGCTCTCTTTGCTCTGAAATAATAAACAATATATTTGCAATATTCTGATATATCTTTCGAACCCTGAGAATAAAACCTTCCTGTAAATCGATAAAGCACAAGCACAATCCCTAAAATGGATTTGTCTGCAAGCTAGTTTGGGAGATCTCTCATTCCTGTACCAAGCTGTTCTTCCTGAGGGATTTCGTCCTCAAAAAGCTTGAGATTTTCACTACTAGCAAACCCTTGCTGAAACTCTTCACCAAATTTCTCCAAAACAAGAATAATAATCATGAATGAATAAAATGAGCTTCAAATGCCCTTTTATAATACTCAATTTGCATTTGACTTTCATTTTATTTAATTTACTTTTCTCGCCTTTTTGGTGCACAACTTAATAATATAAAATAGACTTTAAAAGTCACTTATATCTCCCCTTTAAAATGACACTTTAACTTATATTATAAAGTATACTTTAAAATCACTTATATACCCTTCATAATAAAGTCCCTTTCTAAACTATTTTAATAACACATAAAGTTAAATTATTTAATTTAACTTTATTACTTGACGTTATTAATATTAAATGCATAGAACCAATATTAACCAATGTAACTCCAGGATATAATTATGCCACCATGCCAAATATAGAAACTTTGCTAGCTGACCAAACCAATGACTTACTATAAATAGTAAGTATGAGCAACAACATACGAGTGACTTACTAAAAATAGTAAGTGTGCGTCAAATGGTCCTGAATGGCCTCCAGAAGGCGCACCACAAATAAATTGGGACGAAGAGCTAAAGAATATTGAAATAAGCACCAAAGTGTCTACTGAAGAGCCAAAGATTACCCACAAAAGGGTCCCTTGAACACCCTGTTATCCTACGAGGATCAGCTGGTAGACTGATCACTACATCTGACCACTACCTAGAAAAAAGGGGCATTACAATGTAGAATCCCAATCTGCAATTGCTTGAGGGAAAGCAATTTCAAGAAGGGAGGACTATGATGTCTCCTTCTCAGTGATCGCTCCAAGTGGACTAATTAGCCTATTTAATTCCCATAGGCTATAGTCCGTGATAGGGAATTGGTTAATTTATTTGTTTAATGTCGCCTGGTGGGAAAAAGTGCATTTTAAAGGTGATATTAAATAATTAAGTTAAAAGGTGTTATAAAATATAAAGTGACTTTGGGGGAAATAGTAACAAGCAACTTTATAAAGTCACTTTATTTATTTTAATGCATGTAAAAAAGGCAAGTGATAAAAAAGTGGAATTTGAGCTCATTTGTACTATGCTTGCTTATTTTCTCTAATTGACAATTTGTGGAGCTTTCCAGAGTTCTTGGCTTTGGGGAATGGAAACCCTAGGGCAATTGGTTTCGGTGGTGAAACGATTCCACCCTAGCTGGTTATGTTGGAGTGATCATATAGGTCTTTCATAGGTGCGATATTGGCAAATATGTGAGTCTCATGAGGAGACAAATTTAGAGGTAAACGATTTACATTTTTGGCATATTGAAGTTTGAGTTGATCATTCAGTTTGGAGGGCATTTGCAAAGTCAGTGGGGCACCATATTCAAGAGTACAAGGCAGGTCATGGCTTTTCCATATACTCAGGCATGGGTATTACCAGGAAAAAATCAAATATATTCAGTTTGGGTGATTTGCATAATGAAACCTGTAGCTGGTAGAAGCATATTGAGGTGTCCATCTTGAGGGTTAGTGTATATGTTGGTATTCAAATATCAATGCTGGTTGTGGTATTTAGCCTCAACATACTTGGCGGTGCATATTGGAGGTTTTGTAGAGGAGGTCATTAGTTATCTGCAAGGTGGGACGGTTGTTATAAGGTGGTCGTGGGTAGCTACAAGCATGGTGTTTGGAGTGAGGAGGGACGTGAGACTCTGCCCTATGTTTAGCTGACCCTCTTCTTGGATGTGAGCTTTCCCTAGCCATTGTACCTTGCTTGGAGAACTAGTGAGGAGGCGTGACAACTGGCTGCAATCCGCCTGTGTATAGAAAGGCGCCATTTACAGACATAGCCGCTATTATTTACCTTGGAAACCCAAGTCATGGTAACCACTGTGTACAGCTGCACTCAAGAACAAGGTATTTATTCACTGTTGTAACCGCTCAGAACTCTACTATTTATTGGTGCATACCTCTGTTTGATGTTCTACAGCCCAGCGCTATATATAGGTCAGAAACTTGCAATAAATGTAATGTAATCTGCAGCATTATCATACTGAGAGTATAGCGATCTGCTGTGTAATACTTTCTGAGTTTATATTTTGTAATGATTTGCATTGTTCCTTATCATTTGTAAAACATTCCATATTACATTCAATCTTATGCATGCCAAATGTTTGACAAAATGCTAGCATATGTCAAACTAGAAATTTAATCGCAAAAACATCATTCAAACCAAAGGGGGGATTTTACAACATGTGTTTGTTTCTCCTACCTTTGTGCATGTTCCTAATAAAAAAGAAACCTAACATGAATTTAAATCTATTTCACATACTTTTGTTGGGTATGATGAACATTCTAATTCATGATTGTTCTAAAATTGATGTGATTGTTACTGACAATGGTAATCTTAGTATTGGTAAAATTGATATAGATAGTCTAATAGATTCTAGTGAGAATGAGAATAGAAGCATTTGTGTAGTGTCCCCTTCTCAAGCCTAGTCAGCTATTGCGACAGTGAGCCTATTCTCGAGTTCTTGTAGGCTAATTGGCAATGGTTAGGGGACTAGGGAAATGTGTTGGGGACTTAAAATATTTTAATATTAAAAAGGGGTCTTTGAGGAAAAAATAAAATATTTGAATTTTTAAATGGGTCTTTTCCCTCCAAACTCTATATATTGGGGTTTTGGGCTCTCATTTCATTCATTTGAAATCACACACATAACCAAATGTTGTCAGAATGAACTTGAGTTCTTCCAGGAATTGATTTAGGGTGTTTTCATACAGGAAACACATTGAGTTTCAAGTATTTTCCTTTTTCCAAGGTTTCTAATGAAAATTTATTAAGTTTTCTGATTTCCATATTTTGGAGTGGACTGATTCAAAGATATCATAGTTTTTGGTCAGTATTTAGGAGTATTGCAAGTTTTTCCTTACCTGGCCGCACCAGTGCCCAATGAGGCTGTGCCCTACAATTATGTTTGCCCAGGTTGAATGAAAGGCTGGAGGATTAGGGTATTGGATATTTAGAATTGTCTTGGAAGGGTGCCCTTGTTCTTGTTGATGCAACCAGCCAATATGCAAGCTCTGAATTTCCCTAAGCAATTTGTCCAGATTCAGGCCATACAGGTATGAGGCCCTTAATTAACTGAAAAACTGAGTTTTGGGGTGTTTAAGTGGTCTGAAATCAGTTTGTGCAGCAGCGCCCAGGGCTGAGTATCACTCAGCAGCAGCTTTAACATATAAAAAGGGTCAGAAGAAAATAATGTGATTTATTCAAGGAACTTGCCCCTGTCTAGGCTAGCGCCAGTTTTGAGAGGGCATGAACTTATTAACAGGTCTGCTAATGTGGAGTTTCCTGGTGTTTGGAAGCCTGTAGGGATCTTCTGGAGTCTTGGGAAGAATAATACTCACTGAGTTATTGGTGCCTCAGGCTGGTGTGAGGGCAGTTCAATTGGGTTCCAATGATTCAATGTTGACAGTCATTGAATTTTCAGTCACTATAGAGTGCACAGCAGCAGGTTACAATCCTAATTCACATTGTCTGGAGCCTCTTCATGGTGCTGGGCGGAAATTGGTCACATCTACAACTTGCTATGGAGTGTAGGAGGACTACGTATTATTTTGATGGAAAATGGTATTGTTAAAGCCTCATGTGACCTGTAAATCAGTCATTACAGTCTGCAACGTTTGTATTTCTGATTAGAAAGGACATTTAGTTTGCTGGGTAAATTGTGAGCAGTTTGGAGTGTCTGGAAGGTGACATTTGCAATACCCGGGGGTTGGTTTCAAAGAGTTAGAATTGTCAAGAAACAGAATTACAGACCTGCTGTAGCATCTTCAGCCTCTCAATCATACTGTTATCAGTCCCTTTTGACTCTCTGTTGATGCCAAGATGGAGGTATTTATTTATTGAATATTCAATGACCTTTTGTCAGTCATATGGACCTGCTATGAAGTGTTTCTTCAATTCTGATAATGTAACCAGCCATGCAATAAATCTGATTTGCTTATCAGTCATCATTTAATGAGTTTGCTCAGTTCCTTTCTAGTTCATGTTATTTGTGGTCAAGCATAACAGCACTATGGCAGAGTTGATAATAGTCTTTGGTGATTCCTTGTTGGAGTTATTTGTGACACTTATTTGGACAACAGACCCTCAAAAAAAAATTAGGGGTGTTCTTACAATTTGCTCTTATAGTAGTGAATTAGTGATGATTCACCTCAAGAATCTAAACCTATGCTTGAATGAGTTCAAAATTTAATCCAAGAGGGCAATCAATATTTAAAGAAAAATGCTCCAATGAAAACTAAAAACACAACTTATCGTAATTCTTCTTTAATGGCTAAAATTATGGAAACTAGTGCTCCTCACTCCAATGGCCAAGATAAAGGAAACCTCATTGAAAAAAGACCATGCTAGAGGATTATAGTTACTTATGTGTAACCAAGCTACGGACCTAGTTAAATTGCCTAAATGTAAAAATGGAATTTTTTAAACAAGAAACTTACAAGTATTTGTATGTGTGCAAAAATATAAATTCCATTTTAGGTCATCACTTGGTAGCATAGTTCTCCGATTACTCTCCGAGTAGCCGAGTAATCTCCAAAAAATTTGCATGCCGAGTAATTTATGCTTTTACTCGCGGGCAGTATGCAGATGGATTTTCTCCCATCAAATTATCGAGTAATCGCCAGTAGCTCGCAAAAAACCCACAAACTTGGCATGTTTGTGTGTGTATATGCATGCAAACTTGGCATCATGTGTATGTTCATAGATATGTATGTGTGCACAGTGCAGTCCTGAGTATACACATACATAAATATCCACACATTTGCCGAGTATTTGTCGAGTATTTGCTGAGTTTTTCCCGAGTCAAAATTTTTGGGCTTGCCAAGTACTCTCCGATTCTAAGTATGTAAACTATGCTTGGTACTATTGACAATATGGTACATTACCTAATTGATTCCCATCTAGGTCCTATTCACACTAAATAATTAAGTTTATTTAGAGCACTTTTCAGTTATTTATTTTCTTTGCCTCATGTTATATGATTGTGAGACTTTTCATAATCCTATGTTGTTCTATCTTTCACCTTGCCTATATAAGCAAAGCTCCTCTTGTACATTATGTATCTTATCCTATCCTATTGTATCCTATTTTACTGGATATCTAGCATTAATTTCTTTCTACTCTCTTGTGAAAGGTTGGTTTTCGCTTTGCAGGTGATCTTGGCTGCTTGAGTCTATTGTGTGACTCTTACATGGTATCAAAGCTTTAGATCTGCAAGCCCCTACTCAATTTGGAAATGTTTCGGCAAGAACCTTTTCTGGGTGCATTTTGGGGAAAAATGCATCTCACCATTGAGTCCAGAAGACCCCTAAAACCTATACACTGATATAAAACTCTATAGGGTTTGGATTTTTAAAAAAATTGACCATTTTTTAAGGTTGCACAAAATTGTCACTTCAAAAATCCATACATTTCATATGGATCCGTATGTATGCCATACTTCATAGAAAATGATGAACTGGTTAGCAAATTTTTTGGGAATATTCTTGGGCATCTTTTACGCCTAAATCACTCTCTACATAATCCCTGTGTAATTCAATGGTGATGAAAGCTATGGTTTCATTTCAAAATCTTATTTTATCCCAACATAGGTTTTTATGCACCTAGTCCTTCGACTATTTGGCCCTTGGTCTTCCCCAACAACATAGGGCTAGCATCAAATGAATGGCACACAAGAGCCACTTACCAACAATCCACCACATCCCCACCCATCCTCTACCCAATGCTTGGCTTCATTGCCTAGGTGCAATCTCAACAAAGAAGCTAGATTCTACCACCTCGGTGCCACCTAAAGAACATTGTCACCCAATCATCAACCCAACAATGTAAAGGTAGCCCCTTTTTTACTTGCCAAAAGAGATATTTTTTCAAAAGGCATAAATTTTTGACAAGGTATTGGTTTTTTGTGTTCTTATAGGCATCGGAAAGCTAGTTCAAAGCACTTCTTAGTGGTACAAGTATTTTTCTAGATTTTGTTGCAGGTGCCTAATATTTCAATTTGAAGCCTAGAGATTTTGTTGCAGGTGCCTAATATTTCAATTTGAAGCCTAGATTTGCTTGTATTTTTCAACGAGCCATATCTTGTGCTCAAGGTATCTGATTTTGGAGTTCTTATAAACATTGGAAAGGTATTTCTAATATTACACATCCATCCATGTAATTTTTTTAGATTCTACCTTAAATATCAAAATTGTAGTTTAAAGAAATTTTGATCCTTTGGCTCAATTTTGGGAAACTTTGTTGGAATTGGCAGTTGATTTTGCTTGGAGGACTTCATTTTTTATTTTTTTTATTGAGGGGGACTTCATTTTCAATATTGGTTCATATTGGGGAGCTTATAATTTTAGTCAAGTGTTTCATGTCTATGTAATTTAGAGATCTATCTTAGTTCATTATGGGCTTTTTATTTCACACTTCTATAACCATTTTGCAAAGGAGAAATTATAAACAAAGGAGAGATGATATCTTGAAGCACTCATGTTGGCTTCATTTTTTGCCACATCTATATGGTCTTGTTCCTCAACCAGGTGCTTTTTATAGAAAATATGTTTGGAATACTAAAAATGGTCATGTCATAGGATTGATTGGTCTACATGTTGATGATAACATTTGGAATACAATTGCACACATTGAGAGTCCTCATGCTCTTTGGACAAAAGTTTGGGAGATATATGAAAGTCCTAATGCTCAACCATTCCCAAATGATATTGTTTTAGATTGCCTTGTTCCTCTTGATAATTCAGACAATATACCATATGACTATGATACAAATAAGGAGTTTGCTTCTTTGGAGAGCCTTGCATGTTTAGATGATGATGATAATGAGGTTTCTTCCAATTGTCCTCCTTTTATAGAGACATTTGTTGATTGTTCAACTTTATTGATTAATAGTGCAGAATCGTTGATTGTAACTCTTCTCAAACTTGCTTCTTCAAAGTTCAAAGCTGTTTCATCTTCCAGTAGTTCAATTCAATAGGAATCATTATAGTCTTTTAGATTCAACTATGTGGGATGACTTTGTGACAAGTACTACAAATGTGTTTTGTGAGTCTCACCTTGCAAATTTGGACACAGTTAAGGATATCCATTTCCTCTTTGATAATAGTTACAACACACACAATATCATATCATCTTTGTCTTTGGAGATTGTTCTTCATAAGTCTTATAGGTTTTTGGATTGTTTTCACCTGAAAGATACCCTCTCAATTTATTTTTATTTTCAATAAACAAATACAATGTAACCAAGCACCCGTTAAGGTTAGTTTAACCCAAAACGTTGCATGAAAGAACTCTAACCAAGAATGCGCCCTAAAACCACTTAAGGAGGAGGGGCGAGCATATGGTCAAAGGATCCCTAGGATCTACTGAATCAAAAGTTACAAAGATTACAACCGAAAGAGAGATTCTAAACTCAACACCAAGAATGTGCACTCAAGATCCTTTAACAGGCGAGGTGCTAACATATGGTGGAGTACTAATTACAAAACTGAAAGAACTTAGGCAGATAACCAACCATGAGAGATTTTCCACACTTCCACTAAAACAGTGGGGGGAATGAAATTACAAATAAAACAATTCATCCGCTATGGCAGATCCACTCAAGAGTGGGGATTCACCACTTGACAGTGGGTACAAGAAAGCTTAAACAATTCATTTCTCCACATTGGCGGTATACCATCCAAGGGTGCTTAATTTGAAATTAAGAAATAATTGCAGCAATAATAAACTGGAACAGTACTACTGTTTACAGTTTTACAATATGAGAATGAGCTGCAAATTACATGAATATTACAATGATTTCAAAGCACCAAGGAACTGGAGGATTCCACGTTAGACATCAACAATAATTGATGAAGAAAAGACTAGAAATTCAAACTGAAACAAGTCTGATATAAATCTGCAATTCTGGAAATGAATAACCAACAACTTGTAAACTCACTTAAATGTTCATAACTTCACCAAATTACCTCTGAATTGACTGAATTCTTTTGCAAAGGCTCTCAAAGAGTATGGAACCCAAGAAAAAAACAGAAAATAGCATCAAAACCCTTTCATTTATTTGGCACGAATTCCAATGTGCTCTAAGAGGGTATGACCTGGCTGCAAAGGCGATTTTTCTCTTAAAAATCAGGTTCTTTGAATTTAAATCTCAGCTTCCATGGAAAGGGTCGCCCAAGGTCAACAAACACATAGCATCGATACCCAAAACAAGATTAAATTTATTCAAAAAGCTGCTCACAAAATTCAACTTCAGCTGTATGAACATCAGCAACATAGAAACTGAAAATAACATCTAAATCTTCAACGATAAAATTTGCAAATGCACAATTAGGGGCGCTGAGAGCATAGACATTGAATGATCGAACACCCATAATGAAATTTAAATCATACTAAGAGCTGCATATGAAAATCTACTTCAGCCATAGAATAACCAGCAAGCTCAAAACTGGAAATTATCACCAAAATCAGCAACAATGAAGCTCAATATGCACTTCTAAATGAAGCACACTCTCAATCAACCATCTAGGAGACCATAGTTTCAAGCCCAAAGAATGGAGTAGAAATGCTAAGCTTTCCCTTAGCCGGACTTTGAAATTAATTCAACAGCTTAACTTTACAACATTTTCAAAGATGATAAATGAGAGAGCAAAGGCTTCCTTTTATAGAATTGAAGGTGACTGTTGGCTCGTCAGCGTCCATTTCTTTTTCCCTCCAAAAGAGATGCCCATTTCACTTTTGAAATATTTTAATTTTTAAAACATTATATTCACCTTTCTAAGTATCCAAAACTTGAGGAGAAATATTTACTTTAGAAATATTTAAATAATCTCCCAATGAGGCGTCCACCCTCAAAGGCCACCTTTTAAATTAACTTTAAGTCATTAATACTAGGCCAAGGGGGTCAATAAGAAATTATAACATTAATGACTTAGAATAAATCAATTTACCCAAAATGAGCCTCAAAAATGCTGAAGGTCAAATATGCTCCAAACTACTCTGCCCGAAATGGAAACTGAGCTGACTACTGATGCTTCTGCCCAAGATGGCACTGCCAGAAATAGAATTTACTAAAAATAGAAAATTTAGAAAAGTTGCTCAATGACTATGCATGCTATATCATTGCAAAGCTCTCTGAAAACCCATAAAGAATCTGCCATCCTCATTCATGCAAACCTTCTTCAGAACCCCTATAAAATAGGAAACCCTAATTTCACCTCTAACGAGCCTCGGGCTTCCGAGAATAGGCTATCAGACACTGAAGAGCGTATGGCTAAAAATGGGGACATTACAGTTTCTTCCAATTGTCCTCCTTTTATAGAGACATTTGTTGATCCTTCAACTTTATTGATTAATAGTGCAGAATCATTGATTGTAACTCTTCTCATACTTGCTTCTTCAAAGTTCAAAGTTGTTTCATCTTCCAATACTTCAATTCAATAGGAATCATTCTAGTCTTTTAGATTCAACTATATGGGATGACTTTGTGACAAGTATTACAAATGTGTTTTGTGAGTCTCACCTTGCAAATTTGGACACAGTTAAGGATATCCATTTCCTCTTTGATAATAGTTACAACACACACATTATCATATCATCTTTGTCTTTGGAGATTGTTCTTCATAAGCCTTATACGTTTTTGGATTGTTTTCACCTCATTGCATTGTAAAATCCTTTGATTTCAACATGTGCATACTTGGGCAATTTTCAGAGGCACATATCATTAGACTTCTTCCCTCATCTCTCTTTTTGGAGTTAAAGTTTTTTGCATACGCCATTGGATTTATTCTTTGTAATATCCACCCCAATTTTTTTATTTTTTTGCAATGGTTAGCATTAGCCAAAATAACAATGATAAGTAATTGAAATAAGCTACCTTCCAATTTCTGATCACCCAAATCCCGAGTTGGGCAAGGTGAGAGCATACGGTGGCAAGGTGTGCATTGCAATAATTGAAAGCAACCACTTGTAGTGGGGTGAGTGATAATACATTGCAATAATTGAAAAACAACCACTTGTTTAGTGGGGTGAGTGATAAGCAATAATCAACTAAATCAATTACCTTCCACTTTTTGATTGTCCAGATCCTGATGTGGGCAAGGTGAGAGCATACGATGGCAAGGCTTACAATGAAATACTACTGAAGTAAACCACTTGTTCAGTGGGGTAAATATGAAACCTCCAAAATATGAAAGGAAACATCCGTTTATTCAATTGGAAAGCAAGAAGAGTTCATCCACTTATTCAGTGGGAATTACATGAAACTAGAAAGAGATCATTCGCTTATTCAACGACAAAAAGAGGTGCCACTTATTCAATGGGGTTAGCAATGAAACCACTTCTTCAATGGTGTTAGCATCAAAACCAAAGATGAGCAAATCACTGAATGGTACTACCAAATCAGTGTTACAAAGTGAGCTTGATATAATGATACTAACAAGTACAACCAGCTGCTAAAAGGCTACCAAATATGATAAGCTATAAAGTAAGAAATCCCCACATGAATATCCAACATTAAACAAGATATTCCCCAGCAACATATTATCAAATATTCCTCATGAAATGACCCCAAAAGAACTGTATCAGGTCTGGAAAGTTGCTGCAGCAGGTCTGATATGCAACAGCAGGTCTGAAAATGACAGTTGCAGGTCTGATATGACTTCAAACAGCAGGCTATGGAATGACACATCACCCTAGGAAGTCCTCCCAACACCCAAGAAAGACTTCAAACTGTTTGCAGGTTAATAAGATGTTCAAGGACCCCGAAACGAGACTCCAAAGGGCAGATTAGAAGTAGCAGCAACCTTTACAAAGCCCAAACATCAGAAACCCCAGTTGTACAAACTGCTGAAAGGGGTGACCAGCCCTCAAAATCCATCTCTCCTTCAAAAATTCTGCAACTTGGTGATCAGGTCGCCCTAGGGAGATGAATAGTATAAGCCAACACCCACAAAAAGTTAAGCACTCAACCAATCAACACAAGCAACTTGCTAGTACGGCCTAGGCATGGAAAAGTGCAACCAGCAAGCATGGAACTTCATAAAACCACTCCAAAAACACTTCCAAGATCTATTAAATCAGATATCACACCAAAAACATAGCTAGAAAACATCAAAGGAAGCCATAACTGAAAGCAAACTGAAACCATCACCAATAGCTCCAATGGTGACTCTTGCAATGAAGTCATACCCACGTCCAGCTAGGGAGTATCTCTCAACTCCGAAACTAGAGCAACTTTGAAGGTTGTCATCTCCAAATCCCTTGAAGGATTCAATCCTCACTCCAACAACACTTCGTTATCATCAAATATCATAAACCAAATGAGAGCACAAGGTGGGTTTATATAGAAATTAGGGCTCCAAATTTCAAATGTCTTTTCCGTCCAAGTGATGGTGGATGAATATTATGCCAAGAATATCAGACTCACCAAATTGAAACTACCAACCACTGCCAAAATTGGAAACCCTAAATTGCACAACTGCCAGGACCAAGTGCCCAAAATAGCACTTACTAAATATAGCATACTGCTAAAAATAGTGTGTCCAAACTCCAAACTGGCCCAAACCGGATCACATTGAAACTTACTAAAAATAGCAATACTATCCACCAAGGATCAAAAAAACCCTAGAAAACTCTTTGGCAATAACAACATACTATTCTGAAAGTGCTGAAACGAAACCTCAATGATCTTGGAACTCTCCCAACTAACCTAGAAGCCAACCTACAAAAAACCCTAGAAACTGGCCAATAGTCACTGAACAATATGGCATAAAAATGGAGACATTACAGTCCTCCCTCACCAAAGATTCTACATTGATTGATTCTGAATTAAACTCAATATGATTCCAAGATCCCAAATAAGTTTGGGAAATTTGTAACTCCTACTTGGAACATCGTACCACTGGGTACCTACAAATGTAACCTCCTGAAGTTCCCATGTAAAAAGAGCAAGCAATCTCAGCATGACTTAATCAACTCCTTGGAGAATTGCTCTCCACAATCATAAACTTGTGGCACCATACAGGTAAATTTGAGAAAGTTAATGCTAACTTTCTCATTTTCAACTTCCTGCACTCCAACATCACTGAAAAATAATTTGTTGTTCAAAACATAAGTGCAAGTAAATGAATTAAAATAACAACTGATCGGTGCCTGAACACTCCTCCAACACGGATCTTGGTTGCCCAAACTTGACATCCTCTTCATCTGAAACCATAAGTCAATCCTACTATGAGGCTCAATGGACTAAAAACGTGTAAACTTGCAGCTTTCCAAATCTGAAATGGTCAACTTGTGGTCTGATATTTGAAAAATCAGCACCCAAGAAGAAGAGCAGCTGCCGCAACACTAAAAATCCTTAGCCAAAATGACATCTCTAATCGTTCTCTCGGCTGGAAATGTCTCCCCAGGAGTCAACAACTCAATAACGTACCAAATTTTTCTCAAGATCTCTCTCCAATCCACTTGTATGAACACAAATGGACTCATAGGATGACTGTAAAGAAAGGTAACAGCAGCATTCCTATCCCCCTTTTCGTCTGAAACCTCCCATTGTATTCTTCTTCCATCATCTTTAATTCCCAACAATCCATGCCTATGATCCTAGGCAAGGAAAATCTCCCCCAATGTGTCTTCAGCATGTTGGAGTTGTGCACAATCCATCAACTGGTGAGCCATATCAAAAGGAAATGTGTTAGCATTTGAAATCTCCACACAAGAGCTCACCACTCCAACATCATCTAATTTAACATAATACTCCTCTCCTTGCAATGAATCCACAAGGTCAACCCCTTTATCATAAGGGTCCAATCCATCATGCATCACCATAGGAAGCAAATCAACTAAAGATAATGGTTCTTCTATCACCTTGTCTGCATGCATCTCAAATAAAAGATTAGGGAATGTTAGCTCTGCTTCCATATCAAATAGGGGATTATCGCGAGTTTGGATACTGTTTTAACCTTCTTTCTTGGGCCTTATTCCTTGATCATGATTGGATGCTCCTTGCATTATCTTGCACGTAATAGTGTTGGATCCCCCGTTGGTCATTCCTCTCAATACCACTTTCCTATCACCATCCCAAAATTTCAGCTCCATGGATCTTAGCTTCAAGGTGACCTCCCCTAAGGAACGGAGCCACTACATACCCAAAACAATGTTTGTGCCTCCCTTTTACAACATAAAAGTCATCATTGACTTCGTAGAGGTTTAACAAGATCCTCAATTTCAGTATCATCCTTACACAAGACATTGTGCTACCATTGGCAACCATGACTCTAAAACCTCAAAATTTCCTAGTTATGAGCCCATGTTGTGCTACAATGTCTTCATCAATGAAGTTATGTGTGGCACTAGTATCAATTAGAGCAACAAGTTGTTGCCCTTTCAACAACCCTCTAAGTTTGAATGAATTACTTCTTTGAAGGCTAGAGATCCTAGCTAAGGTGTCACCACTTCCCTTCACTTCCCCATACTCTTCTTTTTAACCTTCTTCTTCACTTTCCTTTGCTTCAGCTTGCCGGTCCGAAATTTTTAATTATGATCCATCAGCTAAATATGCCTCCAATTGACAATTCTTCCCCTTTTCCCAACTCTTATGTCCTAGGGCCCATGGTTCTTTGCATGTGAAACAAAGATTCTTCTTCCTGAACTCCTTTTTGTAGTCTTCTTCCACCTTCTTTGAGGGTGTTTCTTTGGGCTGAATTTTCTCCTTGTCATCACACCTCTTGTCCTTACCATGCAAAAAGGTCTTAAGTGGAAATTTGTTCTTTGGGGCTGCAAGCTCCATGCTTCTTGCCTTATCGCCTCATGAAGAGTTGATGGGTCAAAAGCTTCAACCCATCCCTTCAATGGCTCCATTAGCCCTTCACTGAAAAGGACTACAAGTCTCCTCTCTATCATACCAAGAACCATAATGGAGAGTCTTTGAAACTCTAAAATGTAAGTGTCAATTGAGCCATACTGCTTCAGCTGCGCAAGCTCTCTAAAATGTATTTCAGGATCCTTTTTATCAAAACCTCTCAATGAGTTTGTTAGTGAACCCATCATATGTAGTAATCAAACTATGGCCATATGTGATAAGGCCATGATACCACCATTCATGAGTTGCTCCATCAAGATGCAAAGTGGCAAACTTGATCGCCTCATCCTCTGGCATGGGTTTAAGTGATAAATAATTATCCAACTTTTGAACCCAAGCTCTTGCCGTACACTTATCACTACCATCAAAGTGTGCCAGTCTTACCGTTCCTAGAGCATTCTGGAAATCTCTCTCCACTAGTGGCCCTCTATGTTCTACTCTTCCACCTTTTTTCTTCTTGTAGCTGAGGTATTGATCTATAGGGTCAATAAGTCACGAATCTCAATTCGTAGAGAAACATACTCCATACAGGTTGTTCTAACTTCATCTACTAAGGGTACTTGTTCCTCTAGAGCACCTTGTGGCTCCTCTCTACGTGTGAATGTGTGTTGGAATGGTCTATAAACATACCCAAAGAAAACTATAGTAGTGCATCCTCCAATGTTTGACTAGTTGGTGGAGCTAGTTTCACCATGTGACACTTGGTTAACTTGTGGAATACCTTGATTCAACTTTCCAAGCATCTATGACAACATATCAGGCATAGCATCAAAAAATTTCTTTGCTCTAGAATTTGGACTGTCAAGGGGGTTGTTTTCTTCCCTTTGTCTACCATAACCTCAACTGAACTGACATTGTCCACCTCTAGCTGTTGGCGGGCTCTAAGAACTTCCGAAAAGGTGTCCTCAACTAGAAGTTGAGTAGTCTGAAACAACTCTCTTCTACTCATGGTTATAATATATGATTTCTCTATCACTCATAAAGAAGTTTTAGTAGTTGCAACAAATGTTAGGCACAAGCTAGAAAGATGACCAGCTCTGATACCACTATAATATCCACACCAAATTTTTTTAATTTTGCAATGGTTAGTGCTATCCAAAATAACAATGATAACTAATTGAAATAAGCTACCTTCCACTTTCTAATCACTGAGATCCCAAGGTGGGCAAGGTGAGAGCATACAATGGCAAGATGTACACTGCAACAATTGAAAGCAACCACTTGTTCAGTGGGGTGAGTGATAATACATTGCAATAATTGAAAAGAAACCACTTGTTCAGTGGGGTGAGTGATAAGCAATAATCAACTAAATCAATTACCTTCCACTTTCCGATCACCTAGATCTGGATGTGGGCAAGGTGAGAGCATATGGTGGCAATGCTTACAATGAAATGCTACTGAAGTAAACCACTTGTTCAATGGGTAAATATGAAACCTCCAAAACATGAAAGGAAACATCTACTTATTCGGCGGGAAAACAAGAAAGAGTTCATCCCCTTATTCAGCAAGAATTACATGAAACTAGAAAGAGATCATCTGCTTGTTTAGCAGGAAATAGAGGTGTGTAATAACCTACCCTTATTTTATTTTACAAAACTTCACCCGTTAGCGTTATGCTGTTAGCCAAACAATAATGATAAGCAACTGAATAAGCAACCTTTCACTTTCTGATCACCCAGATCCTAGTGTGCACAAGGTGAGAGCATACAGTGGAAACGGGATCTTGCATTACATGGAAGAACAAGCTAACTGAAAGAAAACACCTTCCACTTTCTGATCACCTAGATCTCGTTGTGGGCAAGGTGAGAGCATACATGAGAAGGCTTACAAATGATTTCATCTATGCTACCACTTCTTTGGTGGGGTGAGTAATAATAATCAAGTGCAAGAAAGTAAACATCCGCCTGTTTAGTAGGAATTACAGGAAAAGAAATGCACTTGACGGCAAGCCAACCAACTTCCACTTTCCAACGGGCAACAATAAAGGAAATATAAGTGTGAGATAAGGGAGATTCATTGCTCACGAGTCTCTTCATCCTCAAGACAATCCCAGAGAGAAAATTGCCCTTAACCACCTCAATATTAGCTGAATGAAGAAATTGCAAAGAAACTATACACAGACTAATAATCATAAAAGATTGCTTCAAGACCTAAGAGAGAAAAGCTTCTAGATTCTTGCCTCTGAAGGGAGAGCTCTCGGCCAAAAGAATGCAACATAGAATCAGGACAGTAGCGCAGCACACTATAGTCTGAAAGATGCGTTGGCGTCCTAAGCAACAAAGAACTCAAAACTTTAAATGGGCATACTAGAACTTCACTACCTAACAAGGATCTGAGGTGTGTTCAATAGAATGACAAGATGGAAAACAAAAATTGAAAGAAAGCACAAGAAGAGCTAAGAGGGAGCTTACAAATAGCCAATCATTCGAATCCTTCCTCTAAGCTCCGTTTTAACAACCTGCACACAAGACGAACAAAGAAAAACGTTGGGGCTGTTTCGGGGCTTGTCACAGTCAAACCCTCGTTTTGGTGTTCCCACCTCCACGAACAGCCAAATGGATAGAGAGAGTAATCGAAATGAACAAAAGAAAGTGGTGAAAACAATCCCCACTTCAGGAGGAGAACCCACACCACCAAGTAGTAAATGAACAAAGAGATCTAATCTATTCGCAAATAGAAAAGAGCGAGAGAGCATTACCAACAGGCCTCGGCCCCCTCTTGAACACACAGACGCACCGTTGAATGCTTGGTAGAGAGCGTTGGTTGTTGGAGGGACCTTAGTCCGACAGAGCTTCGCTTGTAGAAGTGCTATTGCCAAGAGTAGAACAAGCTGAGGAAATGAAGTGAAGTTGAGGAGAAGAGCCTTGAGTGAATGAGAGAACCCCCCAAAATGAGAGAAAAAAAGGGTTTTGTTGCATGCAAGGGCGGAAAGAGTCGTTACACTCGAGAGATTGACACGTGTCAGGAGCCAAGATCCAAGATTCCTCATTTCAAACTCAGCAAACCACCAGGACGCTAGCGCGCCGCGCAAACATCTACACGCCACACAAGCTTCCAAAACACTAGTTTTCAGGAAATGGGTTGACAGTCCGCCATTAGACCACGTGGAGTTGGAATCGTGAAATTTCGACTCATGGGGTTTTTGCCATAAATGCGTTTAGGTGTCATAAATCCTAGAAAAAATGCTAAAATGTGAAATTGCCCCTAGGTGCAATTTTGCAACATTACAATAAGAAACTCGACCACTTATTCAGTGAGAGTGAGAAGTACATAAGCAAAGGCTCAACCACTTATTTAGAGGGAGCAACCACTTATTCAGTGGGGTGAGTATCCAAAATATCAAGAAATCAAATAGCTGATTGGTACTACCAGATCAGCGTTACAATGAGTGTCCCATATAAGATATTAAGAGATAAACAAGCCAATAGGATAGCCCAATGTATCAATGTACAATCCCTGCAACATAGGAACAATTAGGCATCATAAAACATGAAAGCACCCAAGAGAATCGGGTCTGATATGATTGGTGCAGCAGTCTAATATGCACGAACAGCGAACACAAAAACACAACCAGCCCTCATAAAATGATCATATCTCCTCCAATACTCATCGGAATGAAGCCAAATCACTTGCAAATGGTCCCTCACTGCTAGACGTCCAAGATAGGGCAATAAGCCATCACCTACAAGTCTTATTTTCACCAGAACACATCCCAAGACGCCTTCAGCCACATGGTATGGCCCACTAGGTAGGTCGACCAGCAAGGAAAAATCCTACGCACCTTCAAAAATTCCCCAATTTGCAAGGGGTGCCCTAGGCAAAAGGAGCCAATAAATCAATACCCACAAAATGATATTCTTTCACGTCATTTGCCATTTAACTTTCCTTAGAATGTAACTCCTTTCTATCGCCATGTTCCCTACAAGCAATATTGAAGCATAACTCCTTTCTCAAGTGTTATTATATTGCTTGCAAGGAATATTGGAGTGTGACTCTTTTGTATTGTACACATGTGCACACATCTTGTCATGAGGAATAGTATATAGTGGCAAATATAAAGCATTGGAGTTACATGTGCAACTTTTTTGGCATATCTATAAAATAGAGGTTCTTCATCCCTTTTTTAATGGTAATATTTAGTTATCTTGTTTTCTGTAATGTCCCCTTCCTAGGCAGTGCAATTGATTCAAAGGTTAGCCTATCATTTGGACCCTCGTAGGCTGACAGATGCGTTTAGAGGGTTACTTGTGGCAGTTATCTAGCGTTCGGGAACACTACTCCATCAATTGATTCAAGTTTGGGCCTTAGCAAACTCTCACAGAGTGATTTTTAGATACTTACTATTTATAGTAAGTCAGGCAGGCAGGGATTTCTATTTCTTGCAGGGCACCTGAGTGCCCTTGGTCAGCTCAGTTTCGACCTAGTTTGATGATTTGATGAGCAAACAGTGCTTATTAGAGCATTTGATAATTATTTTAAAAAATTATAAATTTGACTTTACAATATAAAGTCACTTTAATGAAATATTAAAGTAATTATTTAATGGCAAATTATAAAGTATTAATACTTTATAATAAAGGGCGAATAATATTAAATGAGTGTTTAAATACTCATTAAAAAGGGGATGCCATTTTTTAATGAAAATTGCCTAAGTTCAAAAGAGGCGCACTTATATTATTAAATGCATTTTAATTGATTTATTGAGAAGGGTCAAAATATTGAGAGGAAGTATATATTTCACCAAAGACAAATCGAACTCATTCATGATTATTCTAATTTGTCTTTATTCTCTTTGAGAGCATTGGGGTTTGTGAAACAAGGGTTTCTGCAAACATTTGGATTTTGGAGAATGTTCCCTCTTCAAAATCGGACATACTGAGACTGTGAGATACCAGTTGAAGCTTGTCAGTTGAGTGGCTTCATTCAAAGGTCATTACAGAGCATATTGAGAAGGATTTCATTAGGTTATTGAATCGATTCATCTCCAGCAGTGAAACTTTATCATTGACAGTGGTTGTTCAACATCTGGCACGCACTTGAAGGTAGTACGCATTTAATGCTTGTCGGTTCAGGCCATACTTTTACAGCAGCAAGGGCTGTACTTTTCCTACAGGCAAAAACGCCTTGCCTTTTTGTCTTCTGCCTTCACCATCTGGGACGCCTTGGTCTCTAGAGTATTTTGCAACAACTTTGAGGCTAGAGAAGTCATCATTTTAAATTGGTCATACCATTTCATGCTTCACCAGGCGGCTGCAAGTATAAATCAGGTTCTTGAATAAATAATGTTGTTCTTTATTTACATGGTACCAAATAGCATTGTAATCAGTCATTATTGAAAATAAAACCATGTGCCATCTCTCTGAGGGTTATTAGATGCATCATTTATTGTTATTGAATTTATTATTAATTTTTATAGCATTTTATTATCAAAATCGCATCTTCCTTATTGCTGCAAAAAACCACAAAAAAATACAAAATCTACAAAACACATAAAAACAGTTCGCTTTATTCAGTATAGTTGGGTTGAGAGACACCAGGTTTCTTACATTTTCTTGAAATTCTCATGTTTTTGGTATGTGAGATTTGTAAGCAATATAATATATCAAGCTGTCATCTTCATTAATACATGTGGGATTTTCTTCAATCAAATGGTTTCTCCATCTTCAAAATATTGTAGCACCCTTGTGTGATGCTTTTATATTAATTTATTAATTTTATTTTTTTGGCATATGATTTAATGTTTAGTAGTCAATTTTTATTTCTTTTGCATATGATTTAATGTTTAGTAGTTGATTTTGGAAATCCAAAAAGGATCTAGTTTGCTTCATGGCAAAGTGGAGGCTTTAGTTACAGGTCTGAAAACTAGTCATTAAGGCCATTAAAAATCGAATGTGTTTGCATGTATAATGTCCCTTTTCTAATCCATTCCAACATCCTTGGAAACCCCCAACTTTCTTGGAGTGCCAGTGTTATTGGAAGGTATTCTGACAATGGCAAGAGTTCTTGGAATCAAGATGAGTACAATGGTACCATTCATGTGCAGATCCGACATTTTAGGAGCACTCCACACTTGGAGAAACTCATTGTCTTGGTAGAGTACCAACTTGCACATAGATTGATCTCCTATGCACTCAAAATATTGATGGTGGGTCAAAATTCATGTTTTGGGCTATTTTATTGTTTTTCATAACCTTGGCAACTGTACGGAAAATAATTAAATTGTTAATAAATTAAATTAAATTGTCTAAGTTTAGGCAACTTCTACTTAATTATTTATTTTTATAAAGTGACTTTTCAGGGTTCTAACTATAAAGTCCAAATTAATAAAGTCACTTGGTAGGAAATTGAGTATTCTTTTAGTATTTTGGGGAAAAATGTATAAAAGGAGGAATTGGAAACGAAAAAGGAATTCTTGGCATTTTATTTTTCAACCCCCAGTTTGAAGAGATTGAACTTGGTTCATTCTTTAGCCAAAGGACAAAAATCCTTCGAGCAATCAGTTTCATGGATGAAAACCCACCTAGTTGATCGAGTGGATTTATACAAGATTCACTGGTGTGCGTAATATTTGGAGATTTAGGAGATTTGTGTCAAGTATAAAACTAACATTTCTTCAGTTGTGCTATGCCAAGTGAGTAGATCAAAAGTTATTCTGATACTTATTTGCAAGCAAATTTCAATAGATTTATAGAGATATTTTGGTATTGGGTTTGGAATAAAATTGAATAGGAGATGTATATTTATACCCAGCTGTCCCATTTCTGGAGAAATTATTTAGTAGAGAAGTCACCTCAACTTTAAACTAGCTGCATCAAGAAGATGGACAACATTGAGTATTAATTGTTGATGTTATTGCAGCTGTGGTTTGCACTTCATCCGCACAAAGAACACATGAATTAAATGAATAGCCTTCGGCTATTTAATTCATGTTCCCAATATCTAAATAAAGCAAAGGGCCGACCCTATATTGATTCGCATAATTCTCTTATTGATTGGCCGACCTAAATTGTATTTAATGATTTATCATATTTCTCTAAAGAGGCCGACCTAAGTAAAGTGGCGCCTTATGATGTATAAATACAAGGTCAATTGTCATTGTAATCATTCCATCCAAAAAGCAAGTTCGCATTTATCATTAAGAGCAGAATTCGCATTTGCAGCAACAGTCCGATTTCAAGGAAGAAGATATTCATTTGTATCTTGTGTATCTAGGAGAGGTGCGACCTCATTACATTCTTTATTGGCCATTGCTGGGCCTGAGTTGTAAGCAGATTTTTGCTAGTTGTTCTACATTATAGAAGAGATCATTTGCTGGGTTTTTCTCCCTCAAGAGGAGGGTTTTCCCAGGGTATCTTGTTGTGTTCATTGTCTTATGTGTTGCAATTCTATTAAGTGCTTTCATTGTTTAATCTGATCTAAGAAACACTAACATTAATAAAGTGATGCGGTTAAGTTTCCAGCCGTTTTCTTTTTAAAAAAGAAATTGTGGCATAAAGAAAGTAGACTCAACAATTCATTAAACCTCGTTTTGTCTTAGAAAGGATGATGGGAAATGATAGATTGGGGCGTGGGTCCCATTTCAATAGCTAGCAGCCAGCTTTGGAACTGTGCTGAGGAATGGAAAAAAGGAAGAAAATCACAAGAAGTTCTAGTGCTAATTTTAGAAGGGATTAAATCCCTCATAGCTTGCCGCTACCCCTTTGGAGTATTAAACTCTTAAAAAGCCTGGCCTATGTCCTCATATGTATGATAATTTTATTTTTCAGCAGAGACATGAGGATAACCAGCAGGGATTAAGGTGGTCGCAGCTGGTAGTAGTGGTTCTATAGTCTTCATAGCAGAAGTTAAATGATCTGTAGCAGGATTATCAGTGGGATACAGGTATAAACAAAGACAAAATCTGTATGGTTGATGATAACAGCAACTTGGACTCCATGAATAAATCGACCAGCTAGAGGTATGCATTAACAGCTTTGTTTAATTTGATTATCTAATATTATATTAAGTTTGGTGGAAACATTGCTGAAAAGCTTGTCAAAACCCAACATCACAATAGCACAAAGGCTCAAGTAGACTGTTTAGTTTACAAGGTTTTGGTCTGTACTTTATGCAATATTATGTTGGCTTGTTCAATTCCTGCATTTTACTTAAATTTTTAACACAAAGTAAGAAACTTTCAAGGTGACATATCGTCAAACAATTGTATAAAAACAAGCAAATCTAGCCCAACCCATTACTGCACATTTGGATTCCTCTCAAAACATTGTGCAAGTTCAAAACAAACATGTCATTTTGAGTTAGTAAGCAAAACTTATGGATTCCATAAGGTTGGGGAGCAAAAGGCTGCCAACAGGGGCAATTTCACAAGTGTTAGTAGTAATTATGGAGCAATCAGGGCAATTTTGAAAGACTTACGGGTGGTTTTGAAATCAACTATCTACCGAAATCAGCAATTTTGACTATACTCAAAAAAAGTCTCGTGACATTCAAATTTTTTGTCTCTTCAATTTCTTCATTCATTTTTACTTTCAGTGGTTTCTTACAGCTATGAAACTCTATATATATGCATTGTAAGCTTAAATTGAGCATCAAGGAGAACCTAGAAGAGGTATTGGGAGCCATTGTACTGAGAATTCTTCTTGTATTTCTCATAGTTTAGGACTCTTGCAAAGAAAAAGGCACAAGGGTCTTTTGGGAAAGCTGCAATTGGTCTCTTGGGAGCATTTCAATTCTATTTAGAACTCTTGTGAAGCCTAAGAGTTGGAGATTAGTTGGATTTGTCATTCAAGTACTTAAGTGAGTGTGTACTCACATATTTGCTGGAGTTTTTACATGAAATGTATATTTCCAAGGTATATTGGTGTAATGTCCCCTTTTTGAGTGAGCATCAGAGTTGGAGGTTTGGCCTGTCATTGGGTCTTCGTAGGCTAATAATGGTGATTAGAGGGCCCTATTGTGGAGATATTTGGTATCTCAGTTGGTAGTTTGTAGCGTTGGCACTTCCAGATCCTTTGTATATTTTGAGGCTTGGTCATTCAGGGGTTTCTGGCTTCATTTGTGTATACTTACTATTTGTAGTAAGTCAATTGGATGATAGAGGCCAACCTTACTATTTATAGTAAGGCACCCTGGTTAGTAGCGAATGCAATGGGCTACCTCCTTGTGAAGTCAAAATTAATTTACGATGATTAATGATGGAGTTATAATATTATAATTATTATTAAAGTTATACTTTAATAATAATTAATTATTAAGTGCATATCATTAATGAATTAAGTGGACTTTATTTAAAAGGGGGATTTAAATGCTTTTAAAAGTATACTTTATAAAAAGTGTTAAAAGTGTTATTTTAAAGGGGAGATATAAGTGAATAATAAAGTATACTTTATTATTATAAAGTTGTGCACCAAAAAGGAGGGAAAATAAAATGAAATTAAAGTAGTTTAAATGAGATGAAGTCAAATGCAAATTGAATATTATAAAAGGACACTTTTGGAATTCATTTCATTATGATTGATCATTTTCTCTCAACTTGGCTTTGTGCTTTGGTTTTGGAGGTGAAACCTAGGGTTTTGCTGTAATTTTGATCTTGGAGAACGTAGCCTCTCTTCGATTGTGCTTCCTATAGGTGAGAAAGATCACCCGAGGGTTGCATTTACAGGTGGCTTTACATCAAAAGTCACATCGTGCATATTTGAAGTGATTATCTTCAAAAGTTTCAAGGGTTTGAATGAAATATCAGAATAATGCAAATATATTGATCCTTATTTTAAGAGCAAAGAGAACTATAGGAGAACTTCAATTAACAAGTGGTTGTCAGGCAAGGGTTTTGGCAATTTAATTGTATGCAGCTTTGCACTAGGCGTGGGAATTGGTGATAGTGATCATTGCTAGAGTTCATTATCATTGTTGTTGCTGTTATACTATTGCAAACTTTATACTTCATTCTGCCATTCATTTCAAAGGGTTTTAAGGCATATCTTACCCGTGAGTTCATGATTTGTAACTCCCAATTTTTTTGGGTATTGCTGTTTTAGATAATAGGGGATATTTTATGAACTGGGTTGCCAATATTTTGTAAAAAAACTAAGTATCTAAACTGATATTAAAATCTAGAATTTTCAGTTGTGTATTCCCTATGTAATGTTTGGTTTTTTAGTTGAAAATTATTATTGCAATATCTTCTATTTTGCTGCATTATATTATTGTATCAAACATTGCAAATATATCAAAAAACTCAAAACAATTATAAAAACTTTGAAATCACAAGAAACTATAGGCAATTCTCACTTAGTAAATATCCTATCAGGGGTGGGATATTATAATTCGTGTCTTTCTGTGTTTTTTCTTGTGGTTGTGCCTTGATCTAGTCAATCTTGTTCCACGTATATCAGTCGATTTTTTCTCTCAATTTGTAACTCTTAGCAATATTCATTGTTAATAATCTAGCTAAGCAATATCCTTCTAATTTACAAAGCAAGTTCTTTCCTTGTGGAGTTTTTTGTTGTTAAAATTGTAGGTACACGACACAAAGCAAGTGGAGAAGCTTGCTGCCTTATTGAGAGACAACTATTTTCCAAAAGGAACCATAAGCATTGATAGAGGTGCACCAAGCCTTGGTCAAGAAACAAAACTCCTTAAGATACAAACATATGGCTGAATTGGAGGTCTTGATTTCCATAGCTATTGAAAATCATGCTCCTATTAAATCTTGGAATACATTTAGGGAATTGTTGTGGAAACAATTTAACCATAGTTGTCAAGAAATAGGAAAGAGGTTGGAGATAGAAGCAAGTGCACATGCTCAAAATTTTCCCGTCATCCTCAAGACAAGTGGAGCAATGGTGAATACAAACAAGGCAAGTAAGAAGACAAAACCTGCTAGGCATGTTGATCATTGTGGGAAAAAAAAAGTGAAGAAACCTTTTGTTGGAGGTTGCATTCTGACAAGAACCCTCACAAGAGTGGTAAGAAATATTCTTATCCTTAAGAATCGCAAGAAAGATAAAAATGGTGATAGATCTTATTATCTCTCTCTTAAGGATAAAGAGGTTCAAGAGAGATTGTATTTCAAATTTGGATTCTACTATTAGTTAGACTATAGAGAACGTTGTTTGTTTCGAATATGGAGAAAGAGAGCAATTGGATTTGTTTAACATCAAAATTCAACTTAAGGGTCTTAAAATGATGCAATTTTTTAGTCTTGTTGGTAATTGAACCTTATTTCTCAAGATTTGGTTGCAAAGCTTGACATATAAACTTATCAACACCCCAAGCCGCTTTGGGTTGGATTGAAAATGGTGTTGGTTTGTTAGTTAGTAGGCAATGTAGAGTGAAGTTTACCATTACTCAAGAATTTCTTGATGAAGTGGTTTTTGGTGTTGTGCCAGCAAATGTGTGTGGAGATGTTGGCAGCCCCTACGTATTTGACAAAGATGTTTTATACATTCTAAAGGCTAACAGATATCACTAGTGCAAAGGAGGGCAAAGTTTCACATTGATTGCTTCCTAGGAAAGGAAGAAGCAATAAGAGAACCTAAATCTTGGAGCAACAAGAATGTTAAGTGGTTACACATAGGTCATTCCACTTGTGGGGAAGAAAACTAATGTTAATAGAGTTTCCTCTCCAAGTTCAAGCTACTCATTAACAATCATTTGAACAGTTGGAGATAGATGTTTTTCAAATATTTGCTAGAGTGGTGCAAGGCAGGATGGCAACCATGTCATCTATCAAGGAGAGCATCCCTCTTCTTTTGAGTCTCCATAGTTATTGGGACCAAAATCTCCCTAACAAGGAGGGTGTGATACCAAAAAAGACCCTACTTTACTAAATGGCAAGTTGGAGACTTATATTGCAGGTCTGAAAACTAGTCTTTAGGGACATCAAAACCTAAATGAGTTTGCATGTTTGGATTCCTTTTGCAAATTTGTGCAAGTCACAAAAAAAGGTCATGTTATTTAGAGTCTATACGTAAAACTGATGGCTTCTGAAAGGTTGGAGAGTGAAAACTACCAACATGAGCAGTTTCAATTTCAAAAGTGCCATTGATGATTTTGCAGCTGCCAATGAGGTTTTGAATGTCTTGGGGATAGTTTTGCAACATATGGGGCAGTTTTGAAACTGACTCTCCACTAAAACTACAGTTTCGACTGTATGCAGAAAAAATCACATCACACTCCAGTTTTCTTAATCTCTTTTTCCATTTCATTCTTTTCAACCAGAGTAGCCGGATACACCCCCACCCCTCCCTAGGCACGTGTATCCCCATATCCATATCAGATACAAATACGATACGACATGGATACACGTTGGATACCGTACTCAGACGTGCCCAAAATAATCTGATTTTCTAGCCATGCCGGATACTATGTAATTTGATTTTCAAAAAATGTCATGTGAATCCTCTTAAACTTTGTTGTACCCAAAATAATTTTTTGGCATTTTGCTTAAATTAAGCTAAATCGTGTAAAAACGTTGCCAAAAGTATGTTTTACGTCAAACCAAACATAGGCTTTTTGTGGGTTTTTGTCAAGGAAGATACTTGCAAATTTTTGAAAATTTGAAAATTCAAGTTTCAAACCCCTATTTTTAGGCAAACCCCTAAAAATAGGACCTTTCCAAAATTAGTTGAAAATGATTTTGATAGGATGAATCGACTTCACGATCACATTGGTCAAGTCAAAATCACCAAAAAGTTTGTTTTACTCTAGTGGATCTATTGTCATTTTTCATGAAGAAAGTTAGGACCTCCGCAGCCATTAATGGTAGAATGGCCAATACCATGAAATCTAAGCCTCAAAAGCTTCAACGAAGAATCCATGGCGAAAATGCTCGAAAAGATGCTTTGTGACGAAGGGGATTTTCAAAAGTGAAAAATACTGAAAATTGACTAAGTTTGGAAAATGAATGCCTTGCTACCAAGAAGGCTGTGTAGTTGAATGCCTTAGTCATTTTTCCAACACCCGTACACGCAGCATGTTGAAGATGATTGCTAGGATACACGCGTCTACGTCGTCAACGACAAAGCTCAAATCAATCAAGCTACACAGTGAACATGAGATGTAAAGAGATGAAGATCTTAAAGGAAATGATGAAGCTGTAGTCAAAAGCGCCCCTGTTGACCAGGGGCGCCCATGAGTTCAAGAGGTCAAAGGCAGTCATCAAGTCTTGTCGAGACAATCATCTCCTTCATAATTTTGTTGACTTTCCAATGCATGATCAAATAGGTTTACCTGATTCATCGATCACCGACAATGGAGGCAAAGACAAAAGATGTTGAAGGCAAATAGCATCAGAGATAGCAGTCAAAACATGAAAAAAGAGCCCCTGCTAACCAGGGGCGCCCTTGAATTAGATGGTCCAAATGTCAGTTATTGAACAAGCCTGACTTCGGGTAATCTCTCCAACATCAACTCAGCTTCGCAACAAACTTATCTGCCAACTTGCAAGACACATCAAACGACAGCAACTGTTGATCATTAGAGCATGCAAAATGGAGGCAAAATCAATGCATATCAAGGCAAAAGTGCCCCTGCAGGCCAAGGGCACCCTTCATTTTGAGTCGCCTAATGAGGTCTTCAACAACTACTTTCTACAAGGCATCTGTTCAACTCCCTCTTAGCTTCGCGACCAATCTAGTTGCACATTCAAAGGACCTATCAAGCATTCATAGGCAAAGATCAAGCAAAAAACACCAAAGATGAAGGTAGAATGAAGAACATGGAGAAATTGAACAAGTGTCAAGGAAAAGCGCCCCTGCTGAGAATAGGTGCCCAGTTTTTGGGCAATCAGATGCAATCTGCAAGCTCAAAAACCTCCAGGATGATCTTCTCTATTGTGATCAATCTCAACAATGACACCATCAGCGAAGACAACAGACAATTCCAACATCTGATGACAGTGGGACCGATCGTGGAAGCTTGCAAGTTGAAAATCATAAGTCAAATAGTCAAAAGCGCCCCTGCAGGCCAAGGGTGCCCATGCTTTTGAAATACCTAAGTCAACTTTCACAATCTATGAACCCAGTCATCCTTTCCAAGGCTGAACTGGTTATCCATCCCATGTTTCAGTGAGATCGTCAAACTCATCAGTCAACGGTGATCTCCTATCAAAGCAGGGGTGGTCAAAATGGATAAAATTGAAGAACAGTCAAGAAATTGGCTAAGTTTGAGGACAAAAGCGCCCCTGCTGAAGAAAGGCACCCTTGAAGCTGAGGCATCAGATTCAATCTTTGAGCTTTGCAGCTCCTAGGCACACTTAATCAGGTTTGTCCTATCTCAACAATGAATCTATCAACAACAACTTAAGATCAACGGAGCAACCGGAAATGAAGTTCCAACAGAGGCACTTCAGCATGAAAAAAGTGTTCAACACTCAAAAAGGGCGCCTAAAAAATCAAAGCAAGATCTGTTGACTTGAGTTAGATATTTTGAAGGCTTCTCGTGTCTAAACGTACCACAATTAGTGGAAATCAGGGTTGTGAACTCCTAATCAAGCATATTAACTCCCCAATCAAGTTTTGGACACCCAATTGATGCTTGCAACTCCAAATTGACATATCAAAGCATCTAGGCATCTGTTCTTCATTATTTCTTTGCAAGTTGAGGAGCTCAAGAACATATATTTTTCTTCTCCAACGTTTTTGAAAATCTGACAAAGGGGTTTTCACCATTCTTCATATTTTTGAAGATTTGTTGCACAAAGGGACCATTTATTAGAGGTTGCATCAAAAGGCACAATTCTTCTAGAAAGATAGCTCATAACTTCCAATCTTCTTCTTGTTCTTTTCCTCTCTCCTTGTCTTAGATCTTCTTGCATGTCCAAGAAAACAGTAGATAATCACATATCTGACCAATTGGGTATGATCAACACTACTTTTTCAACAAAACCCACATGTTAGATTTTTCCAGAAAAAGTAGCTATACTGCCCCTATTTTTTAGGGTTTTCGAAAAAAGTCATAATTTTCAAAAACAAACAAACTGGGTTTGTTTAGCTTTGAAGCACAAACAAAACCCATGTGTTGGATTTTTTCGAGAAAAAACATTTTCTCGTGCCTCGTTGCCTCTCCCACTGAAGGGCTCTTGCATGTCATAGAAAAACTCGTTTTTTCAAATTTCTAACGATCTGGGTTTGTTTAGAAAATCATTTTCAACAAAACCCATGTCTTAGAATTTTTCGTAAAAAGTTGTCCCGACAAGGCTATTTTTAATAGTTCCAAAAAAAGTTGTTTGAACAGTGTCATGTGCACAGTCAATCTTCAAGGTTTTTAGAATACAGTTCTCCCAAGATGAATACAAGGCCAAAATGGCCTTACTCCATGATTTTTTGAAAACGACTGACGTCGACCTGCATCGGGCACACCCAGAGGTCAATTTGGACAAATTGACAAGCATAGACACAAGTCCACATGTTCCATAATGGTTTCACCTCATATATCTGATAGCCTTCCTAGGCCAGTTTAGAGGATTGTAACCATTGAAATTTTGCGTATGCAGTGAGTTCATGTGCATTTCTCACAGTTGGAGTGTCCACGGTCAAACTTCGCGGTTTCATCATCAAGCTTCGTGGTTTCATCATACAATACTCTTTTGTTGAGAAAGATCAAAGGAAATGTCAGAAACGTAAAGCTCCAAAAGAACACGGAAGGTAGTCATTCCCAATATAGAGCCGCCACCGGTTAATACTACACTACCTTCCACGTCAAAATGGAAACACGGATAGAAAGACAAGGAGTAACCCTCCTAAGGGAAGCAAAATGAAGGAGATACATACATCAAGTTGCTGACAGTTGTGGCATGTGATGGTCTCCGTATGAAGAAGTCAATGAATGGTTAGAGGAACTGTTGACCAAAGGTGATGTGGTGTAAAGTGCCCACTTAGGACGTCCTACCCTCCAAAATAGTATTAATGACAAACGGGAGTTAACTTGATGCTTCTTTCCAAGTTAACTCACCGTCCCACTAACCATGCATGTTAGATCCCACCAATTATGGATGTTTATTTCTAGATCTCCACTAATTGTGGATCTTTATTTTGGAGGTACTTTGTACATTGGAGTTGACTTTTAGTTTAGTTTCGGTTAACTAAAGTAGACTTTCCAATTAACTGCTAGGTCACCTACATTTAGACATAGGAATAAATCTTGCAAATTGGCAAGAACTATTTGTTAACTCAAGGAGATTTTAGAGTTGCCTACTCCTTTGAGTTTCTATAAATAAGAGCCTTTGCTCTTTATTTTGTAACTTTTATTTACTATGCAAAATTGTTGCACCATTGTTGCCAACAAGTTTGAAAGTGCATATCTGTTCACTCTTGGATGAGAGTTAAATTGGTTTGATGAGCAATTGTGTATGATTTTGTACCTTTGCATGTCCCAATTCTTTGTAATTCGCTAAGAAAGCTTGAAGAAGGAAATCAAAAGGCACATGCAATTTGATCTAAAGATTTGAGTTCTTCCAAACGTCTTGTTCTTATAACTTATTGTTTCAATCTCCTCCTTGGACAAGGGTTCCTCCTCCTTGGATATTTTGATGTTAATAGTTATCGTTTGATGTTGTGTAATGAGTTGTCTTCCAGCCTACACTTTGGACAGGTGTCGTCACCTCCTCGAGAATCTTGTTAGCCAAATCATCGTTTTTTGTTGTTTCTAGCGAGTTGTATCCCAGCCTATACCTCGGACAAGGGTTCCTCCTCCTTGGCAAGTCTTAGATCCATCTTACCGTAAAGAGTGTTTGCTTGCATAATACCTTATCCCAACGTAGATCTGAGAGTTCAGAGCCTCAGACGATGGATTCAAGTGATCCAACCAATCCATTCCAGCTCTTATGCCCTCATGCTTTGTTTATCTTGAGGAGATAGGATAGATTAAAAGCTAGTTTAGTTGTAGTTAAGATCTGCATAAACCAAAGAAAACCTTAGCTGCAACGCATTGTGTTTATGCACCCTTGTGTCTTGCTGCTGAGTAAAAGATATAAGAACCTTAGTTTATTGTACTTTTTACACAAAACATCAGCAAAGAGGGATCTTCCTCTCTATAATTCAAAGAGAAGTTACTAAAACACTTGCAATAGTTGTCCGTTTCCAATAACCACTCCAAAGGTGTTAATTGAAACGCCAACAAACTTAATCTTAAAAAACTTCAATTGTGCAATTTTCTTTTGTTTTGAATAAACAAAACCTACACCAAATGAGGAAGAAACCTTTTTCTATTTCAGCAAACCATTTTTCTGGGTCGTCTTGCAGTGCAACTTTACTATTTTTTTTGGTGTCTTAATTTTTATAGATTTAAGAAAGTTAATTGTTTATAATTTTATATTTATATTTAATATTTATATTATGTTCTTTAAATGTTAGATATTTTAAAAAATTAAAATTTACTCTTTAAATATAAATAAAATTTATCCATATATATTTAATTGTTTATTCTTTACTAAATTATTAATATTTAAATTTTAATATTATTTTAATTTATATTTGTTGTACCCAAACCAAATTTTTTGCTTCATTAAGGCATTTTGCTTAAAATGGTCTAAACTTTGTTAAAATGGAGTCAAAACTCAGTTTTTGGGAAAATCAAGTATGGGCTTTTGGTCAGTGTGATGTTAGGAAGATATTGGCAAAATTTGAAAAATTGAAAATTAGGGTTTCTGAACCCAGTTTTTAGGTCAAAAACCCTAAAAGTAGAAACTTGTCAGAATTGGTTGAAATTAATTTTGATTGGCTTATTTCACATCACAATCACAGTGGTGAAGTCAGTTTCAGTTAAAAGTCAGTTTAAGTCTCGTGGGTAGTTTTCACTTTTTCGGGAGAAAAGTTAGGACCTTTGAGGTCAATCAATGGCAGTTGGTCAGTACCACGTGTCAAAATCTAAGCTTGAAACTCAAAGCAGAACATTCTATGATGAAAGATGTTGAAAAAAATGTTTCACAACCGAGAGGATTTTCAAATGGTGAAAAGTGCAAAAAATATTCTAAGTCTGGAAACACTTTCACTTTGTAACGTGGGAGACACTTGCGCAATCAACGTGCAAATCAACCATACAGTGTCTGTACATGTGAAAATGGTGAGATATAGTCATACACATGCATCAGCAGTTGTAATACTTCTACATGGACATCTCAAGAGCCGATATGGTGATCGCAGAGCACGAAACAGATGAAGTTTTCAAGTAGAAAGCAAATTTGCGCCCCTGGGACCCAAGGGCACCCTTCCTTTTGAAGGCTCAGATCTTATTGCATGTGTTTGCAAATAGGTTCAATCTCTTCAAAATTAGCCCAGCTTTTCGACGAGCTATCAAGCGAGGATGTACATAGTGCAAAACTCCAGCAATCGAGGTCAGAAGCTAAGGGTACAAGGAGGATGCATGTTACAGAGGCTATCAAGTTTACAATTTATGTGCCCTTGTAGCCCAGGGGCTCCCTTTAATTTGGCCCCTCAAATGAATGAATTTGCAAATGTTGTCTTCTTGAGATCTTTTCTAATCCAGTTGAGCTTCACAATGCATCAATTCATGAGGTGATCCGACATTCTGAGTGATCATGACAGAGATTCTACTGAACACATAAATCAAAGGGTGGAGAAATGTAGCAATACACACTTGTACCTCTATAGGCCAGGGGCGCCCAGCCTTTAGGCCTACTAGATGGGGTTTTTAGCATTCATAGTCTTCACGAGACTTGTGCATAATTACTCCAGCTACTGAACAAGTCTAGCCATCAACCTCCAAGATTTGGCAAACACTCGTACAAGTGAGGTCAGTGTGGAATGCCGAAAAGTGAAAGCACCAGAAAAATGGCTTAAGTATGGAGAATACACATCTCCTTGAAAAAGGCGCCCTTCTTGTTGAGGTCTTAGAAGCAGTTTTCTCGCTTCGTCACCTTTGAAGACATCTCTTGTAAGTTGATCCAGCTACGCAGAGAGATAGATGGTGTGCAAATCGGAGCACTCCAACTCTAGGTGTCAGGGGTCAAAGTATGGTGTCCAGATGAAAGTTACACTTTGTCAAAATGGTGTTTGCACCTTCATAGGCTAGGGGCACCCTTGCATTTGGGGGTCCTAATCCAGCATTCAGGACTTACACATGCAGTCATCGGGTGCGTAATTCTTCCAGCTATGCAATGGATCTAGCATCCAATTGACGGGAGTCATCGTTCACCGGCAGTGGCAGATTGAAGCATTAGATGGTAAATCAAGAAAATGGCTAAGTATGGAATTTCTTATGAAATTACATATCTCCTTGAAAAAGGCGCCCTTCATTTAGAGGCACCAGATTCAATTTTTTGAGGTCACAGCATCCAGCAAGTATTTCATCAGTTTTGATCTAGCTACGCAATGAATCATTTAGCTCAGTTCCAGCATCACCCGGGCATCTGGAAATCAGGGTTCAACAGAGGTTGTCATGACGTTTTCAAGGAGCTACAAAGTAGGAAGTTAGCAAAAAATCTCAACTTTTGCAAATGGACGCCTAGAAAGTCAAACTTTGACTTTTCAGAATCAGGAAAATATTCTAAGGCAACCCAAAAGGAGAAATTTCAGTTAACTAATTAAAATAATATTAATTTTTCAGTTCTCATATGTCAGTTGTGCAAAGGGCGAATTTCTTCAATATTTTAATATTGGCGCCTATTTTGAGACTCATTGAGTTTCGCATGCTGAGTTGAACTGAATATTTTAATATTTTAATATCTTTTGAGACTTCAAGTTAGTTTATGTTGCCCGAAGTGGGATCCAATCAGATGACTTCTTTTGAAATCAGGGTTTCCACTTGCAATTGATGCCATAAACCTTAAATTCTTTGTTACTTGCATTTAGGCGTTCATTTCTCTCGTAGCAAGTTGAGTGCAAATGAGTTTTCTCTTGTGCAAGCATATCATTTGAAGGCACCGCGAGAATTATTTTTTAGAATTATGTGCAGATACAAGTCCAGAATAGTCAGCAACCTTCAGACAACCATAGGCAAATTTCTACAGAAGCTAAGAAAACAAAAAAACAAAAAACTTCTATCTTCTGTCTTAATTCTTCTATTCTCGTCTTAGGTATTCTGCGAATGTCCAAGAATTGGGCGACTTTTGATAGTTTTGATCATCTGGGTTGGTTGTGCATGGCTTTCTCTACAAAACCCATGTGTTAGAATTTTTCATGAAAAGTTTCCTCGAAGCTTCAATTCTCGAAGTTTTGCTTTTCTCAATTGAAATTCCTTTGCATGGTGGAAAAGTCAATATTTTTCAGAACACAGGATTTGGGTTTGCTTAGAAACATCTTTTGCACAAAACCCATGTTTCAGATTTTTCTGGAAAAATCTGCCCCCGCAACCCCTACTGTCCCTAGTTGTTTTTTTTAGGAAAGCCTTTGCATGTCAAGCTAAACAACACTTTTTCACATTTCTGACATTGTGGGTTGTCTTAGAAACATTTTTCGGACAAAACCCACGTCTCAGAATTTTTCGTGAAAATTGCTCTCTGACAAGGTATTTTTAGCCTCATCAAGGGACATTTTTGGCTTTCCGGAGAAGTTGTCAAGATTGGTTCACCCTTGTAAATAGAACTTTTGCACGAGAAAGTAATATATGCTGTGCCGCCTTGCCTGTAATATTGCCTATTTTGTATATGTTCACGAGTATGGGTTATGATGATGAATTGTTATGTCACTTGGGTTTCATGCAATTATTATGGTGAATGCTCATCTTAGTTAAATGGGGTTGCTGGTTTGATCGTTGTTGTATGCGTGTTTCGTCTATGCAATACACTGTCCCAGTTGCTTACCTTATGTTTTGTGTCCAATAAGCCTATTCAGATTGAGCAAATAGTTGTGCCACCTTGCCTTCACGTTGAGAATCTGTACCTAAAGCTTATTGTGTGATGTGTGTGTCAATAAACTTATTCAGCCAAGCAAATAGTTGTGCCACCTTCCCTTCACATTGTGAATTTGTGCTTAGTTTATCGTGTATTTTGTTTGTTTTAATAAACTTCTTCCCAGCCAAGCAAATAGTTGTGCCATCTTGCCCTCACATTGTGAATCTGTACCTGAAGTTTATCGTATAATCACATTTCTGCTCCATTTCCTCATGCTCTGTTTTCTTGAGGAAACTGGATAGATTTAAAGTAGTTAGTTTAGTTGTAATTAATGATCTGCGAAACCAGAAAATCCTTAGCTGCAACGTTCTAGGTTTTCTTAACCTTGTGCCTCTTCTAGCTGAGAACAAAAAGATAGGATTTAGAATACTTCACTTTTTCACACATATCAGCAAAAGTGGGAGCTTCCCCTCCTAATTTGAAGAGCACTCATTACGCAGTGTGCATAGTTGTCCATACTAACTTATACTCCAGAGGTGTTAGTTATTACGCCAACAATATTTACTTATTTGCTTTTAAAGTAATGAAAATCTCCTCTAATAATTTGGAAAATTATTTTAAATATATGTGTTTGTGTTTTTTATGAATGTTGTATCCAGCCATATCCATATTGGGGGTCTTAAAAAATGGCCGTATCCATATCCAATACCGCATTCGTATTTGTATCTGTATCTGTGTCCATGCAAATTTGCTTTCAACTGTTAGGGATTTCCTAAGGCCTTGTAACTCTCTATATATGCGTTGTAAGCTCAAATTGAGCATCATGCAGAGTCTAGAAGTGATATTGAGAGCTATTGTAGTGAGAATTCTTCTTGTATTTCTCACAGTTCATGACTTTTGTAAAGAACAGAGACAGGTGAGTCTTTTGGGAGAGATGCAATAGGTCCCTTGAGATCATTTCGGTTATTTTGAGAGCTCCTGTGATAACCTAAGGGCTGGAAAATAGCTGCATTTTCCATTGGAGTACTTAAGTGATTGTGCATTTTTTACTGGAAGGGTATTTCTCCAAGGTATCTTGGTCTGTTGATGGTGCTTTATCTCTTGTGGTTCTGCCTTGTACTAGTTAATCTTGTTGCAAGTATTTCAGTTGATTTTTACTCTCAGTTGTAACTCTATCAATATCCATTGTTAATAAATCTAGCTAAGGAATATCTTTCTAGTTTATGGATCATTTGTCATAATATGTTTCTAACAGAGATAATGAAAATTGAAGGAAGGCACATCCATACTACTCTCTTGGCGATTAAGAGACCTTATACTATGCCTTCTTTTGAGAAGCTTCCAACATCTCCAGTACAAAAATTCTGACGGTATCCTATGATATATTGTTGTTTAAACTCAATTATCAAGCATCATATATCAGCCAAAGAGCCTCCAACACCAACCTCTTAACACTTACCAGACAATGCCAGGAAAATGACATGATCCGACTTATAATTCATCTAATCTTAGGACTTTTAAAGATATGCACCCCCTATTAGGAAATGTTTAATGTAGTATCCATATATCTTCTACTCATTTAAAGAAAACAGTAATTAGGCATTGTAACTTAACTTTCAAGACATCCTACTGGATAATTTTGCAGTTATAATCTAAGTCACAAGGTTCAAATTCGAATTTGAATTCGGCAACATTGAAATTCGGATGAAATTCGACAAGGAAAAAATTTGAAAAGTAAAAAATTTGGATTAAATTCGCCTTCTATAATTTTGATTTTAAAAAAATATATGTAATAAACTTAAAATAAGTAAAAAAATAATATTAATATACTAATATGTTTAAATATATTAATAAAGTTAAACACAAGGCAAAATAAATAATAAATATGTTTAAAAATATAATTCGACCAAATTTATATACTAACAATTATAAATCTAATTCGATGAGGGTAAAAAAATAATATTAATATACTAATAAAAATCATAAGAATCTAATTTCGATGAAGGTATATAAATAAATCATATTAGAATCATATTTTTACCCTCGTGAAATTAAATATTTTAAAATATTAAAATTTTAATTTATTAAATGTTAATATTAAAAAATAAAAGTAAAACAATAAAATAAAATTATATTATATTTAATATCCATGAAAGCAATGGCATTGGCATTTATTTGAAAAAACAATTATTTTATTCTATATGCTTGTTCCAAAAACAATTATTATTAATGCGTCCATGCCTTTCCGGCTCATGGTTTAGCCGACAAATGACATGGAGAGGAACAAACGCTCGAGCGGGGGATGCGAGAGGATGGGGAGTCAGACACAAAATATTTCAGCTAGGCATTCATTGGGAAGGTGGTGGAGCAAATTGACGACCGGCGGTAGGGCATTGAGCACAAACCCTACTACCAGCAAGCTATCGAGCCAACGACCGCCGAAGAAAACAGCGACGCCCCTATACCTTGTCGGTTGCTCACGACAATTTTTTTTAACATATATTTTAATAAAAAGAACCTTCACCCCTTTTCCTCGAATTTTTGGCGAATCAAAACGAATTTCAGACGTTTTTTAAAAGTTCGCCGAATTTCGAATCTCAAGCCGAAAATTCGGCGAATGCTGTGACTTAGGTTATAATGATGACCCTAAAATCAATTTTCATGAAGATATCTGAAATCATGCCATGAATACTGTGATTTTGAAATTTAATTGTGTTTATTGGAGGTTGAACTTCCAAATTCAGAAAACAGAATGTATTCCAGGCAATCTCCATTACTTTATAGTTTATATACTATAATAATTTTCCCAAACAAAAGAGATTTCAAGCAGCACATTTTCTGACTACACTAGTCACTTGGTTAATATAGGGTCGCTTCTTTCTTGCTATCATGTACAATTAACCACCATACCTATTTCTAGCAACTTAAAGATATCTAAAGTTGTGTTTACACACACACACACACTGGATAGTTACTGTCGATGCCCAATTCAGTGTCATTAAATAGTGTTGGCAGCAGTAGCCAACATACAACATGCACTTTATTGTGCCCTTGTACAGTTGTTGTATGACAATGGTAACCCCTTATTGGTCCATAAAATCTTAAGATGCCATCATGAACTAGTATAACAGCAAGAGTTTTAACTCCAATATTCAATACTAAGTTACTAACTACAAGATAAGTTTCAGAGTGAGTAGAACTTACCCATCAGAATATATACAACATTAATTATGTTACTAGATTCAAACCTACTTCAGAATGATATAGTAATTTTTCAAAACATGGTAGGTTTAGATAAAAAATATTCCACGAGCATCAGCAACTAACTTATTTTACCCATGAAAACATTTTCTTTACTAGGTAAATATCAGTCTAAAATTGTTCTGCACTTTCCAAGGATGTGGCATGATATTTGTTACACATAATAACAAGATAAGCCCATCAAAAGAAAAAGAATCCAAGCTTTGATCAGCCATAACCCTTGAAAAATTCAGCTGAAACAATTTGTGAAAAAAAAATTAACTGAAAAAGTTTTTAAAAAGAAAAAATGAAGTAATAAAGATAATAATCATGAAATAATGAAGATTACCTGTTGGAAGGGAACTTTAAGGTCTGTCTCAGCACTTCCTGGACGAGGTGGCAAACGCATCAAAGAACGACTCTCCTCAAGAAAGCACTGCAAGGTAATAAACTAATTATATTTTGTTCCAACTAAACTTGAAAAATAGGACAGCAGTCCATAGACATTACTTGCTCCATTTCTTTATTGAATAAATCAACATGTCGCACATAAAATTTCTCAAGCTATTTTTACATATAACTTGAATTGTTTTAGAAACATAAACTCAGTATTATGCAACATGCTTCAGAATTGAGCTTAGAATATTCTTAGCTCAATTTTACATTTACTGTATATAGGATTCGTTATAAAATGAAAAAAAGAGTAAAAATATATCAAAGTACAAAATTCAACTTGGATGGTTTGATGCCTTACAAACCACTAAAAATAAGCAAAATTAAAATAACAAATTCAAATTGTCTATCATATAATTAGCAGTCACTTGTGAAATTTGCATGTTTCATTAAAGTCAAAACTTCTAATACAGAATGACCCACTACCATCAGTTCTCCATTTCCTTTCTGGTGACTATACGTCTTGTCATCAGAAATTAAGCATATACAACAACTGAGATATGTCGCAGGAAATCAGAGAAACACAAATTGTGTGTGAATCTTCATTTATTAATAGGAAAGGGAAGAAGATTAAATGGGTGATGGTTAGTAACTTACATACTGTTAAGTTACAAAAATGTATTATTACATAATGACATTTCATTAACTTAATATTTAGAACTCATCTAGATTTATAAGTTAATACACCCACTTACAGAAAAACTTCATACAACTCTGTGCTTGTCTCAAAATTTGATAAATATATAAGGTCCAAGAGGTTTAGTCATTATATTAGCAGTTAGTTGCAAACACAATATTTATAGGATAGTATGTGCAGTTGGGTCCAACTGCAATTCAAGTTATATCCTTTGCAATCATACTGCCTCAAAACCTATACAAACTGCTGCCTTCTGCTCTGACTCAATAGAAGATAAGACAACTGAATGCTGCAGTTCTCTTAATCATGAAACAACTCTTGAATTTGTGACAAAAGCATAGTCAATAGTGGATCTCCTCATGTCAATAGAACCAACCAAATCAAAGTTTGTGTATCCTAACAGTTGGAACTACGTTGACATCTACTCTAATATGACAAAATCAAGTGTGCCTTTTGTTGGTTCCTCAACTTTTATTCCAGTAACTCCTAAAAATTTACCTAATCTTATGCTCAAAGCTACTGGAAGGTAGGCCAATGAACAGGAAACACCTTCAATAGTGTTTTCCTCTGCACTTCAGGCTCTACAGAACCTAGGTGGGTTTCCTTTTATGACATTGAGTGTGAAAATGCTATAGATCGATGACTCAGCCCCTAGCAGATTAATGCTTGTATACTTATGACAAAGATATGTGAATCTAGTTGTTTCAGATACAAGGATTTCAAACAAATACAGAAATATAAAATGGTTGATTGAAGATTTATCGTTGTAAGATCAATTATGAGGCTATGGGAGAAATTGGACTGATCAGTGCCTATTCAAGGTAACAAAGTCAATACAACATACATATTTATTCATAACAATCAATATACTCCAATGGTCAATCTAGAATTATCAACTTGTAATAATTCGACCTATAATGTAATGTCCCCATTTTCGGGCTCTCTTGCATTGCAATTGACTCTAACCTTCTCGGTGTGTATCAACCTTATCAAAGGGGTTATTTGAAGTTACCAGTGAGCTCAAATAATCTAGAGGACTCAACTGGCACTTTCTGAAGTTATTTCCGACTTTTGGTGTGTTCTCCAAGATTCTTGGAGAGAGCATCTATTTATACTAAGTTACCTGGTTGGATCCGATTCTCATTAATCATCATTGGTATCACGGAGGTGCAATCAATTTTCAATTCTGTTGTACCCAAACCGAAATTTTTGCTTCATTAAGGCATTTTGCTTAAAATGGTCTAAACCTTGTAAAAGTGGGGTCAAAACTCAGTTTTTGGGCAAATAAAGTATGGGCTTTTAGTCAGTGTGATGCCAGGAAGATACTGGCAAAATTTGAAAATTTTGAAAATTAGGGTTTTTGAAGTCTATTTTTAGCTCGAAACCCTAAAAAATAAGAACTTGTCAGAATTAGCTGAAATTAATTTTGATTGGCTTATTTCACATCACGATCACAGTGGTGAAGTCAGTTTCAGTTAAAAGTCAGTTTAAGGCTGGTGGGTAGTTATAACTTTTTCAGGAGAAAAGTTAGGACCTCTGAGGTCATTAATGGCAGTTGGCCAGTACCAGGTGTTAATATCTAAGCCTGAAACTCAAAGAAGAACACTCTACGATGAAAGATGTTGAAAATTATGCTTTTTGACGGAGGAGATTTTCAATGAGGTAAAAGTACTGTGAAATTGGCTAAGTCTGGATTGAAAATATTCTAAGTCTGGAGGTCAAAAGCGCCACTTTCAGCTAGGGGCGCCCATCATTATGGAAGCTGTATTCAACTTTTTGTGAGATTTTCTACCAAGATGATTTCTTCAGTTTCCTGATAGCTTCGCAATGAGCTAGCCAGCCAGTCCGACGGAGGAGTAAAACGCTTGAAAACGTAAATTCAGTACAGAACGAGGGAAATACGAAGTAGATGACTTTGAAGAGAAAAAGCGCCCCTGGAGGCCAGGGGCGCCCATCTTTTTGAAGATTCAAATGAAGTCTTTTGATCAAGTGACACCTAGGAAGTTTGTTTTTATTTTTGGTCCAGCTCCGCGACACATCTGTCAGCAGGTGAATCTGAGTTGCCGAGTTGCCGCCATCAGTGGTCAAACTTGAGGTTCCAGACTTGATCAGAAACTGTTCAGAAAGGACAAAAGCGCCCCTGGAGGTCAGGGGCGCCCAAGGTTTTAAGACCTTAAATGAAATTTGTTTGATGATTTCAGATGCTCATCTCGTTCGTGTCAGCGTCAGCTTTCCGTTCCCTGTCTCAGCCAGTTCAGAAGATGTCTTGGCATTTCGCAGCCGGAAGTGGAGTAATTTTTGCCAGTTGCAGTAAGTGGATGACAGTGGTTGGGAAAAGCGCCCCTGGCCTATGATTTAGGAAGGTTAAATGATGTTTTTATACAAAGTGTTCATCAGGAGCCTTTGCTCAGAATTCAGTCTGCTCCGCAGTGAGCCAGTCGGCGCGTTCTGAAGTTTTGTCAAATACCGGGAAACGTCAAGTGAAATATGGTCAAGTTATCAGTGAAAATGATGAAAATGCCTGAAAATATTCTAACACTGAGGTCAAAAGCGCCCCTGGAGGCCAGGGGCGCCCATCTTTTTGAAGCCTCAGATGGTTGAATTTTGAATTGCCACCTCAAGGAATCTTCTTGTCAGATTTGGTCCTGCTCTTCATCGAGATTGTCAGCCAGTTGATCCGACGTGACAGTCAACCAGAATCAGTGATCGAACATGAGCTTCGTTTGAGGTTTTAGATTCTAAATTTTCAGAAAATGTCTAAGTAAGGAAGGACGCCTAAAGTCAAAGGTTGACTTTTTTGAAATTCAAAAGTAGAAGTGCGCATGAAGAGAGTTTTCAATTTACCAAATTTAGATCTTCAGTTAAACTCTTTGCAAGTCGACTTCTATTTTACCTATTTTTAGTCATAACTGGCAAAAACTAGTTTGCATGCATTAGTTAACTGAGTCTTTCAAGGTGGCGCCCTAATTTGGGGTTGTTCTACATCCAGTTAACTGAGTTTGAAGCCAAATATAGGCCATGCGTGAGTTTTGAAGCACCAGTTGTACTTCAAGCGCCATTTCCAATGCTTGACATGCATTTCACACGCCTTAGAAGATATTTTGCTATATATTTTGCTAATGGCGTCCATTATTCTTCATCAGAGTTGACAAGAAACATCTTTCTTGAGCATAAAATTGATCTGCAGGTGCTACAGGTGTCAGATTTCAGTATTCTTCGTAGCTACAGATTCAGATTGTTCAAGGGAAGATTATTTCAGACTTGGTTTCTATTTTGCATGCAGGTGTTATCAATTCTACTTCAAGCATAGGCGAATTTTTACAGAAGAGAGAGAAAACAAAAAATAAAACTTCTATTCTTCTGTCTTACTTTCTTCTATTCTCGTCTTAGGTTTTCTTCGCATGTCAAAGAAAACGACAGATTTTTCAGAAAAGCATCATTTGGGTTTGAATATTTCAGCATCAACAACAATACCCATGTCTTAGATTATTTTGTGAAAATTGCCCCGTTGCCTCTTTTCTAGAAGCATTGTGCTTTTTTTCCAGAATTCTCTTTGCATGTGGGCCTAAATCACATTTTTTCGCAAATCTGTTGATCTGGGTTGTTTTAGGATCCATTTCTACACAAAACCCATGTCCCAAATTTTCGCGGGAAAAATTGCCCCCAGTGCCCCTAACTGCCAGTTCAAATCTCAACCAAAAACCTTTTGCATGCAAGCCTAAATCCCATTTTTTCGAAATTCTGACACTCTAGGTTGTATTAGAATTTGATTCTGCACAAAACCCATATCTTAGAATTTGTTCGAAAAAATTCACTTCCCCTTGCTATTTTTAGCCTATCCCCGAGCTTTTTCAGTTTTTCCAAAGTTGTCCAAACATACCCGACTTTACAGTCAAAAGTCTAGTTTTTCAGAATGCAGTATAATCCCATAGATTATAAGGCCAAACAGGTCTTTCTTCATAACTTTCTGAAAACTACCGATACCGACTTAAGTCATGTTTTTCCCATCGTCAATCTGAACTCATTGGAGGGTATCAGCAGTACTACAATCAAAAATCTTGAACGTTCAGGGATATTTGCAGCGGCGTCCATTCCTATCTCAGTCTTTGATCTTGAGTTCGTACTTGCTTGTGTCAAGCATTATGACTCATCTACCAGACAAATCAGATCGACAGATGGAAGGATTATTTGTAGCCTTGAAGCCGAGGGATGTAGAAAAATGTTTTTCTATTCCTCCACGTTCAGATCATTTCGCTGTATCCATTTCAGATTGTGACAGAATATGGGAGGAGGACAAGGATAGATCACAGAAGAAAGTAGCTCAACGGTGGTTGAAAATTCAGAAAACCAACATGCCAAGGAAGATTGCACGTGGAGATTTCAAGGACGAGATTGCTATTTTGATAACTTTCCTTAACCGGTTAGCAGGTTCTGAAGACGCAAGTGTTTTCCGAACATGGATGTTCTACCTCATCTCACGAGTTATTGATAAAAAAGAAACATTTGACTGGGCCATGTTTATCAGCGAGTGTCTTCACCAGCAGATTACAGAGTTCCTAAAGATTCATGAATTCCATATGGTAACTTTTCTGGTTTACTTAGTTGCATTTCAAGGCAGCTTTAAATTATTAAAGACCGATGGAGTTCTGGGTGTTCAGCGAGTGTACGAATACTACCCTCAGTTGGAGTTTTCGAAAGCTGAACAGGACTTTACAGCAATGAATGATCATTTTCTTATGAGAACGGTCAAAAATTTAGATAACGAGATGCATGTGAGGATTTCTACGGAGGCACAATCAGCAATGGAGAGTTGGGCAGATTGGTTTATCCAATTTCCTACTTTCACATATATTCGTGTATATGGATATACAGGAGAGCCTCTGATGCTACCGAGGTACCCATCGGATAAGGTTCTTTTCATGGAGTTCATGAGACAGGCACATGAGGTTCACACTTTTCTTCGCAATCGACATAAGCCAGCTTTCACCTTTCCGTTTGAGTTAGGTATCTACAAATGCAAAACAGCTGCTGATTGCAAGTTAATGGCACACGAGTTAGAGAAACTTCAGCTTGGGTGTTTTCCTCAGAAGCGTGCCTATGATCCGTTGGGTCATTATTCAGCAAGGTTGGAGCGAAATGTTTCACATTCGGCAGCGCTTGAGGACTTTTGGGTCAATTGTGAGGATGAATTTGAGGTGCGCCGTCGTCATTATTGTAGGCTTACTGTTCCACAGATTGCTGATTTCTTATCAGAGGATGTGGAAGGTTTGTCTGATGATGATGGCGAGATACTACTTCATTCATTCATTAGAGACCAAGTTGCTCGCCAGCCACTTCGCCAACCTGATTGGTATGTTCCATTGAACACTTCAGTGAAAGACTTATCCAGGTCTGTTATCAAAACCACCATGTACTTCCTTGAGAGCAAGCGGAAGCGAAGGGTGATCCCAGTTACAGAGCCGCCAGCAGTGGTAGCTTCTTCTTTACCTTCTACTTCTAGAGCTAAACCTCGAGTCAAGGTTACTATGAGGCCGCCTGAAGGGGTTAAGATGGGAATTAATTCAAAAGGAAAAAGCATCACCAAAAGGAAACAGGTTGAGAAAGAGCCAACACTTCCAGTTGTAGAGCCAACACTTCCAGTTGCAGAGACAGTACTTCCAGAGCCAGTTATTCAGACTGAGGCCGGTTTGTCATCTCCAGGTTCACCTTTTTCAGCGCACTCATCTCCCATAGATATTGATTCGGAGCCTGAGATTTCGATACATGAGACCTGCATACCAGTGGATTTGCCAGCAGCTAATACAGTAGAAACGACTCCACCTCGAGAGGACAGTATTCCTTATTCATCTTGGCTCGAGAAGTCATTGGAGAGGGAGAGGCGTATGCCTTCATATAATCTTGATTTGTCTGAGTTTGGTGAGCCCTATCAGAACAGGTTGAATAAGAGGGCCAGAAAGCAGATAAATATTGAGAAGAATCTTGAGGCAGAGATCGTCATAGAGGTTGCTACTCCTCCAAAAGACAAATACTTGGATGAAGTTGATGTTGGTGATTTTACCTTCGTCAAAACTAATCTGGGTAAGAATACTCGACACACCGACGTGAATCTATTCAGAGTCGTCGCGAGTAATCTAGAGGAGCGCGTCATGAAAGATGGTGAGGATAAGGCAGTTCTCAAGGCTGAAATCAGACAACTTCGCAGGTACATCTCGGGTTTGCTTCATGGCAACGAGGGGCAAGCACCTTTACTTCCACAACTTCGAGAAACCGCCGCAGAACAGCAAAAGATTCAACACTTGGTTAATCGAGGAAAGCTACTGGATACCTGGATTGAAGACTTTATCATTGCTGGTCGACACCTCCTCATAGAGCTATATCAGTTGAGGGTTGACGCACATAGTCTTCGCCAGAGAATTCAGGAGCTCGAGATTTGCATAGCCGAGCGTAAGCCGAAGGACCTGATTTTGATATCACAGCTTGCAGGAATCTATGACGCCATTGAAGCAGATGGAGATCAGAAGAAGGTCTTCACTTGGAGAGAATTATATCTTTGCAGGGTGGAGACATATGACAGGATTTCTGCTAAGATGAGCATGATTCAGGAAAAGGTTGTTGCAGCTCTTCGTTTCATCAGCGAATACATCACTCAAATCCCATGTCATTATCGGCATGAGGATGGTACCTACGCCGAGTTAGAGGCAGTTCAAGCTGAGTTCGAAGGGTGAGTTCATGATAACCTATGTGGAGGGCCAGAGGCGTCCAAGATGGAGGAGTTTACAATGCTGACTATCAGTTTCAAAAAGGTGACCACAGAGGTTAGAGATAGTCAGAGGGAGATCCGAGATGGAGACAAAGAGTTGGACAAGCAGTTAATCATCGTGGACAGCGTCAAAGTGCCAGATGATGATACTATTGATAAATTCCTGGAGGAGATGATAAACTTGGAGTAGATGTTCAGTTACTGTTAGACCATGCAATTGCTTACAATGATGAGTCATCAGAAGTAGTTAACTCGAGGCTTCTTTCCGAGTTAACTTGCTGTTATATATTGCATGCATGTCTTTCTTGGAAACATCTACATATACTTGGAGATTAGATTAGATTTTTTCAGTCAACTGATGATAGCTTTCCAGTTGACTTGCTTTCAATAAGGACGTGCATGTTGCACCTTGTCCATTTAGATTAGATGTTTCAGTTAACTGATGATAGTTTCCCAGTTAACTGTATAGTTTCATTCAAGTAGGGTTTAGGAATAAGATCTTGCATGCATTGCAAGACTTTAGTTGACTCAAGGTGATTTTAGGGTTGCCTACACCTTGAAGTCTATAAATAAGAGCTTTAAGCTCATTTGTATTTAACTTTTGCTTGATAGCATACATGCTGCGCCTACCTTGCCTGTAGTATTGCTATTATTGTATCTGTTCAAAGAGTAATTGCCGTTATAATAAATTGCTGCGCCTACCTTGCCTTCATGTTATTGTCATGGTGTTTATTCGACCTTAGTTAAATGGGGTTGCTGGTTTGATTGTTATTGCATGCGTGTTGCGTCTATACAATCTACTGTCCCAGTTGCTTACCTTTCGTTTTGTTTATTATAAGCCTATTCAGAAGAGCAAATAGTTGCGCCTGCCTTGCCTTCATGTTGCGAAACTGTACTTAAAGCTTATCGTTTGATGTGTGTTATAGTAGACTCATTCAGCCAAGTAGATAGTTGCGCCTACCTTGCCTTCATGTTGTGAAGCTATACCAAGTTTACCGTCCTTTTGTTTGTTTTAATAAACTTCTTCCCGGATTAGCAAATAGTTGCGCCTACCTTGCCTTCATGTTGTGAGTCCGCACTTGAAGTTTATCGTATAATACATTCCTGCTCCATTTCCTCATGCTCTGTTTCTTGAGGAAACTGGATAGATTTAAAGAAGTTAGCTTAGTTGTAGTTAGATGATCTGCGAATCCAGAAAATACTTAGCTGCAACGTTCTAGGTCTTCTTAACCTTGTGCCTCTACCAGCTGAGAACAAAAAGATAGGACATTAGTTTAGTTTTCTATTTCATGCATTCCAACACAACAAGGGAGCTTCCCCTCCTAATTTGAAGAGCACTCATTACGTAGTGTGCATAGCTGTCCGTATAAACTCACACTCCAGAGGTGTTAGTTCTTACGCCAACAAATTCCAATGCTTTTCAACAATTTCCACAAATCAGAAGTATTAATGAGTTATAATTTAGTTATTTTTACTAAGGTTGCTAATTTTATTAAAATAATTTGATGGGCACCTTAGTATAATAGCTCGTTGGAATGACAATTGAAAGTTTTAAATGTTGGATGTTGGGAAAGTGATTTTTGGTGTTGGAAATATTTAAATAATAATATAAATCACTTTTTGGAGTAATAAGGCGTATTTAATTTATAAAGTGATTTTATATTATCTTCCGAAAGGCTTCCGAAAATGTTATAGAAGTTTTGTAAGCTCATTTGCATTATTTAGAAGATTGTTAACTTCTCTTCTAGAGATTTGTGCATTTGGCCAAATTTCTCACCAAAGGGTCGAAAACCCCGAAGGTTTCCTAAAGGACAAAAACCTGGAAGGCAATGTGATTCCAACCAGGGATTAATGTGTGTTGAAGACTTTGCAAACGGGAACGAAAACTCTCGTTTCAGATTTAGAAGTGCATCCAAGCAAGGTTCATATTTGTATTTAAAGAGTTTGCAGGTGGTTTCATTCAGGAACTATGCACAGGTTTTATTGTTTGGAAATTTCGATATTGAGCAAAAGTGTTCATTTCAATTTTGTGATATCTTGCCAAGCAAGACAAAATTGATAAGAGTTTTGCAAGAGGTTGCGAAAGGCAAATTACTCCAAGTGTTTGAAAAGATTGCAGTCATTTCTAGGAAATGATACACATTGTTTGAAACCCTTTCCAAGAATTAAGATGCCATGGTGAAAATAAAGGTTGATAGCTGGTCACTTCTATGCAAGGTGAAATATGGAGGCATCTCATGTTTGAAAGGATAGAGGTTGAGTTTGGGCTGGTATATTGGGAGTTTAATGCTGGTCAACCATTCATCAATGTTTTAGACTGCTGCTGGACATAGTCGTTGTTTATAAGAGCCATAGGTTGCACTTTGGATGAGTCAGATGCTTGAAAGGATAGGCGGAAGTTTACTTATGCTGGTCGTGTGAATTAATGACTGCAGATTCCTCATTTTGACGGCTGCTATATTTCCTATAGCTGGGCATGAGTCATTTTCAGGTTGCAGTTGGGTTTTTAAGTGCACGTGTGAATGCTAAAGCACCATATGCGGGTTGACGCAGGTCTATTGCAGTCCATTAATGACCTGGAATCATTGCCGACCAGGACATGTATATTTGTTGAGGGATTCAGCATCATATTTTAGGTGTTTAGCTACAGCTGCACCTTTGTAATGCCATTTGCTACCTTTTCAGGTTGGGTTCTGAAACATTTTAATTTATCTGCATTTGTAGCAAGCTGCAATGTTAATTCCTCATGGTTATTGTTGCCATGGTTCAATGTATACCAACTGTTTGACATATTGTCTTGATGCTTCAATGGAATTTTATGAAGTTAAAATGATTTGGTAAATTTGTAAACATTCTCCAGGTGGTTTCTAAACGAAGAAACTGAACAAATCAATCGCATTCAAATTGTTTGACATAATGTTCATCTAATAAACTTTGGGAAGAAGTGCAAAAAAATTGGTGAAAAATTAGGGGGCTGTTCTTACATGCAAAGGGCTAACAGTGCGATCCTACTTCAAAATCCATTTTGTGACAGTATACTCTTTATTATCTTCAATGAAAAAAATTAAAAAATTGCTTGAACACAACTAACAATGAAAATAACACAGCAGCAAATGGGCATTGATGAACATTACAATACTTGATTATTTTGCTCAAAAGAATACTAGATCACAAACGTGAGACAACACACACTAAGAGCATGTATTCATATACACACAGATCAGAGTATGCAATCATTGACTGTGTACCCAAAAAAATAAGACACTGAAGCAATCAAGTCATTGCCCAAAGTCTTCTCAGATTCCTCAAAAGTTTTTCCAAAACCTCTAAAAAATCGCATTGAATCCCCTTTTAAAGACAAGAGAATCCAAATTCAAGTCGCTGTGAGGATAAGTCTGTGAGGAGAAGTTGTCTTCAAATTGAACAAACAATGCTAGGTATGCAAACCGGGCGTCCTCTATCATTACAACATGTTGCAGTTCAAATCTGTCGTGGAACTTGGACATCTTGTTGTTAATCCACTCAAAAAAACCTCTAAAGAAACTACAGAAATTCATGCCCTTCTACACCTTTATGGAGATTTAGGGGTCATTTTCCATTGTAGATATTTAGGGGGTATTTTCACCACTGCGGTGGTTTTGGGGGTGTTTTCTCCATTGTGGAAATTTTGGGGGTATTTTCTCCACTGTGGAGATTTTGGGAGCATTTTCTCCACTACGAAAATTTGGGGGTAACGTGGATATATGTTTGTTGGGGTCAAAATTCAACAATTGAGGAATATCGCAGCACAGAGAACTTTTGCAATTGCATATCTTCTACAAATTGCAAAGATTTAAGGGTTGTTGGCATTTCAAATCGCACCTTTGGAATGCGTTTTGGAAACGGACAGCTATGTGCAGTAAAACCGCTCTTCGAATTAGGAGGGGAAGCTCCCTCTTTTGCTGAGTTGCATAAAGTAAGTAAACTAAAACTAAATTTTGCATATCTTTTTGATTCAGCTGCGAGAACACAAGGTTATAGAACTCTAGATGTTGCAGCTGAGGTTTTCCCTTTAATGAAACTTGACAACTACAACTTAACTTACGCTAAAACGTTTCTATCCTCTCAAGTAAACGCAGAGCAACAGAGTTTAGAAATGGACGAGATTGATTTTTTGACAAAGATACTTAAATAAACTTTCCTCAACATACATCTATTGACTTTCAATGCAAGCTGAAAAAGGAGATCATAAAACTATTACACAATGACGGAAATATGAGACTTTATATCAAGGGCAGCAAAGCAAGCTTCAAGACTTTATTTTCCCACACTTCGAGCACAAAGATTACAATTCCGAGACAACAAGTTGTAGCAAAATACTTGCAACATGCGATCAAAACCAGATTACAATTGACACATAACACATGCACTAAACAAGGATTTGCAGCTAAGGAGGCATGCAAACTTGCTCTTTACACAAAGTGAACTGACACTAATCGATAACAAACATGAAGGCATAGGCTCAGCAATTTTGTTATCATAAGCCCAGTTATACTAAAATGAGAAAACACTGCTCTTATTTATAACTAAGCAAAGGAGTAGGGAACCCTAAAATCTCCTTGCTTTTACAACTACTGCTTGCCAACATGCAAGCTTTATTTCTAATCCTAGAAAAGATAAAACATCTAAACCTAGAAAGCATCTAAAAATGGAAAGTGTCAACTCGTTACAACTGTTTTCTTTCTATCCTCAAAGAATGGATAAGAATTGAGACAAGAATAGAAAGAAAGCATGGAAGAAGCTTCTAGAAGAAAGCTGATTTAAATCTTGATCACATCTGCTAAAAAGCGAGCAAATGCTTCTCTATCAGGAGTGTTGATACTATTAATAGCGAAATGCCGCTTTTCCAAGATTTCTTCACCATCTGCAATAGATCTCAAGAAATCTTTGCTCTCATTGGCCGCTTTCTCAAACTTCGCTGACATCATGGAAATCATCTTCATTCTTCCAACACTGCCATCGCTGCCATGCATGATACTCTGAAACTCTGCTTGGACTATGTCAAGCCCAATGTATGAACCATTCTCAAGGCAATACTGACAAGGAATTGCTGCAACAAATTCTCTGATGAACTTAAGAGTATCAATAACCCTCTGTTTATACACTACAAACTCCTCAAATAACATATGTATTAACTTTGAAAAGGTGACCTTTTTTCCACTCCAGGATCTGTCTTTTGTGTTCTCTTACCATTGTAGAGCCATAAGCCATCTCTAAATCTGCACTTATGATTTCGTGCATAGGCTTGAACTCGGCTATCAACTGCTCAAAATCCTGGATACCTTGACGTAAGTCATGAGCTTTGTATCTCAACTGGAAGACCTGTGCTAGAATCTCTTCTCCTTTGATGATGAACTCTTCAATCCATTCCTGAGTTTGTTTTCCACAAATAACCAACTGCCTCAACTGCTACTGATCAATTGGTGTCTCTAAAACTTGGGGCAGCAACTGTGTTGTTTGTGAGGTGCCATGAATGAGATTTGAAATACACAACCGGAGTTGACGATTTTCAGCCTTGAGGGCTGCCTTGTCTTCTCCATCCTTTTGGACTCTTTCTTGAATATTTTCAGTTACCATCTTAAACAAACTCATATCAGCATGTCGGGTACTTTTACCAAGATTTGCTTTGACCATTATGAAATCATCGACATCCGCCTCATCCCTAATTTTATCTATAAAACTTGGGACAGCAACTGTGTTGTTTGTGAGGTGCCATGAATGAGATTTGAAATACACAACCGGAGTTGACGATTTTCAGCCTTGAGGGCTGCCTTGTCTTCTCCATCATTTTGGACTCTTTCTTGAATATTTTCAGTTACCATCTTAAACAAACTCATATCAGCATGTCGGGTACTTTTACCAAGATTTGCTTTGACCATTATGAAATCATCGACATCCGCCTCATCCCTGATTTTATCTTCAAGAAGCGTAGCTGTCTCCATGACCATCTCACCTTCAGGATTCCTCTCAAAGTGTATTTGTTTCTTGGCCTTCTTCTTGGGTGCTTCCTGATATACATCATCAAAGTTCAACTGATAAGAAGGCCTTTGCCTTGTCCTTCCCAAGGAGCTTTCAAGCCAAGATGTGGTATCTCTACTAACATCCATGGGAGAAATAACTGCAATATCTTCCTCTATCTCTTCATCTTCCAAATCAATGTGAATTGGTGAAGACCTAGGAGATGGTAAAGGGTCTTGTATTAAAGGTACATCTTGTGTTTCCTCCTGAGGTATGGGCTCATGTGATGGAACTTTTGTTTCAGCTGTAGGCTGCTCCTGTATAACAATTCCTGTGAAATCCAACCTCTTCTTCGCATTCTTTGTAGACCTACTTCCCTTCACAACTTCTTTACTTTTTTCTTTTGTCTTTGACTGAGCTTTAGAAGGAGGCAATGGATGAACCCTTGGCGGCTCTGCTACTGGATTTGACTTCATTCTTGAGTGTCAAGAAGGTCTTTCTGTAATCTACAACCTGACGAGTCCTTTCTTCCACTGTAATGCATTCCTTGTTAGCCCAGTTAACCTGTTGAAGAGGTTGTTGTTCAATCTGATTTCTAGTATAGGCTGGGATGATTTTATCCCCGTCATCATCTGATAACCCTTCAATGTCTTCGGATAAACAATCTTTCATTTGATGAAGGATGAGCCTACTATTGCTTCGCCTTCGCACCTCGTACTCATCTCTGCAGTTAGCCCAAAAGTCTTCAAGTGCAGGCACATGAGCGTAGTTTTGACCAAGTCGAGCTGCATAGACACCATGGGGATCATAAGATCGTCTCTCGCTGAAAGGCTTGAGACCAAGTTTATCTAACTCATTACCCATTATTTTAGCATCTGTGGATGATCTGCACCTGTAAATACCCAAAGCAAAAGGGAAGTTGAATGCTGGTTTATTTTTGTTGCGCAGGCGAGTGTGAACATCTGATACTTGAATGAGAAATTCCATACACACGACTTCATCTGACGAATACCTTGGCAACATAAGAGGAGCACCTGAATAACCATAAACCCTTAGGTAAGTGAAAGTGGCAAATTGAATAAACCAATCAGCCCATTTTGACATTGCTTCCCTGGCAATAGATGAAATGCAAACATGTAGTTCGTTGTCCAGGTCACGCACTGTATAGATTAAGAATGCTTCATTCACTCTTTTATAATGATGTGATGCAGCAATGAACTCCAACCGAGGATAGTAATTGTAGACATGTTGAACATTTAAAAAACCCTTTGTGTTTAACCCTCCGAATTTACCCTGAAAGGCAACCAAGTAGACTAGGTAGGAGATCATGTGGAATGCATGTCTATTGAAATATTCAGTTATTTGATGATGAAGGCAATCTTTGATAAATGTAGGCCAGTCATAGAACTTTTTGTCTTCTTCATGATGTGAGGTATCACGTAGAACATCCAAGGCTGAAACTTCGTTGCATCTGCTTGACCAGTAATTCGGTTGAGTAAGGTGATTATTATAGCAAATTCATCTTTGAACTCTCCTCTCACGATGTTCTTTAGCAATGTACTATGTTTTTCTTTCAGCCACCTGTGTGCAATCTTCTTGCTATACTTTTCCTGGTGCTCTTCACATATCCTTTCACATTCTTCTATGTTGATGGCAACACTTCCAGGCCATGGTGGAATTGAGAAGCATTTCTCGATCATGTCTGGCTTTAAGCTGCATATGATTCTTCCATCTACTGATTGAATTTCCCTTGTGGCAGGATTATAATGCTTGATACAAACAATTATGAATTTTAAGCTTTGTACTGAGAAAGGTATGGATGTTGCTATGAGAAGACCTGAATGGCCAAGATGCCTGATGGTGGCATTGCCTGCATCTTCCAAAGGACGTAGATAAATACTGGCTTGATATGATGTAAGTCAGTCTCGGTTGTTTCTATGAAATCATGGTACAGTACTGATTTGGTCTTAAACACTGTAGGAATGTACTCCATTCTGCAAAACTTGAAGATTGACTGTAAACACACCTAGGTTCTGACAAGTTTTGGCAAACTTTATAATTTTAGCTTGCTGATTTTTCTTCGTCAAACGGATGAAAATTTGGAATTTTTTCTGAGATATGGGTTCTGATTAGGATTTCATTACAAGCCAACGCATATCGTCCGTTTTTGAAAATTTGGAGTGAAGACTAAAAAAGCAGCAAACCCTAATTTTCCCCTAAAAAAGCAAAAAAAGTTGGTGTCTAGGTATTGTTCATGAGCATATTCTGGATGAACCCAATTGATCAAATGTTGAAAACCCCTGACTTCTGACTGAAAAAGCAATCACTTGAAGTTCCTCTGAAAAAGCTGTGATATGGGTTTTGTCTAGAAGAAGGTTTGGTATAGACCCAAAAGATTAGAAATGGAAGAATTTGAAGTTTTCTCTGACATGCAAAATAAAAAGTAACTACTACAACCTTGAGAAAATCCTTCAAAAATTTGTCCAGAAGATGAACAAATATGAACCAGCTTTTGAAAATTGAAAACAATGGCCTCCTTCTCCAAAAATTTGATGTTCTAGATGAAGAAATATGAAAAAGCAAGCCTTCTTTGAGTGTTGATCTGAAAATTTTATGAAAAATCAACAAGTTTAGGTTCTTGAATCTTGTAAATATATGTTTGAAGTTGCTGCTCTGTTTCTCCTTGAAGACACCTGCAAGAAAATATGAAAAATAAAACATAGAGATGTCCTTAAATAAGTTTTTGCCTTGAGAAACAGCTCTCAAACCCTAATTCGGTGAAACCCTAAATTTAGTTCATGCAATGAACTTAGGCGTTTTTTCCTTCTTTCACAATTTTTGAAATTTTCAAAATTTTTACTAAGGCATGAGAAGTTGGGCGCCCTTTTTGAGGTGAGGCACCCAGTCTCTCCAGACTTAACCAATTTTTCATCATTTTCAACTTCTCTTCAATTTTCTACCCTAATTTGATCCTGTCTCCCGGCTTCCAGATTGATCCGACGGACGAGCTAAACGTTGCATCACAGAGCCTAATCGAATCTGACAACATTGTTCTGGAGACGTCTTCTGACAAAAATTTCATTTGACCTTTCAAATTGTTGAGTGCCTATCTCTACCAGGGGCGCCCATTTTCTCTAGTGTTAGCCATTTTTGATGATCTTCAAACTTTGCTCGTCCTCTGACCTTTAGATGAATTCATGATTCTGGGCATTGTACTGATCAGATTGACTGGCTGACGGATTCACTGGATTACTAAGAAGATTCTGGAAGGGGTCTTCTGGATACCTTGTCTTTATAAATTGACTTTTGAGGGCTCTAAACCCTAGGCGCCCTTCTCCTTCAAGGGCACCCATTTCTTCCAAACTTAGCCATTTTTCTTGTTTTTCACTGTTGCTTTTGACGCTTGTCATTTCATTCTCTTTTTCTCCTCTGTTCAACTTGTGATATCTGATGACTACTAACTCTGACGGACGGGCTGATGATTGCGTTGGATAGCTTGACCCAGTCTGACGAAGTTATGTTGGAGGTACCTTCTGCAAATTTCATCATTTAAACCTCAAAAGCTTGGGCACCCTTCTCCTTCAGGGGCGTCCATTTCTTCCAAACTTAGCCATTTTTACGGTCTTTCGTCTTCAGAGTTCTGAAACACCTCTCTCCGTGACCTCTGTTTGATCAGAGATTCTAGTTGATTGGTTGATCGAATGATCGTGTCGATTGATTCGCTGCGGAGCCGGGAGGATTCTAAGTAACATTGACTTGGAGGCAGAAACCCTAATTCTTTTTTTTGATCTCTTGAAAAGTTGGGTGCCTCTCTTCTTCAAGGGCACCCATAGCTGGCAGACTATGCCATTTTTATGAAATTTTCAACTTCTACCTCGTTTAACGTGCCTTCGTTGTCTTTGACTACCGGAATGAAACAATTTTCTAAGGCATGAAGGTTTGGGCGCCCAAACTGAGCAGGGGCACCTAGATTCACCAACCTTAGACAAAATTTTGCATTTTTCAATTTTTCAATCTTCCTTTCTCCGTTCTTCGTTTTTCGTGCACGTTCCTCATTGACAACTTTTGTTTGATGCTCGAACGTCTGATTCTGACACCTGGCAGCTTGTTGGCGTAAAAACTAACACCTCTGGAGTGTAAGTTTGTACAGACAGCTATGCACACTACGTAATGAGTGCTCTTCAAATTACGAGGGGAAGCTCCCTCGTGCTGGAATGCATGAAATAGAAAACTAAACTAATGTCCTATCTTTTTGTTCTCAGCTGGTAGAGGCACAAGGTTAAGAAAACCTAGAACGTTGCAGCTAAGTATTTTCTGGTTTCGCAAATCATCTAACTACAACTAAGCTAACTTCTTTAAATCTATCCAGTTTCCTCAAGAAACAGAGCATGAGGAAATGGAGCAGGAATGTATTATACGATAAACTTCAGGTGCGGGCTCACAACATGAAGGCAAGGGAGGCGCAACTATTTGCTAATCCGGGAAGAAGTTTATTAAAACAAACAAATAAACGGTAAACCTGGTACAAGCTTCACAACATGAAGGCAAGGTAGGCGCAACTATCTGCTTGGCTGAATGAGTCTACTATCACACACATCAAACGATAAGCTTTAAGTACAGTTTCGCAACATGAAGGCAAGGTAGGCGCAACTATTTGCTCTTCTGAATAGGCTCATGATAAACAAAACACAAGGTAAGCAACTGGGACAGTATATTGTATAGACGCAATACGCATGCAATAACGATCAAACCAGCAACCCCATTTAACTAAGATCGAATAAACACCATGACAATAACATGAAGGCAAGGTAGGCGCAACAATTTATTATAACAGCAATCACTCTTTGAACAGATACAATAATAGCAATACTACAGGCAAGGTAGGCGCAGCATGTATGCTATCAAGCAAAAGTTCTAATTTACAAGGGTGAACCAATCTTGAGAATAGGCATGTTGCCGACAACGCAGCAATTCTCTATCACCAGGAAAAGCTAATTACAAATGAGCTGAAAGCTCTTATTTATAGACATCAAGGTGTAGGCAACCCTAAAATCACCTTGAGTCAACTAAAGTCTTGCAATGCATGCAAGATCTTATTCCTAAACCCTAATTGAATGAAACTATACAGTTAACTAGGAAACTATCATCAGTTAACTGAAACATCTAATCTAAATGGACAAGGTGCAACATGCACGTCCTTATTGAAAGCAAGTCAACTGGAATGCTATCATCAGTCAACTGAAAAAATCTAATCTAATCTCCAAGTATATGTAGATATTTCCAAGAAAGACATGGCATGCAATGTGTAACAACCTGTTAACTCGAAAAGAAGCCTCAAGTTTAACTCCTGTGTCTAATGTCTATCTTGGAAAAGGTGGGACGCCTTGAACTGAAGTTCACTAACCCTGATCTCAAGCAAGTAACCCCTCCACGAGGTTAGTGACTGCATCACCATCTAGAGGTCGTCACATGTCTCAACTACAATTCACTGCTTCTTAGCAACTCAAGCAAAACTGAAAAATCTCTGTATACTTAAATTGGCCCTTCACTGGCTGGTAACTATGGCGGCTTTGTAACTGAAGTGATGGCCACTGTTTCCTCTGCAGCTTGATGCTTCTCACGTTTTTCATGCTTTTCTTTATGGAAGAGTGTTGCATGATGAAACTGCGAACTCTTTGGTTGTGAGAAATACAAATGAACATGCTGCATACACAGAAACCCAACGGTATCAACCCTCTAAACTGGCCTTGGAAGACAATCAGCTATACGAGACATGAAACCATGTGAACTTGAGTGACTACTCTTGTCAACCTTTCCGATGCGCTTGATACAAATCAATGTCAGCTTTTCTGATGAAATTATGAATTAAGACTGACTTGGTCTTGAATTCGTTCTGCGTGAACTACATCCTGAAAAACTCGCCTGTTGACTGTGAACATGGCTATATTCTGACAACTTCTCCAAAAAACCAAAAATCTCTCCTAATGAGGCTAAAAATAGCTTGTCGGAGGGCAATTTTCACAAAAAATTCTGAGACGTGGGTTTTATGTAGAATCAAATTCTAAGATGACCCACAATGTCAGAATTGTGAAAAAATGTGATTTAGGCCCGCATGCAAAAGGTTTTCAGTTGAGATCTGAGGGGCTGTGAGGACATTTTTCCCGAGAAAATCTGAGATATGGGTTTTGTCCAGAAGATATTTCTAAGACAACCCACAACGTTAGATTCGAAAAATATCGACTTCTACTCCACCATGCAAAGGAATTTCACTTCAGAAAATCAAAGCCTCAAGAACTGATGCTTTGGAACAAATTTTTCTTGAAAATTCTAGCACATGGGTTTTGCTGAGAAAGCAATTCTGAATCAACCCAGATGATTTGTTTTGCCAAAAACGCCAATTCTTCAAACATGTGAGAAAATTTTAAGACGAGAAGATGGAAGAAATCTAGAGAAGAAGAAAGATGTTTTTTAATTTTTATTTATTTATTATCTTCTTCTGTCAAAATCGCCACTCTGCCTTGAATTCTGCTGATGAATCTTGACTTGTACCTGCAAAAGAATATTTTTTATGCCTTCACAACTGACCGTTGAAGAAATTCGCCCAACTCTGGAAAGAATTCACCTCTGCTCAAGCTGGATGAATGAAATGATGAATGCCATGCTTGCATAACTAGAGCAAAATCGTACTACAAAAGCAAGACTGCAAGCTCAAACCCTAACTGTGAAGAAGGAATCCGATTGGCCCTTTACCAGTTGAACTGCTGCTGTCTCTGAGTCTTTAGACTAAAAATAATATTTTAATTTCAAAGCATGCAAAGAACTAAAAGTGGCACCAATATTTATCTTTGAAGAAATTCGTCACTTTTTAATGCCTTGCATGCAAAAATATTATTTTTATCATTTTGCCAAAAATAGCATCTTGTTGTGCTCAACACACTTCCTTGATTCTAAAAAGTCAAATTTTGATCTTTTAGGCTTCCATTTGCAAGAGTTATGAGATTTTTGAGAATCTCCTATTTTGTAGCTGACTGCAAAGTTACAACCGACCATGTTCAGCTCTGATTTCTGGCTGACTGACTGAGCCTGCGACTGTGCTGAGATATCCACTGCGAAGCCTGCATGACAAGGATGAAATGTCTGCTGGGAACAACAACTGCTAAAATCATCATCTGATACCTTAGAAAATTAGGCGCCTCTGATTAAATTGATGTTTTGACTCCAGACTTAGTCATTTCTTCGTTCTGCCTTCTGATGCTTCAAACTGCCGTTGACGGTGAATGATGAACTCCACTGACTGAATAATGGATTCATTGCATGACTAGAAGTATTCTGCATCCAATGACTGTATATGAGGGATTTGAAAATTGTATTAAGAACCCCAAAAGAATGAGCGCCCCTATTCTGTGATAGCTCAAACACCATTTTGACAAAAGTGTGATTTTCATCTGAACACCATACTTTGACCCTTGATACCGGGAACTGGAATGTTCCGATATGCGTGCCGTCTGTCTTGCTGTACAGTTTGGTCAACTTGCAAGAGATGTTCTTGGAGACGACGAAGC